>PVJH01000125.1:0-459651 GCA_004026705.1 Nesogale talazaci
CTTATAATGGCATAGATTGGTTTTGCATGTTTCTAGTTTTGCCTACAAAACTAGACAACTGAGAATATTCTTGACACATCTCTCGGTGCACACACATATCTGAAGCTATGGTGGTTTTCCATTTAGGTGTGACAATGCCGGTTTCATATATACATGCATATTTTACTGTGATGCCCCACCACCAGTTCACTCTGCTTTCCAGAACCCTGTGATGCATCTTCCTTCTGCTTTCTATACTCTGCGTGGTAAGTGAAAGTTCCAAATGTGTAGTTTTCCTTGACATAAACTAACTCTGCTGCAAGCGGAGAAGTGATCCCAAGCAAAAACCACCGTGTCACTTCTTTCCTCTATCGATTATTTTGACTCCTGGTTCTAACATTGATGATTGATTCTCTATTCCATTCTTCCTGTGCTCTTCAAACTGGTCTATTCCAAACCCAGGCTGGTCACTGGGGATCATGGCAACCAGTGCTTGCTCCTGTTTTGAGTAAAGTTTGGAAGTGACCCTGAGGACTTTTGAACATGGTTTACGTTCAGCAGGAACTAAAAAATGCATGCTGTGTGGTCATTAACTTTTAACTTCTGCTTCTACCTCTCTTGACAAGTAAAAGTGGGGAGGGACACAGTTTTCTTTCCTAAATATACCAACTCAGGGTAAAGAATTAATCTTGATCTATTTTCAGTAATTTAGCATCAAGTAAAATCATTACTTGTGCAACCTAAATTATAGCCTTGCTCTCATAGGAAACTGATTTTCATTTTAAATCCTACTCAACTAAAAAAATCGCTTGTGCAATATGACAAGGAATCCAATCTGAAAGCCACTTTGTTTCACTAGTATAGATTAAAAAGTCTCCTCAGAGCAGGCGATCAATCTTAAGATCAGATTTTGTCCTTCATCATTCACTAAGACAGTGCTCCATCAGTCTACTTCTTTGAAATCCTGTACTCGTTATTGAGAAACGTTTTCCTCCAGTATTATGGATGCAGCAGCCAGGCATTAACACACTTTTATCCCACTGTAAAGAATGAACTAATGAATCAAAAGAAAGCAGACTCTCACATGCACACATCCCCAAACCCAGGGGCTTTAGTTGTGCCCCATCTGACAGGCCATTGAGTCTTTCTCTTTGCTTCCGGTTTTTTGATGCCACATATTGACCTTGCAGATAAGAATGAGGTCCTGGAAACTGACAAGCAGGAGGTGTACGCGGAGTTATGTTAACTGGACGTGACATTTCTTACACACGATGCTTTCTGTTTGGCTATTAGTTAAATGACTGACCACTGACCCATCAGAATAGATTTAACTTAGAAAAAATCTTTGAGTTGGATTTTTTTCACAAAGTGGGCATATTTCAATTGCTGTATAAAATATAACAAACATTAGCGTGATAATGAGTGTTCTCCCTTTTAATCCCTCATGATGATATTTATTGGGACACTGGTACTTCCATTACAAAAGTGTGTTACAAATGGTTTCCTATGCTCATCCAAATAAGACACAAATTCAAAAGCTTAGCAAAAATATTTCCAGAAAATGTGTATAAATAATAAGTCTGGATGTAACCATGTGCATCTTTGTACTTTAATTTTCTATTTCTGCAAATATGGGTTCCCCGGTGATTCCCATGCAAAGTAATTATTTGCAAAGTCCCATCCTCTGATGACAAGTCAGGCCCTTCTTGCTGATCACATAGACACAGTCCTGTATTTCCACCTCTGGTCAAGCAGCACATATCTTTAATGCACTCTGCATGAAAGCTAATACCATCTTGGTTGTTTTTAGTTTAATTTGCAGTTTGGGCCCCCAGATTAATAGGTTCTGCTGTTTTAGACTGTTAATGTGTGTTAGTCGGTGTAGATTGTAGAAAGAAATCCATAAGCACTCATATGAGTACAAGAAAAAGTTTATAAACAAGAACAATTGAACCTTGAGAAAACATCCCAGCCCAGTCCAGTCCAACGTCATACGTCTGATATTAGTCCATATGTTCAATAACAATCTATATGTCCTCTTCAGACTCACAAAGCACATGCAATTACATCAGGACAATCACAGGCCAGTGAGTGCAGAGTCCTGTGTAGGCCAGTGGGTGCAGAGTCCTGTGTATCCAATGGAGGTAGAAGCATCTCAGTGCTGCAGAGGTCTCCCCATGGCTTCTCCAGTTTCAAGGGCTCAAGGTCTATAAACTTGCTGCCATGTGTCTTGCCAGCTGCAATATTGTTAGGAAAAAGTTTTCAAGGATGTGAACTGAGATAGCTAGTGTCTCCTGCCTCCAAGAATGAGTTATCACATTTCCCTTCATTCTGGAGTAGACACTGTGCACACAGAGGTCTCGTTGACTATCTCCAGACTGACAGGCGAGAATCTACCCCTACACTCCTAATCCTCACACTGACACCAGATTAGGTAACTGCCATATCATGTTTATGTGATTTTTAAAATGCATTTACCATTTATACTCTGGCAAACATTCTGCATAGAAGGCATAGATTTTAATGAACTACTCTTTAATTTCAACATCCTTCTCACTTCTATATGAATTTGCATTCCATGTGTACAGAGATAAAAAGAGAAAATGAATCTTAGAGGATTTGGGTTGTTGGTTTCATTTGTCCTCCAAGTCATATGCAAGTCATCTGCTCTGGATTAGGTTATTCAGCCCCTCTTTGGAATCCATGAGCCAATGTGTCATCTCTTCCTTTAGAGTACGTTTCTAGCACCTGGAAACACTGTTATCCTTTTTTGATTGTCATAAATATTTGTGTATATTCATGCTTACCATTTGCCTTCTTATTTTTTTCACTTTGCGTTTTTGAACAGTTCATCCTGGGTCAGAAAGATGAGAACATAGAAGAGCTGAATGTTGAACTTGCATTGGCATTCCAAAATAACAATAATAGATGTGATATGAATCTTAGATATCATTAGACACCTTTTAAATGGATATGGGAATAAACAGCTACATTACTTATCTTTTTTTCATTACTTATCATTTTGAGAGATTTTCTAGTAGATAAATGTTTTCATTGTATAAATAGAGATTGTGAAAATGTGCAGTGCTTTGAGACTTGTCATTTTTATCATTTTAACCATCATTGTTTTATAATCTCCTTTGAATTTTTGAGATTTTTCCATTCCTGACCAAAAAAATCACATGGCATAGAGATTATCAAGAAAGAGTTACTCCACTGAAGGTTAGAAGTAAGTGACAGAAAATAGGGGGATAAGTGAATGAACACTGTAATTAATACAAAATATACCTCACTACACAATGATTCATCTTATGACTTTTGTGAGCCTTGACTATCTTTGGATCCATGGATACTTTTACCTTCTGAGGCCCCTTTCTCCATAAACATACTAAAATTATGTTTTAGCTATGTTTTTTTTATAGATACCAATATATACATATGACATTTATGACATACCCTACAATATGAACTTGTCCGTTTTATAGTTAAAATAGGTGTTAAAGGATTCCATAGTCCCTACAAGGGTATGGCCTACCTCTCATTGTTCCATCCTGAACAGCAAGTCAGTGAATGTTCTGTAAGCTGTTAACGTAGATTGAGAATAGATCATCAGGTGATTAGATACCTTCTTAATTCATTTGGGGCAAAGTTCTGAAAGAATATAGTGAAGGACAGGTGGTGCGCAATAGAAACAGATAGACGATGCAGGTTGTCATCAAGAGAGAAGCCTTCCATCTGGTTTCAATCAGTGGACATATTGTGGAGAGTCAGAATAGACATCTGAAGTCTGAAAATTGAGCAGGTACAATAAAACCTCCAAATGTGATACCAGAACACTCCACTGGTGTCAGTATCTATGTTGGATCTTGGTGTTCATGGTCTTTACAGAAGAGATTACTTTTATTTACAGAAACAATATAATTTGTGATAAAATGTCTATTCATTCTCTTTATGCCTTGTCTCAATAGAGAAAAATTATTCTCCATTTACTTGCAACTCAGTAAGAAATTTGCTATATTTTCCCTTTCTATGTTTTCTCCCTGCATACCTTTTAAGTTAACTGACTTTATAAGCTTTTTCCTTGCAAATCTTTTAATTGTAGGAATGTTGAAGTGTAATGGGCCAATGGAGACTTGCAAGCACAGTGTTCTTTTGCTTGAGAAATGTTGAACTCATAGCCCTTGTTGAACATTATCATGTTGAAAATAATGCTAAAAAATCAACTGGGTGCATGTGTGTGTGTTGCTGTGGTGATGATATATTAGTACAGTGTTTTTAAAGTGCTTTACCAAGATGACTTTGAGGAGTTCTTTGTGAAAATTAGATTAGTACATCAGGGCCTGTAAATATATTATAATTGAATAGAGTTTAAATTGCCTGTGCCACAGTATGGAAGTGTAATTTTTATTCTGTATTTGAAAAGAAAAACACAGCTATATTTATAACAAGTCCTTTGACTTGCAATAAACATTGATTTTCTTTCATTATATTGGCTTGTTGTTAATACTATGGTAAAATTTTGCGATATTATTATCATTTTCCATGGACATGAATATAAAGTAATCATGGTATTCTTTCCTATGGGTTATAGAAAGAGATGCTTTGGATAAATTGCTATGTTCAGACAGACTCCTACATTTTGTTGTGTCATTCATCAGCTGAAGGAAATGAGGAATCAAAAAGAAATGCAATTTAGATGTAACTAACATATAAGCCACACGCTGATTTAAATAGTATTAACATAGAGCAAAGCAATTCTAATAACTGCATAGTTTCTTTGCAACCTCAGCAGGCTTTATTTATGCAGCGATAAAAGGACCATGTAAAAGTCATGCACAGTTGATCACAGGGAGGACTATAAAACACAAGGGTCTGATAGACATGTGGTGATTATGGAGCGTGATTGTGCAGTGTTCTCAAGACTTCAAAAACATAGCTTTAACAAAAAGCTTAGAAGAACTGCTTGGGGTGAGTTTATCAGGGGCACAGAAAAACCTATTTAGCAAGACCTCCAAGGGGATTCTTCCTTGTGAGAAGAAAGGAGACCATCAACTTCTCAGTAGCCAAGTGTTGCCTGACTGAGTTGGGTGGTTCAGTGCAGGTGCAAAAAATCTTTAGTCACCCATATTTTCACAGAAAAAAACCTTTTTCTTTCATTTCCCCCCTTCCATTTCTCACTTGGATGCAAATGCATGGGCAACTTGGGCTTCATTAAGTTCATAATGAATTTCCCTAAAGACCAAACCCAGCGCTACCAAATTGGTTCCAATGCATAGAGACCCTCTTCACTTTTCACAGAGTGTAAATCTTCAAGAAAAAAGAGTTTTATCATCAAGAGAGAAGTACATTTTTCTCCCACAGGGTGGCTGGTGCATGTGAGCCATCGTCTGTGAGGGTGGCAGCCTAGCACGAAGCGAAAGGTGCCCCCAGACTCCTTACCAACTCCATATGCTTGTCCTTGTTTATCTTTCAAATGAACACTCTGTGGTCTACACACTACTAGCCGACTTATTTCTGACCCTGTTTAGGGAAGGCTGAATCCTTATAAATGTTCTTGCATTTGCTTGCCATCTTAAACATATTTCAGGATTTTCGCGTTACTTCGCCTTGGGTTTAAAGGTTGTATTAGAAAATGCTCTGAGGCCTAGATGCAATCAATGATGATTCAGAATCCCATAGGTAGCTCTGATTCAACCTGACTCCCCAAATTCAAATAAACAAATAGAAAACAACGAACCTCTGTAAAGCTTTATATTAGTTTTGCATTTGATGTGCATGGATAAAATAAAATGTAAGGCCATTTCTGTATAAAATATTAGGATTAAATTGCATTTGTTTCCATCAATGGAATTCTGCTAATAAATCATTTGTTCATCACTTAACTTTGCTTTCTCGTGACGCCTTTTGTTCCTCAAATAAATGGATTTTGTAGTCAGGTGACGACTAATTGGGTTTTTGTGAGCTGTGATGGCTCAGTTCCGACTCACAAGGACCCCGTAGGGCAGAGTAGGCATACCTCCCAGGGCTTCAAGACTCTCATCTTCATGAAGCACAGTCACAGCCTTCTTCCAGTAAGCAGCTGATGGGTTTGAACCACCATCTTTTGGGTTATCAACTGATTGCTTAATTACTGCATTAGATGGTTCCTGGATGATATTCTATCATTTAATTTTCCTACTTCATTAACTGTGTATTAATTGGAGTTTTTGCTGTTCTGTCTGCTCAGAGTGAACACAAACTTCTAATGGCAGGTGCCAAGTTTCAATCACTGCTGAGGATCCTGCGTTGAAAGCTGTCCTCAACTGAAAACCACTGATCTCTTAGTTAATCAATTTTATTGAATTCTTAAGAAAGCAGGCCTAAATCCATCGTGAGCTATGAAACAGTACATATAGGTTTTCATGAAATCAGTATAAAATAAATATTAAAGAATCACTTAGTCAACATATTATGCACACGACTTAAAGGTACTTACCTATGTCCTGAATGGGTTTTCAGCATATTGTATCAGGACATGTCAAGCAATGTTCCAAATACACTCACCAATAAATAGAACATGTTAAAAATTGAAGTTATTCATTCTGAAAGAAAGGGAGAAATACTGTCGAAACTTGTAAATTATGCATCCACCTTTCACATGTAAGGTTACTGGTCAGAAGACTGTCTTCAAATTTCCGCAATGGAATTCTGGAGCTACACCTTTAAACATAGCCAGCTGCATGGAAGGTGGACTGTTTTGGCATCCTGTCTTGCCAGGCCCCTAGCAGAACTCTAACAGCTACATTTGTGGGCAGGCAGCCTCCTCACATTCCTGTTACTGTCTCCTCTGGGTTGTTTCCATGGAGACTGACATGGGGATGGAAAGAGCAAGTTTCAAGTTGAAAGGAGCACACATATTCACACACACCCATGCTCTTACTCATAAACACTCCCGAAATAAACACTTCCTGTGTCACATAATCATCTACTCTAAGATAGACTTAGTGCCTTTGCCTACTTGGTGAAATGGATGAACCACTGTTTCTTCTTTAACTTTCCCAAAGAAACAACTCCAATTAAAGCACAGTTAATGAAAATAGGAAAATGGTAGGAAAATGAAATGATGAAGCATCATCCAGGAACCATCTAATGCAGTAGTTAAGCAATCAGCTGATAATCCAAAGGGTGGTGGTTCAAACCCACTAGCTGCTTGTTGGGACACCACTAAATAGTTTACAGTGCTCAAATGGCTCCTATAAAAAAGGGTCATTTGGCCCAGAATGTCAATAAATCTGGGGTTGGACTCTCTTTATAGATGTAATATGAATGTGGACTCCCTCTGTGGTATTAAAGAGTAAATGCTCCATAACTGGTCAAAGGTATATGGTCTAAACTCACCCAATACTCTGGAAGATGGGCTTAAAGCTCCACTCTCCCAAATTTTTAGCCTTGAAAACCTTGTGAAGCAGTTCTATGCAACACAGGTACGATAGCTTTGAGTCTGCATTGACTTGATGACAACTAGCCATTATGTGTTCAAATACACACATGCCAGTTTTGAAATAAACACAGAATATACAGGATGTTTGAAATAAATATCATAATGTGAAAGAAAATTTATAACATGAATATACTATGAATAATTGATGTTTCTGTCCTTTTCTATTTTTTTTCTGCTCTGTCTTCTCAGAGTATACACAAGAATTCTAAGGGCAGTTGTCAAACTCAGGTGTTCTCTTCTTGTGTATCTACATAGTGTATTTAACACTTTGTTAACTGCACTTATTTTTTATGACCACAAAAAAGATTCCCTGAGAATATCAATCATACACCAGAGAGTGAAAACTATATATCATTTCTGATGCTTTTAAAAGTGATTTCTATGCAGTGAACTTTAAATAATATACAAAGTGTTTTTGACATCAACTGCTAATTCTTTCTCAGTAGAAAATAGAGAAATGCTTAGTAAGAACAACGAAAAGAATATTTATGATCATTGGTATTCACTTGCTCATTTTCCTCAACCAAGTTCTGCCAATGCTTTTGGGGATGTTTGTGCTGGTACCATTCCCATGCTATTCATCACAGCTTCCTATGTCAGTGATTGATATATATATGTATGTATATGTATATGTATATATATATACATATATATACACACACACAAACCAAGAAGTTTTGCTTTCAGAAATGTTGCTTTCTAAAGTTTTGCTCAAAATGTGGTTTCCTGATGCACTAGGGGATATTTGATTGGTTTACAACAAAAGAGGTGCAGGTGTTAACTACCAGCTTTTAGAAATACCTATGGCAAATTGAGTTTGCCATAACCTTCAGGCACATCTCATTGAACAGTTTGGGTGTTTTTATATTGTCATGGGAGGGGGAGGGGATTTGGCACAATTGTAGTTCTCATATTCAACTAGTCAGTGAGAGAGAGCACTGATATTAACAGGGAAGTGACATGAAAGATTGTATATTGGCTTGTGACAAATTGTAAATTAAAAATAAAATGCGGCTGAGCCCCGGTGGTGTAGTGGTTGTGGGCGGGACTGCGGCCCACTGGGATGGAGGTTCAATTCCAGCAGCAGCTCCACAAGAGCAAAGGCTGGGCCTCCTACTCCCTCCCCCAGAGGGCAGTGATGCCTCCCCCCCAAAAAAAACAAAAAAAATAAAATAAAATGGCTGAAATTTCGCTAATAGCATGAGAAACATTGTCCTAAAATACCCTTGCAACATTATGTTATCTCTACTTATTTACTAGGAGAAAATATCTGAACATGTACGGTTATGCTATCTCTGTGTTGTTGTTGTTTTTTTCAGTTAGGAAGTTAGTGGACTATTCCCTGTAAGCAAATTCTGCATGGGTTTGCTGTAACGTGCAATATACTGCCTTATGTGATAATTGACAAATCTCTTAGGTTTAAATTAGCAGTTTTCTTCCTGGCTTGGATTACCTGGTAAGCACAGATCTGATGGGATGATCCATTGTTCTCATTGCAACCACACAGGAAGTAAGCTGCTGGCTCACCCACCATGTTTAACACTGATGATCTCCATCCAGTGAAAATGGTATATGGTTCTTCCATTAAATACTTATACCTTGGGACTAGGAAGTGATTCACATACTCCTTCTTTGTACTCAGTGGCCACATTGACCCACTTGTCCTGACTCAAACAAAAAGGAAAAACATTTAAAAATGTACACTATGCCCATGAGGTGGAGATGACTACGACCCTAGAGAGTTCCTGGATAGCACTATTAGACACACACATCAAACTATAACATCCCTTTAGCAGGGATATTAATGCTTGGAAAAACACTCCACTTTTATGTACACATAGGAGACCACAAAAGTAATTCCCCCCAAAATATGTTTCCTTTGATTTTATATAGAATCCCTGCCCTGTAATTTAATTGTGAAATGATCATACAAAAATTATTTAATCACTGTGAAGTAGGACATTAGTCCACCCCAAGGGTTGTCTTGAAGATTAAATTGGATTACTTTCATTGAAATACTTTGCACATTGCCAGTTAAGCGCAGTCAGATGAAAATATTTTTCACTAGATCATGAGAATTTCATCATAGTTTCTTCACAAAGAGGATTGGTTTCAAAAAGTATAAGTTATGATGGCAAAATTTAGGTAGGATTTGACTGTAAAAGTATGATGAATCATTAAGCATATTTAGACTAGTAGTAGTAGTAGTAGTAGTATAGATATTCATCATGAATTATTCTTTTGATAACCATATGATAATTCCAATCCAGGTTATCAATGTTTTTCTCATTGAGTAAAATATTTCTAGTTTTTCACACATTTTCCTTATAGACATTTTATAGCACCCCTTAGATCCTTATCATTCTATATGGCTTTGAAATATTGTTTCTAGGAAGTAAAACATTTTATATGTTGGGTCTTACTTCATATCCTCCTTCAATTTTATCTGACTTTTAGACTAACTATATATATTTTTTCTTCTTAAGAGATGATTGTGTACATTAATCCTATTTTAAAGAAAGTATTTACTAGACTTGAACTAAACAGAAGGATAATCAATATGTTAGAAGACTCTTTTTTTGCAAACTGCATGTGATATTGATGATCAAAGCAACTTCCCACTTATGAAAATCAAGAAGTTATCTTTGCAGTGGTAAAGTATATGTGAATGGTTCATCCCCAGGGTGGTGGCAACCTTTCACTTTTTCTCTGCCACCAATACAAAGTTTGATTCCACCTGGGACTCGATACCTCCTCTTCTTCCTTTTTTGGAGACTAAATGCGTATTTATCAGTCGAATGACATGTAACAACCAACATCTGCGTGTACATCTGGGTTCCTGGGCTCCATTTTCCTTTGAGTACCTATGAATTCAACTACTCACAAAGATATGTTAAATTCCTAACCCCTATCTGCTAACCACAAAGTCGAAAATTCCTATCTGCCAACCATTTTGTTGAAGAAAGACAATTTTCTATCTTCTCCTAAGGTCCACATCCTTAGAATACTTACATCGGGTTCACTTTGAGTCAGAACCGAATCAATGGCAGTGAATTATGGAGTACCTATGAATGAGACCTTCTGAGGGAAATAGGTTGTTTCTTTGATGTTGTTTAAATGAAGCTGGATTCAAGTGACTCTTCATCTCTTCTGAATGGTATTTTAAAAGAGTGAAACAGACCTGGAAAAAGAATTGCTCAAGGGAAGATAAGTGGCACATGAAGATAGATATATTTTAAAGCCAAAGACTGCCAAGAAATGCCAGAGGGCACCAGATGCTCAAGCAGAAAAGGAAAAATTTTTCCTCAGGGAGAAAATAAAGATCACAGTCCTATGAAAACCCTGGATTCAGACCTTGAGTCTCCAAACATAGAAGGTAATGAATTTCTCTTCTTCAATGCCATTTTAAAAAAATATGAGTCCGCAGAATTTAGACAACAGAAATTATTATCATTTTTGCCATAAGCTTTATGGTAGACTAATGCAAACAATGTCCTTTTTCACTCACTTCATGTATATATCTGTATTGCAATTGGGCTTTGGAGTTTGTCTCTTAAGACGTATATTCTATTTTCCTTTTTCATTTATACAGACTTGTGCCATTTCATAGCTTTGACCTCAAAAGGGTAAAACTTTCTTATCTTGCCTGCTGGACTACACTCTTAACCTTATTAAGTCCATACCTGCCTTAAAAAGTCCATACCTGCCTTCTAGTAGATGAGACAAGATGTTCTGAAGACTCATTCCCTGAACTGAGCACTCCTGCACCATCCATAGCCACCAACCCTGTCAGTTGAGAACACTGGAGGGAAAGCATCAGAACTGCCCAGTCGGCCCTGAGTCTTGTAAAAAAATAACACCTGTTTGTTTTGTTTTATGTTTATAAATATCTTCTTGGTAACCTGGGACAGATGCAGACAGTTTTTTTTTTATTTAACGATTTTTCACCTTCATCTCTTTGTTTATTTTGATATTTATGTCTTGTTTATTCACTTATTTTCTCCTTATTGTTTAATTTAAAATTTTTGCATCCAGAAAATACCGGGGTTTGTGATGGTTTGTTAACTGATAGGCAACTGGTGCACAACATCTTTGATTTGATTCTTTTTGTGCCAATGGGAAAGAATGGGCTGTGGTGTACATCTCTGTAGATTAGTCAACTAAATCATAAATCTCATAGATGAACTCTCAAAATTAGGATGCTCTCCAGTTACCTAATTTTTTCCTCATTTTTGGCCACTGTGTGATTTTTCTGTGGTTCCTGCAGTGAATTTTGTAAATTTTGTGACTTGCAACAATACATATCTACTATATTGCAGTACCGGAATTGAAAGTTCTAAAATCAAGAAACTCTGGAAAATTTCTTGGTGGAGAATAAGTAATTAAGTCTCTTTGATGTTGTAATCATTTTGCTTTATTTTGCTTAAGAGTTCTTCCCCCAACTCAGCTTTCTTTTGCCTTTCTCTTATCTACAAAAGCTTGAAAACAGTCCTCAGCAAAATATCCAAGTTTATTACTTACAGATCTGCTTTCAACACAAACGTGGGTCACAATGCAGCTAAGATTTCTGCCTCATCTACCTGAATCCATTTCCGGTGACTTAATCCTCATTTCCTCTGAGTTGTCACCAGCTGCACACCTGAAACACAATTTTCTACCAGTAATCTATTTATGATGATTTGCACCCCACATACTGTAATACTAACTAACTCTGAGTTTTCACAAGCAGAACTACAAACATTCATACTTTCATGTTTGTGTGACCACCAGGCAATTTAAGTCATTTTCATTTTGTACTTCTACATTTCTTCCATCCTTCCCCACCCAGTTCCAAAGCTACTTCCACCTGTTTAGGTATTGCCACAGCTGCGCCCCACTCTCAAACCAAAGTCTACTGGCTCCTATTGTTGCAGGAACAAATGACCTCATTTGGTGGGTTATAAATAATGCAACTATAGTGTCTAACAATTACGGGTGTTCAGAAATGCCAAAATCAACTATTGGCTTGTCTTCATCTTATCTAGAGGCTCTAGAGGATAGTTTATTCCCTTATTTATTTTAGATTCCAAAGGTCTTCCGTATTCTGTATTCCTTTATTCCTGACTTCTTCTATGTTCTAAGCTAGTAGGGTATATCTGCGTGTTCTTTCTTTGATTCTATCTTACCTTTGTCTTTCTTATCACATATCCTGCTCTCTGACACTCCTGCCTCTTTTTAAAAGGTTAAGTTTTAATGGCATGTAATTCACATCGCTCACAGTCCAACAGGTAAATCATGTTAAGAAGAGTTGTGTGGTCATCACCACAGTCAGATTGCAGACACTTCCTACGTTTTTAAACTTATGCACTTATTATTACTAGCTTCCCATTCCGCCCCCCCTGAGCTTCCCTGCCATTCCTCAAAGAAACCATCAATCTACTTCTTCTTACTGTAGATTTTTTTTTACCTATCCTGCACTTCACATAAAGAAAAACATATAAACACACAAACTAACAACAATAACAAAGCAAAGCAGAAAAACCTCAATCAAAAGAAAATAGAAAATATTAAAAACTGGGACAAAGTTAAAATGAGTCAATAAAGATCAGATATTAAGATAGTTAATTTAACCTAGCTATACATACAGAAATCCACATTCTAAAATACTCTGCATGATAGGAAGCCCATTTAAATCCCTGGTCTGTGGTCAGAAGGAATTCACAGGAAATTTAATCAATGCTATTTACCCATTCACTTAAAAAAATAGTGAAACAATTTTAAAATGGGTCAAAAGAGCGATCAAATGACATTGCTTTTTAACCTAACTGTATCTATGTAATCAACTTTACAGTGGTTTCTCTGATAAGATAGCTGCTTTGCAGAAGGCTGTGGATGACAGTTGAACCCCACCATCTATTTTCAAGGTCCACACATGGGTTAAATTTCTAGGGAATCCCCTTTGACCATAGCTGAGATATGTGGAGAGCCAGCCTCCTTTCTATAAAGGTCCTGTTGATTATGCGGCCCAGTCAGATAATCTACAATAATCCTCCTGAAGTCTCTCTATATTCATGAATATAGTCTCTAAACTACTCACAAGTCATAATTGAATTGGGTGTCACTGCTATTTGTGAAGACCCATGCAGCCTCAATATTTCAGGAAGACTCATTCATCATCTGCAAACTTCACCAAAGCAACTGTGCTTGCTTAAAGTGAAGATCTGAAGCACTAAGTGATGAACGTCAGTGACCTTCAGTAACACATGAATGTGAAATAGACAAGGGGGAAGTTGGCAAAGATTTCATTCTACTTGGGTCAGCAATGAATGTCCATGGAAGGTAAGTGAATCAATCAAGGTATATTTTTTAGTGAACACATCTGCCATAAAAGTCTCTCTCAAAGTTTTAAAACTCAAAAATGTCACTTTGATGGGGATTATGTGCCTAACTCAAGCGATGGTATTACCTGGACTTTTTTTCAAAGGTTCTTTGTATGCATGTGAAAATTGGAAGAGAGAAGAGTTAAGCATTTAACTTGTAAGGTTAAATTCGGCCTGGATTTCTATAAGAATAAGTCAATCTGACTTAGGAGAAATATAATCAGAGTGCTCCTCACAAGGGATGATGGTGAGATTTCATTTTGTTTATTTGCTGCTTGTCAATAGAAAAGACTAATCACCCAAAAAGGACATCATCTTTGGTCAAGTAGAGTAAAACCTAGAGAAACACAGTGAGATGATCCGACACAAAGGTTCGACAGTAGGTTCACAATACTAATCATCATACATTGGAAAGGGGCTGGCAATATTTTATTCTGTTGTTCAAGCCGAAAGAACTACCATGACAAGTTTGACTAGGTAGACTGTTCTTAATACAAATCTGTCAATAAAAATCAAAAACACTTTTAGACTAATAGAAAAATTGAAATTTCCCATGCCATGCCTATTTTCTGATTGTTAAATTTATATAGCTTACCTTAAGATTTGGTAGTACATGCAAATAAAGTTGTCTATGGAATGTCTAGAATGTCTATGGCTTAGTCAGAAGCCTGGTTTATGGACAAGGCTTGCAGGCTTATCAAATATTTCAAGATCTTTATGGTTATTTGTCCAGGTTTTAGTTTAGGAATTTAATCACCCCTCATTTATCTAGAGCATCATCATTGCTACTGTTGAACTTACATTTATCTGACATCTTATTAACTCTATCTACAATACTTGACATCCTGACCTCTTACAGCATTAAATGCTGTAAACTGATTATATGTCAAATAAGAAAAAATTCTTTTATAAAATTGTGTGTGAACTTATTTCTTCCATGGAGCCTAGTTCTTGTATAAATAGAAGTCACATGCCTGTTTTATTTAAACTACGGTTCTTGATAGAATTAGAATAGCTCTTGATGTGTTCCATTAGCTAAAATGAAACTGCTAAATATTTTTGTCATTCTAAGTAATCCAAATGTTTGACCATGTGTCCCAATGTTCTTCATGGAAGGCCCATAGATTTTGTTCTAACTATCACTCTTTGTAAAGAAAAAGATTATTTACCTTCGTTCTGAACTGATTCACTTCTGGTTCTAAAGCAAAGGCACTGAAATGAAATCTAATTCTCCGGCATGATGTTAGGTTTTCTTCTGTTTTCACATTCCACCAAGCATCCTGTTTGCTTTTGGAAAATTGGTTTTTCACGGTGAAGAACATCATCAAAGTCACTCCAAAATCACTCAAACTATTTTTCTCCATATAGCATTTGGTCAGTTTAGAGCCCAGCTGTTGACAGATGCAAGTTACAAGGGAAAAGTTATCTTTCTGTGATATTTACTCCTTTACAACCACATCTTCTGCTCCTATAGCAGTGAAATACTGTGAAATTTTCAAAATAAGATAAAAAGAAATTCAAAATTCCACACCTGAAAGTTGATTTGATGTTGCGCCAACATGTATGAATTCTCTCCTGAATTAATTTTCATCTGCCATCAATCTGCCTCCTTGCTCGAGACACTGGAGTCCATCTGGAGTTCCTTTACATCGTCTGCTTGCAGGCTTCCCCTCATATCAAATCAAGGCAAGTTAGCATCATCAGAAACCTTCCAGTCACCATCTGCCACCTTTCTTCAGCTTTGGAGATGCCTACAGAATTCAAAAGTCCTAAAACTAGTCATGGTTGCATCAAATACTTTTCACCTGACTATCCTTAATGTTATCATTATATATCAATGTGTTTGCTAGCATTTGCTTTGTGTTTCTGTGTAACTATTTATTTAATGCACAGCTTGACCTAAAATAAAATGTGAATTCCAAACTGTGGAAAATTCTAAAGAAAGCAGCATGGCTAAATGAAGGCTTATGGGGTCAGAATGGATAAACATACACTATCATCCATTATTTACTGATTTTCACTCCTTAAGCAGTTTATCTTTTTTTTCAAAGGTTCAATCTTCCGCCCCTTTCAAATGGTGATAATGAAAGTGCCTCCGATATGGGGTTTTTTGAGAGAATGGCATGAAATCCAGCAAATAACACCCTCAATCACATTACTTGACAGATATTTGTTATCTTAGTAAAGACATTGTACAAATGTTTGAGAAATTTCCACCTGAAGTAGAAATAGGATTATAATTTTAAAAGATAATGGAGGTGGATATAAAATCAAAGTCTCTGCCTCAAAGGGATGTAGAATACAGCAAGAGAGGCCGGGGAGAATACATTTTTCACACAAATTAGCTAGCACAATGGTAATGTACAATTATGATGGCGGTAAAACCATGGCACAGAGGAAAAAATGTTACCTGCCCACAGTGATGATGACAAGATGGCAAGTAGTTTTCCTTGAGGGAAGTGAGCTCAAGGTGGAGAAATAGATGCTCAGTAGGCACTGGGGAGATTGTGCTGAGCATAGAAAAAAATGACACAGTGCCTGCACTTCAACCTAAAGAGTTAGATTAAGGCAGATAACCCAAACTTCATGTTCATGTCCAGTGTCATAAATCTGTATGGCTTCAAAAGATGGTTAAGAGAGCAAACAGCTGGTTAGGCAGGCCTCACTGAAACTAGTATCAGTAGCCATAAAGTTGATTCCAACTCTCGAACCCAAGGACTAGAGGGCAGACCTTGGATTCACAGGGTGTCCAATGGCTGTAACTTCTGGGGAGCAGAGTGCTACGCCTTTTTACCAAGGAGCCTTTGGGTATATCCACATTCTCAGTCTGTGGCCAGTGGTCACGTGCTTAACCATTGAGGGCAGTAGTCACAGGCTTAACCATTTGCACTAGCCAAGGATTTCTAGGTCTCATTTAACTAATGTTCTACATATTTGCCTTAACTTCTGTTATTGGGCAAAAGTCAGTAAAAATATTAAAACCATAGTTTATATGGCCAATATATGCTAATTGTGACATTGTTCACTTCCTTAAATATTGTCTTTCTGGTGCATTTAATAGATTGAAAAATGAACACAAAAGTATTAAGAGACTATACATCTCTGACTGCCATCAAAAATTTCTATAGTGGGCAGTTCTACTCTGAACCCCATCAGTTCACCATGAGTCAACTCTTGGACAACTGGCTGGTTACTTGGTCAGCCCAAAGGACCATTAGAGAAATAAGACAAATAATTGGTGCTGCCCTTTCCTTTCATTTAATGGTGGCTAGTCATGTTGAATGTGTAAGGACTGTGTCCTTGATGTCAGTTCTCTTTAATAAGAGAGAAAGAGTGTGGGCTCTGTATATAAAATGCAATGAACTAAAAAGAGCCTTGCTAACACTGCTGGACCCCTTGCTAGGACTACTTCTTTCAAATGCTGAAGCTCTTGTCACTTTTGGAAACATTATTCAGTTTCCTTATCAGACATAAATGGAAATTCAGCATCTTTATGAGTATTGACCCGCTAGGGTGCAGTTGCTCCCAGTGCTCACAGTGGATGCAACATGTGTGCCCTTTCTAAATGATTTAATTGTGATGAATTGAGCTAATAAAATATTTAACCAAATGATGTCGTCGGAGATTCAATTGTCTTAACAGAATGTCCCTGCATGCCTACATCTTTCCATTATCTTACTATAAACACCCAATATAAACACAGACCCATGATCCTGGTTAGCAGACAGCTTTTCTTCTGAGGACTGTAGAAAATGAGATGAGAAAGAATAGAAAGAAATCTCTGATAAGGATACCAAATATTTAGCTGCCCATCTCTTATTCACAGAAGTCATTATTGCATGAATATTTGATCCTTTTTGTTGAACTGAGACTAGGCTTTAGATCTTCTTAATCTTTTCATCATGATAGTCCCTGTTCTAGGGCTTAAACGCTGAGTACCTGATTTATTGAAATATGGGGATAACCTGAAAGCCCCAAATCCATTTTCAGAGTCTTCCATGGGTTAATTCTCCCTTTGACCATTAACTGGGCTGGTAAACTGCCTAGCTCTCAAGCAGAGTGCATTACAAAGTGGGTTACCTCTACCCACTGACCAGCACATGAAAGCAAATTCTCTGTAGAGGCTTGTCTGGTTGTGTCCCTGATGGAGATCACCATAGAAGGGTGTCGTGTTTATGAGTCATGACCTGGCAGCCTTGGTCTGAATGCCATAGGCAGCCTTGCAAGCTCTTTTATGTAATGCGGTGTCCCTTCATGGTCCCATTCTCGCTTCTGTTGTCCTCCTGTAACGGGGATGCATTGGTTTGTTACCAGTTATGTTTTTGTGAGTTTCTTTTGCTCTACAATGTCTTTTGTAAAGTCTCTGAATTGCAACAAACCCTCAGACACTATTATGACCTCTCTCAACTGGATGATGTGTCTATTGCTTTGTCTTGTCCTTTCTTGTTTGAGACTAAGTCAAATGTTCTGCTTAATTTATACTTGAGATTTGGGGTATCTCGTTATACTCTGAGGGAACACCGATGGTGTATTGTTGACATGGTAGACTGCTAGTCTCACTATCAGCACTCAGGGGCCACTTTGCAAGAGAAAGATGGGGTTTTCACTCCCATAAAGATTTACAATCTCAGATACTCAAAGGTGGTTCTGCTTTGTCCTATGAGGTCATTCAGAGTTGGAATCAACTTGATAGGCAGGAGGCTCTATTTTTCTTTTCCAGGTTCTGTACCCTGAAACACAACTGAAATGAACCAGTTAGTCTTTTCCTCAATACTATGGTTTGCATGCTTAAATTTGAAGAATCAAGTGACATTTGGCAAGGTGGCTTAAATTCTATCAAGGTAACTGAAGAAAAAAATGATTTGTGTATGGTTCCTCATTTATGTCTCCATCTAAATGTTTGGCATGAAGCCATTGTGACAATGACTCAATCCCTTGCATGCTAACCAAAAAGCTGGTGATATGAGACCACCAACAGCTCAACAGAAGAAAGATCGGACATTTCACTCTTGTAAATATTACAGACTAAGAACTCCTAGGAGGCAATTCTGCTCTGTCTTGTAGGGTCACTATGACTCAGTATCAACTTGACAGCACTCTGTGAGCCAATTGGCTTACAGCCAATCTTAAGTTGTGAGATTTTTTTTTTTTGTAATTGAGTTTGGGTTTTTTTTTGGGGGGGGGGGAAGTTGGTGTGTTAGTGCAGATAGACGAGAAAAACAAATTCATACACACACATATACATATGAAAAAGAGGTTTATATACAAGAGGAATGGAACATTGAGAAAGCATCCCAACTCAGTCCAGTCCAAGTCTATAAGTCTGATATTAGCCCATAAGTCTGATACCAATCTAAAAAGTCTTTGTCAGTCCCATGAAGCACATGCAATGATGTCAGGACAATCAGAGGCCAGGGGGTGCAGAGTCTAGTGTATCTAGTGGTGGTAGAAACATCTCAGCGCTGGCAGGTGTCTCCATGTGGCTTCTCCAGCCCCAGGGGTCTGGTTCCATCAGCGCAAACCCATGTGGCTTCTCCTCTGCCTCCTTCAGGTTCCATGACTCAGTATCTATCAGCATGCTGCCATCTTGTCTTGCCAGTAGAGCATCTTCAAGAAACTGAGTTCATAGTCTCTCATCTCCACAGGGGAAATATCACAAGGTTTCCCAGTATTCTCAGAGTAAGTCCTTCCCATACAGATGTCTCATTGGCTATCTCCAGATTGACAGGCTAGACTCTACCCCTAAACTCTTAATCAAATTGGCACCAGAGTACGTGACTCCCACATTTGGGGAGAGCATTGTGGTTGAATATGTAGGAGAACTATGGAGTAGAATACTGATTATGTAGAAAAAAATAACTAAGGGTATGTGTAGAAATGCCATAATCTAAAATATTAAATTCATTTAATAGCTTATAGAAACTAATGAGTTTATAATAATCTTCATTATCCATATTTACTCTCAGTAGCTAAGTAGTGCTGTTTAAAATTGGCTTTCTTGAAAAAGTAAGGAATCCTTTTCTGTCTTCAAGAAAAATATAACCGGCAACTACCATGGATTCATAGTTGGGAGCCCTAATACTTAGGATTTCCAGCATACAGAATGTCTCACATTGATTTGGTCATCAAACAAAAGTAAGCCATCCCTTTGTACTCTTCATCACTTTTCAGGGAACAAATAGATGGGTTAAGAGGAAAGTTGTTATAGCCTGGTGCTCCAGTGCCAGAAGATTGAATGGTTTTCTCTCCTTTGCTTTCATGTTCCATTCAAAGAGGGAAGTAAAAGATTTTATATCACTTCAAGTCATGTCAATTTGCTTAGGACTGTTAACGTGTGTCTACATAGCTTGAAGTCATTTGAGGACCTCGTTTCTAGTAAAGGTCTTCTCTGGAATTTTCATTAGATTTATTTACCACTTGCTCAGTATATTTTCAGACAGGAGAATTTAAACGATCTGTCTAAAGTGTGAATTAATTCAGCTGAACTCCACCAGCTAAAAAACAAAACTTTACTTCTTTTTCTTCATGACAACAAAAATATAAAACTGACCGGAAAGTCCTAGAACATTAGTTGATCTTTTTAAATGCTCTTAATAGTTTCAGGAATTTCTACTTCCTCTCAAAGTAATTTGTAAATAGAATTGAGATCAATGAAGTCCTCCTATTGCACTCCTGGGGGACAGATATTTTTTAAGTCTTGCTTTTGTGTTTATTCTTCAAATTATATCATGTTTAGATGAAACACCAACCAAAATAAGATTTCTATAAAGTAGTCAGGAATAGATGCCTGCATATCAAGTGTTTTTGTAAACTATCATGAAAAAGCAGATTCTCCTGGAGAAAAAAATAACTTCTGTCATTATCTTCTAGTGGAAAATAGTTTTCTATCAGACCCATTGTCATTCTCCATTGATAAAAAACATCGCTAGTTTGAAAAGCTTACTGCTTTTGTTGTCAGACAGTTTCCTAGCCCCTTTCAGTTGTATGTACTGTGATGCCATGGAATTCTGAGACAACCAGTCACATCCTTTTATCAAGCTGTGAAAGAAGAGCTTTAGAAAGGTAACTTAGAAAAGTTATCATATATTCAAGCATGTTTGCTAGACAATTTTAATAATATCAGTCACAAATTTTAGATTTCTCACTACTCTAATATGTCTGGAAAACTGATTGCATTATGAGTGGGGGGAGGAAGACAATTAAGTGGGACATAAGAAATGCAATCTTTTATTCTGGCATCTTCAATATGTCACAGAACTGAGAATATATGAAGTCAGAGTTGGGGAGGAAGACGAACTATGTAGAAGAAATGGAACTATAAGAATTTCAGTTTGTCTCTATAGAAAAGCATGGTGCCATATATAGATTTTTACATAAGAACAAAAATTAGCATTGATGTCAAACAACTGTGGGATTTTATATATAAGAAACATTGAATGTGATCTCTCTGTTTTCACTGTAAGTCAGAGAAGTGGGTAAGAGTATTTCCTTCCATGTTTATTCCTAATACCTTCCTTTTTGTTTTCTCAAAAAATATATTTAATTGAGCTTGAATACAATGTTAATAGAAGTACTGGTATTAATAAAATTTTGATTTCATAAAACATATACTTATGAAATTAACCTTATTTGTGGCATTTTAGAACACTTTGGCGATGACAACCTTTGGGAGTTTGTTTTCACAGTAGAGTTTGGTCTTCTGCAGGCATCCTGAAATCAAGGTATAAGCAAAAACATGACTCTAGCAATATGCTTTAAAAATTTCCAAGCTTCGACAATGTCTTGCTCTGTATGACACCAAGCAACAGGCTTAGCAGCAGAGGCATCTTGCGTTTCACTTTCTGAGTCACATTCAGTGACTAGCTTATGTGAACCAACCACTGTTTTTTTTTTGTTGTTACTATTTTTAATTTTCTTGGTCTGTGCAAGCAAGCAAATTCCTATTACTTGAGTATATAAATGGTATTCTGCATACCTTTTTCAGTGTAAAAATAATGACACTGTAATATCATTTCAAATAGTTTTAGGTCTACTTATTTCATCTTTTTAATCATTTAATTGGGGACTCATACATGTATCACAATCCATACGTATATCCATTGTGTCTAGCATATTTGTACAATTGTTGCCATCATCATTCTCAAAACATTTTCTTTCTACTTGAACCCTTAGTATCAGCTTCTCATTTTTCCCCTCCATCCTCCATGAACCATTGACAATTTATAAATTATTAATATTTTTTCATATGTTATACTGACCGATGTGTCCCTTCACCCACTTTTCTGTTGTCAATCCCCCTGGGAAGGGGTTATAAATAGATCATTGTGATCAGTTTCCAGTTTCTTCTCCCATATTCTCCTTATTATCCTGATATTGCTACCCTTAATATTGCTTCTAAGGGGTTTATCTGTCCTGGATTCCCTATATATATAAATATATTTAAGTAAATATATTTTATTACATATATTAGAAATATATTGATATCTAAAATATTTTACAATTGTATTAAATACAATATTATAATGCATCATGTATTGCATATATTAAATATATTCTATTCCAAATATAATATTATGTAAATATACAATATGGTTATATATAGCAATAGGGAACTAGATCTATGTACATATATTTGTAGTTGTAGTATTAAGGTAGCAGATAGACATTGGGTCTCTTTTCTCTTACTCTATCAATGCAAGAACACTTTGTTCTAATAGCCTGGCATTTCGTGATGCTCACCTTTCTGCACGATCACAGAAGACAAAATGGTTGAACAAACAAATGTGGTGAAGAAAGCTGATGGCGCCTGACTATCCAAAGATATAGTGTCGGGAATCTTAAAGGTTTGAACATAAATAAGTGGCTGTCTGTCTGAGAAGCAGCAAAACCCACATGGAAGAGGCTCACCAGCCCGTGTCATCATGAGGTGTCGATAGGATCAGGTATAAGTTATCAAAGAGCCGGAAAAAAAACATATTATTATGAATGCTGTAGAGTGTGGAGTGGAGACCCAAAGCCCATCTGTCAGCAAGTAGACATCTCCTTCCAGAAGGGTCACCAGGAAGAGTCGAGACAGTCAGTGTGCAGTAAAGCACCATTGAAACATACAGCTTTCCTCTAGCTCTTTATGGCCCCCTGATTCTAGCTGACAAGTCCAGGTAGACCAGAGCCTGTACACAGGTGCAGAGAAGAGCTGGAAGCACAGGCAATTTCATATTTATATAATAGGAAACATTTCTGCTTATTATGATTGCAATAGAGACTCTGCTAATCAAAAGCTATTCATACTTTATAACTCTCTCATCTTAATCTTTTTGTGGGCATCACTGCCCCTTGACGGGAGTAGGAGGCCCAGCCTTGTTTGTAGGGCTGCTGCTGGATATGAACCTCCAACCCTGTGGGCCGCAGTCCCTCACACAAACACTATGCCACCGGGGCTCAGCTCCTATCTCATCTTAATTTTGGTCTAATTTTATAATTCTTGGAAGGTTTTATATGCTTTTATCTCATTGTTATCAAACAGACTACTTAGACCTGCTTATGAAATCAAAAGAGGTGATTGGTAGCTCTAATAGATTTTATGGTTTGCTCTTGTTTTACATACCTTAGTCACATTTTATAACAGCGCTGGAAAGAAACTTACTGCTGTTGAGTGGATTCCAAATCGACAAATGTGGGTCAATTCCAGAGAGAGAGATGAAGGACCATGAAAAGTGAAGTACCACAATAACTCAAAAAATACTTTATCAATGATTTCAGATCCAGATATTTAATATGTTGAACTAATCAGTCATATAAGTTTAATATGTACAAACAGTGCTTAAGGATGTAACTAATTTGGTAGATTGTGGGACTTATGACTTCTTATGAATTCCTGTCTTGATATGCCAGTAATGGTCATTTCCATATTCGCTCCATCCTTGGCCACATGTCTTGCTTTAGCCACTCTGACATTAGCAAATCTGACACAAAGAGAGACTCAAGTAGTACTTGGACTTGGGACTAGCTTTTAATAAGCTTGTGAAGAAATCTGAGCTAAACTCTCAGAGATTCTGGGGCTAGCTAACAGCCAGCAGGGAAGCAACGTTCTTTTTTTTTTTTAATCATTTTATTGGAAGGTCATACAATTCTTAGCACAATCAATATGTACATATATTGTATGCAAACCACATCTGTACATTTATTGCCATCATCATTCTCGAACATCCTCCTTCTACTTAAGCCCTTGGTATCAGCTCCCCATATTTCCTGTCCCTCACCATTCCCCCTCCCTCATGAACCCTTAATAATTTACAAATTTCCATTATTTTGTCATGTCATAAACTGGCTGATATGTCCCTTCATCCCCTTCCCTGTTGTTTGTACCCCAGGGAGGAGGTTATACGTAGATCCCTACAACTGGTTCCTCCTTTCAACTCCACCTTCCCTCTGCCCTCCTGGTATCACCACTCTCACCACTGGGCCTGAAGGGATCATCTGTCCAGAATCCCCATGCTTCTGGCTGCTATCCATACCAGTGTACATCCTTTGTCTAGCCAGATTTGTAAGGTAGAATTGGGATCACAATAGTGGAGGGGGGGAGCTTTTACAAAATGGAGTAAATGTAATTGTGTATTATTTTTAATTAAAAACTGCATATTTAATTGTTGCTACGTGATACTGTGACTGGCTCATCTCCTCCCCACAACCCTTCTGTAAGGGGATGTCGTTTCACGTACAGATGGGCTTTGGGTCCCCAATCTGTATTCTCCCTTATTTATAATGATACAGTTTTAAGTCTTTGATGCCTGATATCTGATCCCTTCCACACCCCGTTATCACACAGGCTGTTGTGCTTCTTCCATGTGGGCTTTGTTGCTTCTGAGCTAGATGGCTACTTGTTTACTTTCAAGTCTTTAAAACCCCAGACACTATATCTTTGGATAGCCAAGCACCATCAGCTTCTTCACCACATTTGCTTATGCACATATTTGTCTTCAGTCATCATGTTGGGAAGGTGAGCATCATGGAATGCCAATTTAATAGAAGAAAGTGTTTTTGCATTGCGGAAGTACTTGAGAGGAGGTCCAGTGCCTATCCAAGCAATGTTCATTTTGCTAGCTGAAGATGGACATGATGAGTCCAGTACATATAAGTATATTAATAAGTGGATCAAAATGAGTTAGAATTGAGGAAATATGGATTAAATGATCTTTTTCATCTTTGTTTACTGTGTCTGGCAGTATGTGTAAGAGTAGGTGTTCCAGAAATCATACAGGGGAGTAGGGATGCCCATCAGGAGTGTTCTGTGCATGGTATCTTAACTTGCTGCTCGTGGCAAGATGCCTGTACTGCTTGCAGATATCCCTTCAGCACTCAGGGCAAAAAAAAAGGAAAATGACTTTACTGCTGCTTTTATTTCACTAATTAGGAAAGCAGAATGTCTCCTCTATCCCTGGAAGATTTTCAGCTCTGTTCCAGAGTGCATCATCCAAACATTTCTAGCTGTCAAGGTAGTGGAGAAGCAAGTATTTACCTTTATCTTTTCCTTTAGTGGAAGCAGTGATACAGTTGTGGCAATGGCTGTTGTGTTAGCCAGCTAATAATATCAGTTATGAATATATGTTCATTTTACTTACAATGCTTTTTTAAAAAATTCAGTTTTATGAGAAACCTGGATTTCAATCTATGCACTAGGTAGATTACATGTCTTGAACTGTTGTTTCTTTTTAGGTAAAAGGTGAAACAATACTGCATACTTCAATAATGAGCTTTTTGTATGAAATTATAATATCAGTAGTCATATAGAAACACTGTATTAATTATAAGTAGAATAATTTAGATACATTTTCTTTCTGTCAATAATGTGATGCATAGTGCATTCAGGCTTTGAATATTCACCTAGATAGATAAAACTTAAAAAATATGTTATTCTTAGCTAATTAGAATTAAGCTATCTATGATAAGCCAATTAATCTTTCAGTCCTAGACCATTTCTAACTTTGCACAAAAATAGTTTAGGTATGACAAAAATTAATTCACTTTGCTTGTTACTTTTAGTGTGTAAATTTAGGAGACTTAACATTTTGAGTAAAGAGATGTATATTTATGAATATAACACAAATTAAGTGATAAGACTTTGGGGAAAAGTTAGAAATAGACACCATACAGACAAATATCTATTTCTCCTCAAAACATGCTTCTCCCTACCTTTGGCCAACTGGTCATATAGGATTATTTTAGTGTTCGTACAAAAATATTACCAATAAATTGCTTGAAAATTCATGAGGAAAACATCCTGTATTTTCATTTGCATTAAAACAACGTTAGGAGTCAAGACTATGAAGTAGTGAGTTGTTTCACTCAGAATTTGTGGTAGAAACAAATACACTCATAAGTCTCACTGACCTGACACAAAACATGCCTTTGGTATGTATTGTAAACTACTCCGTTGGTCTTATTACTTTTTATCTCCATGTTCTACAGAAAAATGTCACATAATCCAACATTACAAGGGCGAAGGGATCGAGGACATGTGGTTATTTGGTGAGCTTTATTCACCTTTGCCACGGCAAAAGCCTGATTGGTAGGTTGTCATATCTTTGAGGATTCAATTTATGAGCTAGTATTTGAATCATGCCTGGAAAGCCATCTGGCTCATCAAACTTGAAAATTGTTTGTTTTTTACTCTTTCTTTATGACCAACGCTAGACACAATGTTTGGCAAGTAGGATGGAGTATAAAATGAATGAATGATGAACAATGCTAACTTTATTCCAACAGTATTATGTTATTTTTGCAAATACAAAATGACTTTTACATTTCTGTGATTTCATAGTTGGTCAGAGTATTCCTCCAATAGTTATGTGTTCAATAAATATTTGTTGATGGTGATCTTGCTGATAAATAGGTATAACAATAGTCTTGCATAATCTTCTTGCTTTTCTATAAAAGGATGAACTTTTTAAATAGAAAGTACTGTGTCCTCCCATAGCAATTTGATTGATATATATTTTAACAGTAGAATCCTGAAAAATTCTCTTTAAGTTTGAAATATGGGGAGACACATTCACCATGTGCTGCTTGAAGCTTAAGGCATTTAGTAGAACTCCCTTGTTTTTAGCACATAGCTTTTATTTTTAAACAACATAAATTTGCTGAGATGGGCCTTTGAGAAGTATGATTTGTTGACTTGAATTCAACATGATTCCAACCTGCATAGTAAGAATGTTTTCATTCCTTTGCTAACTTTGATTCCTCCGCCAATTTTCATGGAATACGCTTTTAGGTATTGGCAACCTGCTATATATTAGCAAACTCATTCCTTCTAATTTCCAGAAAGAAACATTTCTCTTTACCCTCATGAGAGTTATACATGTAAAATTACTTAAGAATAGCAGTTTTCATTTTGATTTTTGTTTCCTGAGACCAAGGATTTTTGAAAGTTGCAGATTGGGTCTAAGTGGTTCTCTGTCAGCTAGTATTTGTCAGAAGGTTGATGTTTCACCCAATCACAGCAAACAGAA
The DNA here is from genome assembly GCA_004026705.1 of Nesogale talazaci. Lineage (NCBI taxonomy): Eukaryota > Metazoa > Chordata > Mammalia > Afrosoricida > Tenrecidae > Nesogale > Nesogale talazaci. Next base: position 27,324 of record PVJH01000125.1, read on the forward strand.
GTAGAATGTAGTGCCTAGTTTCCATGAAGACCTGCCAGACACCTTGTCATTTTCACTCACAAGGAGATGGAAATTCTAGATACTTCTGGAAATCTACATTCCGGGATTTAAAACTGAGAACACGAACTGGAAAAAGCATTAAAGCATAAACTCTTGTTACCAATGCCCACGGAATTAGACCATCCACCCTGGCAGATGAAAAAAAAACATGAGGTGTACAGACAAAGAGCCCTCAATGTTACCACAAAATTGTGTGGCAATGTTTGGAACTTGTTTGTGGATTTGTATCATGATTTTTTAAATTATTAATTAGGTAGGGGTTTTGACACTTAAGATCATCAGCTTGCATCCAAAACTTCAGACTGCTCACTCAGCAATCATCAGTCTATTTCACACCCACTTTCATGTTCAGTCTCACTGTCTCTGCCCTGATTTCTTTGCTCCCCTTAGAGACGCCCATCTTTCTTTTCACTCACGTTAGTACCTTTGCCTCCTACTTTTTCCCTCCCCCCCATAGGAACTTCTCTTTGATTTGTTCTCTTTGAATTTCAAGTCTTTCTTCTTGGACTTCTCCTTATGGTAATGGTCTCGTACAATATTTTTCCTGTTGTTATTGACACACTTCATTCAGCATAATGTTCTCTCATTCCATCTGTTTCATGATGTGCTTCATGATTTCATCGTTGTTTGTCAGTGATGTTTAATATTCCATTGTGTGCATGTATTATTGTTTATATGGAGCATTCTTATGCTAATGGACATTTGGTCTATTTCCAACTGATTGCTATTGTGGGCAGTGCTGTGTGAGTGTATGGGTCTGTTCATGTTGTAGCTTGTAATACCTTAGATTATATACCAAACAAAAGTTTTTTTCCTTTTTTTTTTTTTTGCATCACTGCCTGCAGGGGGGGTAGGTAGGAAGCCCAGCCTTGCTCTTGGAGAGCTGCTGCTGGATTTGAACCGCCAACCCTGGGGGCTGCAGTCCCCCACACAACCACTGTGCCACGGGGATTCGGCTTCAACAAAAATATGACAGATAACATAGGTCACCTATTCACAGTTTTAGGCAGCACCTATTGCTTTCTACAATGGTTTTATACTTTTACAGATACACTAGCAATGCATGAGAGATCTAAAATCTCCACATCCTCTGCAGCATAGATGGCTTTCTGGTTTTATTTTAAGTTGACTACCATTATTGATGTAATATTATGTCTTGCTTTGATTTGTCTTTTCTAGGTGGTTGATGATCATGATTCTTTTTCATATGCATGCTTGAAAATGAGCAATTTTTGGTGACTTGTCTGCTGGTGTCCTTTGCTGGATTATGCATGTCTTTTTCTTTTCGCTTAGTGAGGAATTGCAGTGTTTTAGAAATTAAAAAGATTACTCATTCGGGACAATGTATAAGACTTAAAGGTCCCCCTCCCAGTCCATGGGGTTTTTTTTACATTTTTTACTAAGTCTTTTAATACACATTTGTGTATTTTTATTAACAAGTCCCAGCCATCTATTTTGTCTTCTGCTGTGTGTACTTCCTTTATTATGATGGGTAGTATGTCTGTGTCTTGAAATAGGGCCCTTATGTGTCTCGATTTTCTCATTTTATATCATTGTTTATGTGATATTGATAGTGTTGGGTTTACATTTTGGTCCTCTACACATGTTGAGTTCATTTTTGCTCATGGGGGGAAGTATGGTTCTTGTTTCATTTTTCTGATGGTGAAGATCCAATTTGGTCAGCAAAGTTAGTTTTATGATATTCAATTGAATATATTTTTTTTATTCTCTGTTGAAGATCATTCATTTCTAGGTGAATTAATTTATTTATTTCTGGGTTTTCTAGTCTGTGCCCTCGGTCCATGTACCTACTATTGTTCTGGTAGAGAGCTGTTCTGACTACTGTGACCATGTACTAGACTTTTAAATCAGATCAGAAGAGGGCTTTAATTTTGTTCTTTGTAAGAAGATTTTGCTTTTCCTCGGTCACTCCCCTCCCCCCCTAAAATTAGTAATTAGTTTTTCCATTTTTAAAAATAATGTAAATGGGACATGAATTGGGTTGCATTGTGTTTATAAATTGCTTTGGTCAGAGAGTTTGGTTTGGTTTTTAAGTAGTATTGACATGTTCACAATGTTAAGCCTTCCTACCCATGAACATAGAATATTCTTCCATTTATTTAGGTCTTTTTGCTTCTTGCATAAGACTTTTTGTTTCTTTCTATAAGACTGTTGTTCTTCTAGGTAAGTTTATTCCTAAGTGTTTTATCTTTTGTGCAGCTACTGCAAATACTATTGCTTTCTTTATTTCTGTTTCAGACTTCTTTTTGTTAGTAAACAGGAATCTGATTGATTTTTGTTTGTTAATCTTATAGCCTGTTACATTGCCAATTTTTCTATTGTTCCCAGTACTTTTTGTCATGTCCTCAGGGTTCTCTACATATAAAATCATATAACTTATAAATTGAATTTTATTTTTTCCTTGTTAATTTATATTCCTATGATTTCTCTTTGTTGTCTAATAGTTCTAGTTAAGACTTTCCATCATAGCTACAACCAACAAGAGAAACAATTAGAGCAAAAAAGCAAATAGAGCAGAAAAACTGAAGATTTGAGAATTGTGTGATGCTATGTATTTCATTGAGATTCTGGAGCAGGAAGAATCAAATAAAAAATAGTACAAGAAATCCTGGAAGAAAACTTGCCTGACACCAAAAAAGAGGGAAAAATAACTGTTCAAGAAGCTAATAGGCTTCCAAACAAAGCACAACCTAAAAAATCCTATTATGATGTATTATATTCAAATTTTATAATAATAAATAGAGGGTTGAGCCCCGGTGGCATAAGTGGTTGAGTGCGTAACTGCAGCCCGCGAGCTTGGCTGTTCAAATCCAGCAGAGGCTGGGTAGCGCCCACGATCACCAGAGGCAGTGATGCCCACCAAAAAAATAATAATAATAAATAGATAGGAAGAAGTCTGAGAACAACTAGAGAGAAAAAGCAAGTCAATTACCTAAAAAGGAAAACCATGAAGTATTATTTCACATGTATAAGCAGAAATCATGGAAGAAAGGAAATAATGAAATGTCATATATAAAATGCTGAAGGAAAAACAAATCCCGCAAACCAAGAATCTTACATAAAGAAAGACTATTCCTAAAATAAGTGAGGCAGTTGAGTGTATTTTCAGATTAGTTTGAGGAATTTGTAAGAAAAAGATCAGCATTATGAAAATTACTAAAAGGAACTCCTTTGAAGGAGGGTCAACTAAAACAGGCAAACTTGAGAGCCACATACAGAAAACAATTCTCAAAACAACACAGAAATATAGGAACAACAAAGAAACCAATAAGCCCACTGGAAAACACACACACACACACACACACACACACACACACCAAAATTGCAGCTGTCAACCCTACCATATCAGTCATGATAATGCACCTAGCAAAAGACAGAGAGTTGCAGGCTGGGTAAGGAAAAAAGACCTACCTATACACTGTTTCCAACAGACACATCTTTTGTCTGCCTATAACAGACAAAATAGGTTAAAGGTCAAATGCTAATGGAAACCAAAAAGCAAGTATGAATGGTGATATTAATCTCCAATAAAATACAGCTCAAGGCAAAAGACATCATGTTGCACCAAAAAATGGAAGCTACATAATAATTAATAAACAATAAAATGACATAAGCAATAAATGACCATAACCATAATTGTGTATTCCTTTGATGCAGAAAACAATGGAAAGTTGTGTAAGCATGACTATAACTTCTTCTTTGCTTTAGTTCTATCACATTGGCAATAACAGAAAATTTGCCTAGTCCTAAATTATTTACGAGGAAGACTCTCAACAAACTAGACTGAGACAGTGATTGAAGCAATAGACTCAGACTTAATAACTGCGAGGTTGGCACAGGACCAAGCAGTACTTTGTTCTGTTACACAAAGGGTCACTAGGAGTCCTAACTGACTTGACTGTAACTAAAAAGTGCACATGGTTAAGCAATTTGGTGTTCACTGAGTTGTTAGCTGTTTGAACACCCCCAGTGAAAAGACCTGCCAGTCAGCCTCCCCTTTTAAAGATAGCAGCCTGAAAACACCTCTGGGAATGGGCTACTTCATACAACGGAATTGCAGTGACTGTCAATCAACTCAATGGCACAGAACAGCCATGACAACAGTCTTTTATTTCAGGGTAATTTCAATAAAAATGTATGGAGACTTTTCTCCTAAGTGTTAGTTGCACCAATAGAGTGATGGATAAACTGACATATACTAGTCATCTATTGACTCTAAGCTTGATAGGGAGGCAGATGAGGGTAGGAGGAGAGTGGTGTTTGAGAAGAGGAGTGTCCAAGGACTGGAGATAGTGATGAGGTGGGGTACAAGAGCACATGCCCTGGAAAGGGGACAATTGTGATCTTGTACAACAGAAGCCCAGCTTTTAATGTATACAATTGTGGGGGTATTTGTTATCCAAAGAGGTGTCATATTCAGGTTCTCAATGCTCTTCTAAGAAATAAATGATTCATAAAGCATTTATATTGGAGATATCTGTCTAAGTATCTGTTAATTAACCAAAGAGGAAAATGAGTATTTTCTGATTTAATATGTAATCAAATGTCCTAATCATGCCATTTTGGATGAATTTAATATTTAGGGTGTTCAAATACAATGTATCCTTTTAAAATTGGTCTTTGTTTTATGTTAGTGTATTACTGACATATCAGATGCACTAAGTTTAAAAAGTTATAAATTATATAATGAACTACTCATTTTCTCTCTTTTTTTTGCTTCCATTCCTTGTACCAGTTTCTTAGGGACAATTATATTTGAAATTTTCCAGAGTCTCTTTGGTGGTAAATACAATAATTTAAAAAAATGTGGCACTTACTATGATTTTATATATCAGATAAATTAGAAATTTATCACAGTATTAATTCTTGCATCCCCCTATACTTTGCCTAGCTCCTGTTTTTTTAGTAACATTATTAATTACATAAATATTTGCCAATAAACTTTGATAGTCTCACTGAATAGTGCAAAAAATTGCATAACCTTTGATTATACTTCTTGCCTTCACTTAGCATGTAAAATTTTATTTATTTTACATTTTCTGTGTTTGTCTTTTTCCCTCCCCCACAAAGAACTTGAGTCTTTTACATTTATTTTTTAAGCGTGCCATTTCCCAGAGAGATATCTTTGCAAATGCTTCTATTCCATTAATTAATTTTTTTACATAATATAGTATAAAAATAGCATTGTATATTTGATACTATTTTGATTGTCATTTCCTGGAAGATATTTGGCTTTACTGATGGGGATACTTAAAATATTCTTTTTAAAGTGGTGAAATTTCATAAAATGTGTATGTTCAATTTTTTTCTGTTCTTCTTCAGTTAAAATTATATTTTATATGTGTGTGGTATTTCTCCACGTTGTCTTTTTTCTTTTTTGATAACAATTTATTAAATTTGAAAGAACTTTCTGAATATATTCTCTATGTATATTCACTTTTCTCTAATATTTGTCCTTTATATTTTTGCTTTGTGCTTTCAGAGTTTTCCATAATTTTTAAAAATCATTTTATTGGGGGCTCATACAACTCTATCACAATCCATACATCAATTGAAACATGCAGGTTTATACATATCTTACCTCATTCTTTTCTTGACATTTACTTTCTTTTTTTTTTTTAGACATTTACTTTCTATTGAACCCTTGGTATCTCTTACTAATATGCCATTAATCATTGTGCATTCGGTTGCTCAGTTTTCTATACAATATTTTATCTTAATTTTAGTTATTTCCAAGATCACTTTCCAAGCTTCTTTTCCCAAACTATTTTCTTTTTTTTAATTAAATAATTTTATTGGGGGCTCATACATCATTTTTCACAATGCATAAATAAACATACTGTGTCAGGCACCTTCACATGTCCGCTGCTATTATTCTCCAATCATCCGCCTTTTCCCTTGAGCCCCTAGTATCAGCTTTTCCATCCCTCCCCCTCTTCCAATCTCTCTCCTCCCCACCAACCCTCAATACTTTATAAATTATTATTGTTCTGTCATATCTTACACTGCCCGACCTCTCCCCCAACCCACTCCCTTGATGCCCGTCCTTCAGATGGGAGCTTATGTGTATATCCTTGCAGTTGGTTCCGTCTCTCGACCCCACCTTCCAGCAGCTCCAATCTCCCTATCTCCAGCTTCCCTCTCCACCAGTGTACCTTCTCTTGTCCGTCTGGATTTGTAAGGTAGAGTTGGGACCATGATGGTTGGGGGGGGGAGGGCTTCAGGAACTAGAGGAAACTTGTATGCTTCATCACTGCCCTGCTGCCCCTTGACTGGTCTGTCTACTCCCTGTGACTCCCCCACCAATGGGCCTTAGGTCCCCACCCCGCTCATTCGTAATGATGTGATTCTTATTCTTTGATGCTCAATACCTGCTCCATTCAGCCCCTTTTGATCACACAGGCTGGTGTGCTTCTTCCATGTGGACTTTGCTGTTTCTGTGCTGAATGGCGACTCGATTATCTCAAGTCTTTGAGACTCCAGACATTCAGTCATTTGGTAGGTGGGCACCATCGTTTATTCTACTCTGTTTGCCTCTGTATCCATTTGTCTTCAGGGATATCGGGAGTCAGTTGGTCCATTGATTTTGACTTTTGTTCTTTGATGTCTGATACCTGATTGTTTCAGTACATCATGATCACACAGGCAAGTGAGCTTCTTTTATGGTGGGTTTTGTTGCTCCTGAGCTAGATGGCTAGCCGCTTGTTTATGCTCAAACCTTTAAGACCCAAATGCTATATCTTTTAATAGCTGGGCACCATCTGCTTTCTTCACCACTCTTGCTCATGCTCCCACATGTCCTCAGTGGGCACCTTGGGGATGTGTGCACACAGTGATATGTTCCCCCTGCACCCCCCCGCCCCTTGCCGTTTGAGGTCTATTGCCTAGACCTTTCACCCCCGTGTGGCCACATTGGCTGTTGTGCTTCTTCTGTGTGGGTGTGGTCTCTTCTCAAGTAAATCGTCTATTGTTTATCTTCAAAGTTTTAAGACCCCAGATATATCCTTTGATGGCTGGGCACCATCAGCTTTCTTCACCACATTTGCTTGTGCACCCATTTTACTTCAGTGATCGTGTTGGGCCAGTGAGCCTCAAGGAATACCAGATTCACAGAAAAAAGTGTTCTTACATTGAGAGAGCACCAGTGAGAAGGTCCATGGTCCACTTGCTACCATAGTATTTGGCCTATAGATATGTTCTTAAATGTATTCCCCCTTATAATATATAGTTGTATTTATGTAGGGCATACCTATGTTTAGACCTCTGTAAGTGCCCTTTGCCTTCTAGCTCTTTCCTCCATTTCCTCCAAACTATTTTCCAATGTCTTTCTATGGATATCCTGTTTTCGCAAATTTCTCTGGGGAACATAAATAATATGCCTCATAAAGAATTCTTTGTCTTCGTTTGTTTGAAACTAGTTGAAATCAGCTTCAATTTTACTTTTCCTCCATTTGAAATGACTCTGACCCTTGTTTTATATCTCCCATGGGGAAGAAAACTGGGTTTTCAAGACTGTGATCTCTCTCTCTCTCTCTCTCTCTCTCTCCCCCTTTTGTTTTTTGAGTGTAGTAGATACAGAAAAAAGCACCACTCCTCTCATCAGAAGAGGGATATCAGAGAGAGCCCTTGTAAGTGGTTCCTTCCTACTCTCACCCTTTCCTCCTCTCTCTGTGCCCTCATCCCCCAGACTCATCATTGTCTGCAAAGCCTGTTTATAAATCCTGTCAATTTTCAACCTTATTTTGTGTCTTCTGCACACTTTGTGTGCAGAAACACTTTGTGTTTCTACTGCACACTTTGGTCTTCCATTTAAAGTTGTCAATACTCTCAACCAATGAGTGAGCTTTGGCTGACTATTCAATTATAAATGTAAAACAATATCAGTAGATGTAGGTAGGCAGCTGGGTTTCTTTTATGAGTGTGGAGCTCTTGACCTCAGATTCTCACATTCTGAAAGTGAAGGCTGACTCCACATAAAGATAAGATCTCTTCCAATGTCCCTTGGGCTCTGAAGTGTAGAGTCTGTGGTCAGGGATTATAAAGACAGGCCTAGGGCCACAATAACGATCAAACTAAAGATTATTTTGCCTTGTGATTTTAGATTTCGTCTTTTTTTTTGTGTGTGGGTAAGGATTCTTAATTGTCAAGAGGGAATCGACTCCAATTATTTTAGCCAAGAAGAAATTTATTAAGATATATTAAGCGCCTAATTGTTAGAGATAGAGAGGATACATCTCTTGAGTCTAGAAGAAGCTGCAGGGAAAATCTGTCACCACAACCTCAGCAAAATCTGAATGCCAGAAACAGCACAAGAATGACTACCTGGTAACCAATCAGCTGCTTTATGTCACTCACAGTCAGATTGAAATCTTCATGGGATACACTTCATTTGGGAAGCCAAAGTCACCTACTGCGTTCTCATTGCAAAGCACATTGGGAAGTATGGACTTTAACATTTCTGATTGGAAGGCAATGTTGACAATATGAGAAACCATCAAAAAAAGATAGTATTCTCAAAAGATTCAGCGTAGTCACTCATCCAAATGTCCCCTATTTGTGGAAATATACTTTATTCTGTCTCCATTTCCTGATCCAACTGTCTTTCCTTTGAACCCTGGTAACCCAACAACTTCCCTTTTTCTTTGCACCCCCCTCCCTCTGGTCCCCCAATGCATGTGGACAGTACTATTACAGATGAATCTTTTTCATTCGAAAGCCCTACATGAAACTTGAAATGGGATTCATTGCAGCAGTCAACCAAACAGAAGGGACTGACCAGACCCAGCTGTGCACTGTAAATCCATGAATTAGCTTAATTCCAACCTCTGCTCACTTGCAGTTTCTGCAACTGCTAGCTTGAAACTTGGAGCCCCTCATATTTCTACCAGAAGCAATGGGCCCACCTTTGCTGCAGGCTCCATTGAATATTCTTGCTAAGCTGGCGTATACAGCAATGAGATTCATCTAACTTCGATCTTGTAGAAAATTGACAATATGTCTGGTTTACTTATGACATATGTCTTTCTTTTTCCTGTACTATGATGATTAGATTACTTTTACATGCCCTTACTGTCATTCATTGAGACCTTGGAAGGAACTGGAAATAAATGTGAATGTTGACACTACTTTTTTTTTTAATATTAGATGAAATAAAGCTCTATCTACTGCTATTCCTGTCTTCTGCCTTGTGTTTACCTCTATGCCAGGCATTGGCAAACTCTATGAAAGGTCAGTTGGTGAATATATTGTGGTCTCTCTTGCAACTATTCAATTCTGTTTTTGCAGTGTAATGTCATAAATAATTTGTAAAGCAATGGGAATGGATGTGTTTCAATAACACTTTATTTATATAAACAAATGGTGAAAATCCGACCAAACACACCATAATTTACCTATCCCTGGTAGACAAGAAAGATCATAGGAGAAAAATGGAATGGTAATCTCAGAAAAGGAAATACATAGTTGGGCATGCATATTGTACATTCATGCTAAGTGGCTTGCAAAACATCCAATCTTTCACTGTCCACTGATACTTAAGAGATTTTGCAAGGTTCAAGATCACACCATCCTACATGGTTATTTCATTTTATCATTTCTTGTTGTCATTAAATAAAATAATATCAGGCTGAGCCCCAGGTGGCGTAAGTGGTTGAGTGCGGGACTGCTGCCCGTGGGCTTGGCAGTTCAAATCCAGCGGCGCTCTCAGGAGCAGCGCTGGGTAGCTCCCACAGCCACCAGAGGGCAGTGATGCCCCCCCTAAAAAACATAAATAAAATAATATCCAGCAAGTATCTTTTTACTTTTGCTCTCCACAATATGAAAACAGCAATTAAAAATAATTTTCTCTGGTATCTAACATGCTGATATTATAAAGGCTTTCCTCAGAAATTAGCATGTTTATATGCAAAATGGAAGAAAATTTAAAATATTTAAAATTAATTTTAGAAAACAGGAAGCGTAACATTGTACACATATCTGGGCACGTGTGGAAAGCAGAACAAGAAGAGGCTACTCAAATTAACCTGCATTTTCACTTAAAGGGGAAGCATATTCATGTTTGGAAGAAGGAGGAGGGCATAATGTGGAGTAGCTACAATAGAAGGTATTTTGAAGTATAAAAGGATTAGAAAATTGCTTTTCCCACACATTTTCTAAGGTGGATTTACGACAGGAGCAGATTACCTTTCCGCCTTCATTTAATCCATGCAATACTTCCACACCAATAAAAATCCCTTTAACTTTGATGTTCAGGTTGGCATTTGTATATGCAAACTGGAGAGAGAAAATTCTTCTCTGAAGCTGTCTTGGAAGGAGCACTGAACCTTAAGGGGCAGAGCGGTGATCTCCAAGGGAAGGAAGGCATTCACTAGGGCCCATTCTCCATGCTTTGCCAGTTACTGTGGTTACCGCCCTGCATTAATTTTCACGCACAGCTATTTAGGAGGCAGGGCTCACCTTGGGTGTGGCATTTAAGTCCACACTAACAATTTCCGCCGTACTGTATTCCCTCCTTCCTCCCTGTTTCAGATGTCGCTAATTGACTTTCTAACGGGGAATCCCACAAAACCGCACTCCAGGGCTTCTGCCTTCCATCCCACCTGAAAAATGTGCACCAAGGGCAAGAATTGCCAGCATCAGCTTGGTTTCTTCTTCACTGATTGTTGATTGGTGCATGTTCAGAAACTTTTAGCCGTTGCCCAATTTCTCACAATCTCCACACAGACTTATTCAATCACATTTCGGGTTGCAGCACACACATCAGGAAGCCTTGGTTTTCTTGAGTGTTATTTAACAAGTGATGTTTTCTTTTAAACTAAAATAGTTGAGTCCTAAGTTATTCTATATCTTGGTTTCCTTCCTAAACTTTCCTTTTTCAATAGATTTAGAATTTTTTCTCTACTATCCTTATTTTGTCATTATAAGATTTTTTACTAAAACCCAAAGTTCATTGAGAATGTGAATTATAGGGTGAATTCAGAAAACATTTTCTCACATCACATAGTCTGTTTTCATGTCCTAGCTGTGTGACCTTGAACAACTCAGTGAACTTCATAGGTCTTGGTTTCCTCATCTTTAAGATGGGATCACATAATAATGTTTGCTTAATTGGGTTTAGGAAGATTTACTAAGTAACATATATAAAGAAAGCAGAATGCCTCAAACTTTAGTATACCTTATGTGAATTCAGAATTTTGATAAAGATCAGATTCTTATTTAGTAGTTCAGATTTTTTCTTTGCATATTCATATGTTAGCATCTGAATACATTATAATATCAAGGTTTTATACACAGAGAAAGTCTTTGCGGGTGGTTAGGGCATGAAGTCTGTACGTCTAGCAAGCTTCAAAGTTCCGTAGACGCGGCCACTCAGGGGACGACATGTAAACAGCAAGAAAGAGAAGTCAGTGTAGGCGCCCCTCCACTTTAGAGCTGTTAGCATTATCATTGCTTTGCTCATCATCATCACCACCATCATCATCATCTTAAAGTCATATTTCTTTTTCTCTGAAACATTTCCTCCTGGATCCATAATTTCATCCATTTTCATTCGTGAAGACTACCTAACTTCGGGGATCTTGTTTGTCTTCATATAGCCCAGTGCTCCATGGATGTTTGTTAGAGTAGGGGATGTTTGTTAAAGAGTAGGAGATATCTCCCCAAAAAATCATGGATGTTTTTTCAGTGCTTTGTATATAATTTTTTAAAAAGCTGTTCATTTCAAAATACTCTCCATTACACATAATGGATTGTAAAATCTGTACTTTTACTGTTGGAAACATTTTTCAAACTTATTCGTTTGGATAACAGACAGCTCCTCCCTTGTATTTTTTCTTTATCTCTTCTGAGTCATCAAATCACAATCCTTTCATATCCATCTTCTTCATGGAAACAAAAAGAAGTTATACAGAGTGAGGTCAATGTGTGGTGCGAGAGGTACACTGCTTTTTGCCAAGAACTGGTGCCCTGAGATGGCTGTGTGAGCAGGTGCATTATCCTGGTGGCAAAAACCAGTCTCCCATCTGCCACAAATACAAACCAAGGATTTTTTGTCCCATTCAGTTGTATGCTCTTTTCAAACCTCTAAATAGAAAGCTTGATTAACAGCCTGGCCTAGGGGTACAAATGCCAAGGAAGTTGATAGACATCCAGTATAAAGTTTGTCAACAATTGACACTTCACCTTTTTTGAAAGGAGATAAACTCCCATACTCTTGAATTGTTTCCAATAGCACAGTACTTGTAAACTGTGTTTGACATCCCAACATTATCTGTGTCATTTTTTTCTGAGCAGGAAACAAACAATAACAACAAATAGCTGCATGCTGTTCTCTTAAAACAACCATCACAAAAAACAAAGTTCCTGCAAACCTGCTTTTACGAAAAAATTCTTTGTGACCAGAGAATCCTTCCCAGGTGATGCCACTGGGTGCACTAACTCAGAGTATGTTGCTTGATGCTCACAAGGGGGAAAACTGCATGCTACGAAAGTGGGCCCCATTTTACACTGGATTCCAATGTATTTACTTAAGAAATCTGTTGATAATATGACTCTTGATATTTTATGATTTTTCTTTTCCTCTGTGGAAGATTTTTGGGTTTTGAATATATATATATATATATATGTGTGTGTGTGTGTATGTGTGTGTGTACATGTGTGTATATATATGTATATATCCTGCCTTGATAAAGATTTGTTTTCCTGTGCTATCTTAGAAAATTAGGGGGCATTAAATTTAGAAATTCTGAGTTTCACTTCTAAATACATATCTGAATTCAAATTTATATCTCCCTCCTGTACTATTTTCTTTAACTTAGTTTTACTCTCTAGGATATTTTATTCAAACATTCGTTCTTTTTGATTAATTCATTTGAAACTTATATGATCTTGCCTATGTTAATTTTTCCTATCTTTGCTCTATTTTAAAGAGATTTTCCTATCTCCCCCCCCCCGACATTTCTATCGGTATTTTAATTTCTACTAACATGCCTTTTCTATCACTTATCTGTCAGCTTTTCATACTGTGATGCAGTGTGTGTTGCTGTAATTCTCAAGAGTATGTCCCTGGTATTTTAAATGCCAGCAACATCACCCTAAGTGAATAAGTTTCAGCAAAGCTTGCAGGCTAGGAACAGATTATGAAGAAAGAAGAGGCTGTCACTTTAGCAGAATTATCAGATGAATGACATTGAAACATTGTCAGTTACTGAAAACCTAATGAATAGAAAATGAACACTGTCAGAGTTAGTGCCAGAAGATAAGCTTCTTGGGTCTGAAGGTTCTCCACATATGACTGAGGAAGAACTGTCTTCTTGAAGTACAATTGACTATATTGACTTGAATGGAGTAAAGGCTTTGGGACTTTGATTTGTTGGTAGTGTGTAACTCAAAAAGTTGCATTCAATATTCTTCACCAACTCCAAAGTTCAAGGCACTGGATCTTCTCCATTTTTCTTTATTTGAAGTTCAACTTTCACATGCATACAAGGTGACTGAAAACAGCATGGATTGGGACAGGTACATTTTGGTCAAAGTGTAATGTCCTTTGTTTTCAACACTTTAAAGAAGTCTTGTGCAGCACAATCACTAAATGTACTGCTTCATTTGGAACCTTGACTATTGCTTCCAGGAGCCCTAATTGTGGATACAATCAAACAAAATCCTTGACCTCTTCAACCTCTTCTCAATTATCATCATGTTACCTATTGGCCCACTTGTGATGATTTTGGTTTTCTTTAAATTGAGTTGTGATCCATACTGAGGGCTGCAATCCTTGACCTTCATTAGTAAATGCTTCAAGTCCTCCTCACTTTCAGTGAGAAAGGCTGTGATCTTTGCATATGGAAGGATGTTAATAAGCTTTGCCCCAGTACTGAGTGTATCCTGGACTACCAGTAGGACAAGAGAACTCTCTTGAAAGTACCACCAGGATACTCCTTATCAGCAAGGATGACAAGACTTCCTTTCATACATTTTGGATATGGTATCAGGAGAGCTCAGTCATTGAAGATGGATATTAAGTAAAATTAATACTTAATTATAATAAATATTGTATAATATAATTTATAATATTGTATAAATAGAGGGGCATGGAAAAGAGGAAAGCTCTCAGTGAGATGCACTGACCCAGGGACTGCAAGAAGAGGCTCAAACATCCGGGTTTGTGCAGGAACAATTGTGATGACAGCGCAGGACCTGGTGGTTAGTTTGCTGAGATATAGGGTCGTGATGAGCTGGAAAAGACGTGCAGCAGCAACAGCAGCATGACAGGACCTTTTGTTTTTGAGAAGTCCTTTTTGGTCCTTGGAATATTCTTTTACAACTTGAGTTTTGAGTCAGGAGTAAAATATTTCCTGTACTCTATGGAGCATTAATGGTGCTTTTGATACACTTTGCACCATTAGTATTGGGCCAAAATTTATATTTTTTCTCTGTTTTACATAATAAAGTATATACTTTTCTAAAATACCTGATGGTCCTTTTCCATTGTTAAAATAAAAGTGTGATACTCCCAAACTTAGAGAAAATACATGTATGCAGATGTGAATTACATGAATTGATATTGGTAAATAAAAATCAAATTCAGTCAGTAACCAAAGTGTATTAGAGTTTATTGACTATATCCTTTGCAAATTGGAGTAACATTTCAATTAGAATAGAGAATCAAAATGGTTACAAAGGAGAGAGGTGCCTCCAGCAATTCTTATATCAAATGTTTCGGGTATTTCCTTCTAATTGACCAAGGAACAGTGCTTACAGAATAATGCAAGACACAGCAGCCCCTCCGACCCTGTGTGTTTGCTTTCCCCCCCCCCTGAAAACAACTGACTTCAAAAAAGTACCATGCTTGAAGCACAATGTTCTTACTAATTAGCAAGACTATTGTTTGACTTGAGGAGCCCTGGTGGCCTCGTGGTTATGCCGTGGGCTTCAATCTGCAAGGTCAGCGGTTCAGAAGCACCAGCTGCCATGTTGGATATAGATTGGCACTGCCTACTAGCATGAAGGCCTCCAGTCTCAGAAATCAACGGGGGCACTCCTTCCCCATCCTATAGGATGGCTGTGCATCTGCAGTGACTCTGTGGTGAGTCACAGTATTTGTTACATGGCACATAACCACACAACTACCTGTAGATTGCCCAGGTAAGGCTCAAGGTTATTTTATGAATTTTCAAGTTCAAGCATAACATATTTGAGAAGTTCTATGCAATATTGTTCAAAATGAAGTTGATACTCCCTAGACATGTCATAGCTTGACAAATATCCCTGGACCTTTTTAGTGTGTTGATATGCTTAGTCTTTATTTTATGAAGATGCATTCTTGTGTACAGTACTGTGTGTGCATACATGCATGTCTGTGTGTGCATATCTAATCACTCAGCCAGTCAGTGGAATAATACTGCAGACTGTGTATGTTCCCCGCGGAACTATTGCCCTCTGCTGAGTTACCACATCACTCAGCAGGGCTGAGACCCTGACAGTGGCATAAGTATTATCACTATTTTCCAGAATATTACCATCTGCTCATTTCATCCATTAACCTCCTATTGTACCTCATAAAAGAAAATTCTGGGTCTGCAAGCAGATACACTGTGTACCAAGGCTGGGAAAACATGTTACACACAGTTTGCTTTGAAAACAGAGGTCAATACTTCTCTTGTTTTCTTTCTGTTTCCCGGTTCATTATCTTTCCTGAAGGGAGGTTGCAGATTGTCCACATAAATGAAATGATGTTGGTCCAGATTGTTTATTTATTGCTACTAACAAGTGAAAACAAATCAATTAGCTTTCAATGTAGTTATTTTGTTCTGTCTAACTAGGCTGGAGAAAATAAATAACCGAGTGAAGGGAGCACATGCTTACTCCTACCCCACTATCCTTCCAAGTAGACTTTTTCAACCTATTGTGATAACATTTAGTAATTTTTATTTCTGTGGGTCATGTTGATGTTTATCTGAGGTATTGGACTTGGAAGACTTTCGATTTTGTGGTTTACTTGGAAGACTTTGAAGGATGCTCTTTATAGAGACCAGCATTTTATAGTTAATAATTATAGCTGATCACCTTGTAATCTATATTATGCGATCGTCAGTGTTGTAAGAATTGTATATATCTATTCATCTAATTATAGTAAAGTTTTGAGAGTTTTCCAACTCAAAACAAAATGAGATACTGAAATAATTAAGCAACTTTCTTACAGTTATGCGGCTAGTACGTGGTGAATCTAGGCTCTGAAACCACACCCACCGCTTCCATAATCTGCCTTTTCATATTATGGGAGAGCAGTGGGAACTCACTTTAAAGGAAACCAGGTGGCATAGTGGTGAAAGTGCTGGGCTGATAGCCAAAAAGTTAGTCTAAACCCACAAGTCACCCTGTTAGGATTAAGACATGACACTCAGCTTCCATAAGGAGCGCAGCCTTGAAAACCTCGTAGAGTAGCTCTTTGCTCTGCTAAAAGGCTCGCTGTGAGTCAGGATGAACTCAACACTACCATATTTGTTTTGTTGTTGCATGAACTTAAGGAATTTTGTTTCCTCTTTCTTGATGCTATACTTCTCGTGGAAGGGCCTATAAAAGGTATTCCCATGTGAATACATGGATTTTACTAGAGTATCATGATTTGTTTTAGTTCATGTAATCCTAATCTTAGTGTTGGGCTAAGATTATAATCATGTAAATTCAGTGGACTTTTAATCAAAAGAAATTACATTAAAAAAAAAAACAACTATTCAGGTGACTTGAATAATGGGTATTTAATTGTTTTAAACTTCTTTAGAAGCCAGAGAAAGCACCAAACCTCTTAAGTATAAAGAACAACACAATAATGGGACATGGGGTTCAGTATTCCCATTTAACTTTGCACTGCTATTGTCTAAGCATTTTCATCTCATTGTTATTTTCAAATGCAACAGCCTAATTGTGAATGTGACTGCTTATGTGAAAGTTGAGGATGTCCCTGACCCACATGCTTTGCCCTTTGAACGGGAAAGCCACCTGTAGAAAATTGAAAATGTACAGCAGTCAAAATAAGTACATTCCTTCCCAGTTGCCTCCACTTCTGTGAAAAGCAAGTCAACATATACATAGATATTACAGTTTTATGAATTCCTTCCCTCTAATTCCAAAAAAAGTCCCCATTTTATATGTGCTAAATTACTTTTTATCCAATATTTAGTACACAGGGTGATCTTTTACAATTTAATTCTGTTTTCATTGAAAATTTTTCTAATTTTTAAAATTTCATTCTTTGTAAAGGAGTTATCTTTTACCTCAGCGCTGCATTCTTCATTGTTTTTCTTGGTAGGACTAACATGTTGATTCTGACTCAGCAACGGTATGTACAACATTGCCCTTTCCTGTGCCATCTGCACAACTGACAAGTCTAAGACCATTCTATTTAAGTCCCTCTCTTGCAGAATCTTCCTCCTCTTTTCCTAACACTCTATGCTACCAAGAATAGTGGTCCTTCTCAGGGACTGGTCCCTCCTGATAATGTGTCCAAAGTATGTGAGACACAGCTTTGTGACACTCTCTGCTAAGGAAAAGGTTGGTCATGCTTCTTCTGAAATAAGCATGTATTTTTCGCGAAGCCCATAGTACTTCCCATATTCTTCACAAACATCCTCATTCAAGTGCATCGATAACTTTCTGATCTTCAGGATTCTTTGTGCAACTTCCGCATGCAGGTGAGGTGATAGAAAATACCAAACTTGGATCAGGGGCACCACAGTCCTCCCAGTGCAGTCTTTGCTCTTTGCTCTTTACATGATACGGAAGTCTATGGCAGTTGATAGGCCCAGTGTAATAGGTATTTTGATTTCTTGCGTGCAGCGTCCATGGGTGTTGATTGTAAATAAGCATTGATTATGGCTAATGAAAAAGTGAGTGTTTTAACAGGAGCTAATAAGACTTGATGTTTGAGTAGGAAGCAAAATGACTTAAGTTTGAGACTCATCCGAGAGAAAAATATAATGGGGAAAGACAATACAGCATCTTCTTTTCTTCCTTAATTTTTTAGTATCAGTTGAAAGAGAATTGTTTTTGAAAATTTGGTGATAGTTAATTGAAATGTTTCTAAGAAAACTTCCCAATATACACATATATACAGATAGATGGCTAAATATATATATGAAATATGTGCATTATATGTCAATATAGGTATGTGTATCTTTATATATGTGCATACATACATGCATATACACCTGTCATTTAGGTTCCAGTGTGAGACTTTAGTTTACTAAATATAGTACACTTCTCCTGCATTTGTTTTCTCTCAGGACCATAAGTTACTGCTCTTTAAATTGTCTTTCTTTATCTAAATCTACCTGATACAAAAGGAACACATTTATGTTACTTATGAGGCAAACATTCCAACCACGGAAACTATTTATCCCAACCCAAATTCAGTCTGAAAATGACTGTGAAAGATATTGATAGAAAATACCAAACTTGGATCAGGGGCACCACAGTGTTCCACAGTACACTAGTAGAACGTGAGCTTTATATATAAAAATACATATCTGTACACATTTTACTAAGGAATATAGGATCTATGTCAATCAGTGTCCACAGAAATTATGAAAGTACTTCAAATAGAAGCGATTTAATATAGGCCACTGGTTACAAAGGAGTGAGAAGGGCAAGAGGAGTACATGGGGAGGTTGGGGGGAAGAAGACTGCCACACCTTCCTCCAATGTGGCAGTGATGTGCTTCTACTCCCAACCTTTTTGTTAGCAGCTTTGCGTGTGCCACTACGCCATCGTCTGTGAAATATTCTCTGGTGTGGAAGAGGAGAGAGGGAAACCCTCTTCTCTAGAAGCCCTGGCTGCTGAGCTAGCTGTTGCATCTGTAGGAGCACCCTCTGGGATGTTCATTGGTGATATATAAGCCATCATTCCTGTGATCACTCTGCACTCTCACCACAGTATCAGGTTTATAATATAAACCATATATATATATATATATACATACATCATATTTTCTAATGATTTACCATGGTGTAATGAAATGTAATCATATATTTTGTTAAGTATCCAAAGTATGTTACACCTTATTACCCATATTCTAATAATGAATTTTTAATTTATTTTGGATTTTCCACATAAGCATTTATGTCCCTTGCATGTAATCAGTCTTCAATTCTTTGGACATTGAGTTCATTTTTTCCCTTCTGATAACTTGTGCTTACTTTAGGTTTTTAAATTTGTTGGTTTAAAATTAACCCCAATATCCTCTCATTATATTCCAATAAGTGTATGCAGTATCTATAGCTATGTATTAATTTTATTCCTGGTGCATTTCATTTCTATTCCTCCTGTCTTTTGCATGCGAGATGAGTCCCTATTGATAGTTGCTTCCATAAACAATTTTTTAGCAGTTTTCAACACTTTTTTTCATTATCCTGTTCTCATTTTCACTATTGTCTTTATTTGGGGTTTGTCTGTTCATTTTCTGTGTTTTGAATAGTTGCTTTGCTCATCACTATTTAGCCTTTCTTCTCTACTGCTTTAGTTGGTTATGGACACATATACACGATTGTGATCATGTGATATGGAGCTGATTTTTTACACTTGGCTGCAATGTTCATAAGAGCTGCTCAGTTGGTTGGACTCTGGGATGCCACTGGGTTGGTTTGAACTGCCAAGCAATCATTTAGCACCCACGGGCATCAGTGTTTGTGCTATCAGGTATTATCTAAGTATATGTGAGGCTTAGTGTCTCAGCTGACCCTCAGCATCATGAAGACTATACCCTACTTCTCTCTCTCTCTCTCTCTCTCTCTCTCTCTCTCTCATTTGAAAATAGCTCAAGTGTCAAAGATAAGTGAAATCAGTTTCAATTTTACTATCCTTCTTTATAACCACTCAAATCAGTGTTTAGATGAGCAAAAAATCTAGAGATTCTTAAGACTGTGACCCCCCTCTCTCTCTTTAATGAATAGATATTTGTTTATTATTATTTCCCTCTTATTTGTGAAATATGAAACATACAAAGAAGTATACTATACATAGATGCACATTCCATCGTATCAGAACAGGGTCTGTATCCCAGTACCTGCCTCTGTGTAGGGGATTCTCCTTTTTGTCCTCCCTACCCTACCTCATCCCCGTCTTGTCTGTCCCCTCCTACCCTCCCCCAAGCCCAATGCCTCATCATTTTCTTCCAAGTCCTTTGATGTGAAAACTATTTCTACTTTTTATTTTCTCCCTTTATAATAATGGAGTCACAGAATATTTATTTGGGGAGCTTGGACTAATTCTGCTGAGCACAATGCCCCCCGATCTAAGCTATGAGGTATTGATAGACTTGTCATTATTTTTTAAGACTGCCTGATATTTTATTTTGTGTATGAACCAACTTATCCCTCCCTCTACATTTTTTTCTTGTTTCTATCTTTTTGCTATTACAGAAATTGCTGCAATAAACATGGGCATGCATATGCCTGCAAACACTTACTGCCAGCATATATTACTGGGGCAGCCTGTGTGTTACTGTGATACTGGAAGGTATGTCCCTGGTATTTTCCGATACTAGTAGGGTACACCAATGTGAACATGTTTCAACAGGAATTCTAAATTAAGAACAAAGTACCAAGAAGGATTGGGCTGTCCACTTCAGAGGAATTAGCCACGGAAAATCATATGTATAGCATTGAAACTTTTTCAGATACTGAAGTTTTCATGAAAATTTATATCAGAATACTATCAGATACAATACTAGAAGACTAGAAGATAAGCCATTATGCCCCTTTCACAGGGATCACCTGATTCATAATAGTAGCAAAATGACAGTTATGAACTAGCAATGAAAATAACTTTATGGGCTAGCCCCCGGTGGCGTAGTGGTTGTGTGTGGGACTGCGGCCCACTGGGATGGAGGTTCAATTCCAGCAGCGGCTCCACAGGAACAAAGGTTGGGCCACCAACTCCCACCAGCAGAGGGCAGTAATGCCCACCCCCCAAAAACAACAACAACAACAACAACAACAAAAAGAAAATATTTTTATGTTGGGGGAGTCACCACAACATGAGGAATTGCATTAAAGAGTCACGACATTAGGAAGGTTGAGGACCACTGCTTTATGGTCAGAAAGTACTCAAAATATGATTGAAGAAGAGCTGCCTTATCAAACTAGAATTGACCAGATGGACTTGAATAGAGCAAAGATCACAAGAGGGAAGTGTTGGGGCCTTTCTTTGCTGATGGTACTTGACTTGATATGAGAAGAAACAGCTGAAAACATCTATTTATGATTATAACTTGGAAAGTCTGAAGCATGAATTAAGGCAAAATGGATGCCACTGAAAATGAAATGAAATACATAATGGTTTATATACAATGACTAGTGAACTAAAATGCACTGATGCTGGACACTTTGAATTAGAATATTTATAGTTTTGCTCTCTCTTGCATTACAGTTTCAAGAGCAATTATATTGTATTTAACATCAAGAAGGAAATTTTAAGATGCATCTTGAAGTACAATCATATAATATCTGTGATATAATAGCATCCATATTCAAGGAAATTCATCCACTAAAATTGCTACACAATATTTTACATGGAACGCTATAAGTAGTGTTGAAGAAATTGAAGAACTGTGCCAATGTCTTCAGCCAGAAGTTGATCCAACTTGCAATCAAGGTGCATGGATAATTATTGATGATTGGATTGAAAATTTTGAAAACAAGGAAGAAGCATTGGTTGGAAAATATGGTCTTCATGACAGAAATTAAGCTGGAGATCACATGAAAAAAATTTATAGGACCAAAACCTTTTTCATAGTAAATACCCCTTTTGCAACAACTCAAAGGTCAACTATCCACGTGGACATCTCTAAATGAAATATACAAAAATCAAATTGACTACATCTCTGGGACGAGACAACGGAAAAGTCCAATATCAGCAGCTATCATGAAGTCTGGGATGAACTTTGAAACTAGTCATCAGTTGCTTATATGCAAATGTGATTGAAGATGAAGAAAATTAAAGCAAGTCCATGAGACTGAAAATTCAACAGAGCCCACCTGAATTTTGAAGACTTTGCAAGAACAGATTAGATTCATTGAACACTGTTAACAGGTGACTGGTTAAGCTGGAGGAGAACAGCAAGAACACCATTCATGAAGAAAGAAAAAGGTCATTTAAAAGACAAGAAAGAAAGAGATCAGGGGGTATGTCAGAAGAGACTCGGAAACCTGCTCTTGATTGTACAGTAGCTAAGGCAGTGGGAAGAAATGATGAAGGGAAAGAGCTAAAAAGACATTTCCAAAGGGCATTTCAAGAAGAAAATTAAACAGTCTGATGAAATATGTAAAGACCTAGGATAAGAAAACCAAAAAGAAAGAACAGATGTAGAATACCTTAAACTGGAAGGCTAAAGAAATAACAAGCCTCAAGTGGAAAAGGTTGAAACATTCTGTGTGCAAAATATTGAACACAAGAAATCTTTGAAGAAAATGAAAATAATATGCAGTCACTGTGCCACGAGGAACTATCAAATGTTGAATGTTCAGCCTTCGAACATTTCAAGAGGTAGCATATAAACAAGAACCAATAGTACTGAAGGAAGAAAGCCAGGCTGTGGTGAAGGCACAGACAAATACAAGACTTTAAGAATTGACAAAATACCAATTGAAATGTTTCAAAAAGCATCGAAGCACTGAACGATCTCACATGTCTTTGCCAGGAAATTTGGATAACAACTACTTGGCCAACTAGCTGGGAAAGGTCTGTAAATGTTCTTATTGCAAAGAAAGGTAAATGAAAAAAATCTCAAATTACAGAATGCTGTTATTAAAATCACATGAAAATAAATTTTGCTGAAAATTATCCAGCAGATTATGCAGTATATTGACAGAGAGCTGCCAGAGTTTTATGCCAGATTCAGAAGAAAAGTGGAACAAGGGATATCATTGCTTCTGCAGATGGATCTTAACTGAGAGTAAAAAGCACTAGGAAGGTGCTTACTTGTGGTTTATTTTCAATGCAGAGGCATTTGACTATTTGAATCCTAATAAACTATGGACAGATTTGAAAACGAGGACTCTTAGAACACTTAAATGTGTTTGTGTAGAACTTGTGGATCAAAAAGGGGGAACTGATTATAAGGATCTACATATAACCTCCTCCCTGGGGTGTAGATAACAGGGAAGTGCACGAAGGGAGACATCAGACAGTGTACAATATGACAAAATAATAATTCATAAATTATCAAGGGTTCATGAGGGAGGATAGAGCAGGGAGGGAGGGCTTACGTAGAAAGTAAATGTTTTGAGAATGATGATGTATGTATGAATTTTGATGAGTTATATGAATCGGCAATAAAATACTTTTTTATAAAAGCAGTTGTGTGACGAACAAGGTTATGCTGTATACCTTTTTTTTTTTTCAAAAGATTTGCTTTTGCATTATATTTTCTCACCACACTTTTGAAATTTGTATGGTGAGCGAATAATCAGAGAAGCTAGGTTAAATGAAGAAAGCTGGATATCAGAGTTATTAAGTTTTGGTAAGTACCTCTGATGTGTAGATAACACATCTTTGCTTGCTAAGAGTAAGAAGAATTTGAAGCACTTGCTGTTGAAAATCAAAGATTGCTTTTGTCATATTGTACACTGTACATATTGCACACCCACTTCTCTGTTGTCCATACCCCAGGGAGGAGGTTAATTTGTAAATTATTAAGTGTTTATGGGAGAGAGGGAGTGGGGAGGGAGAGGAAATTTGGGGAGCTGATACCGGAGGCCTAAGTAGAAAGAGGATGTTTTGAGAATGATGATGGCAACAAGTGTGCAAATGTGGTCTACATATAATTGATATATGTATTGGTTGTGATAGGAGTTATATGAGCCTCCAATAAAATTTATTAAAAACATTTTAAAAAAAGAAAATCAAAGATTTCAGCCTTCAATATGCATTACAATACACTGTAAAGAAAACAAATATACTCACAACTGGACCACAGATAACATGGCTTTCCAGAATTTTTGTCTTGCTTGGGCCCATAATCAATACTCATGGAAGCAGCAGTCGAGGGATGAAAATGAAACATTGTATTAGGTAAATCTGTGGTGGAAAAACTCTTCACAATATTGTAAAGCAATTGATGTTACTTTCAGAATTAAGGTGGACCTAACCAAGCTATTGTATGTGAAAGTGGAATAAGGAAGACCTTAGGGAAAATGTGTGCATTTCAACTGTGGTTCTGGTAAAAAATAAGGATGTTCACATGGGGCAAGTTCAGGAGACAGAATGAGAGGCCCAGAGAGAAGGAAGGTGAAAGGCAAGAGAGAAGCACCTCCCAGTGTCTCTCACACTCATATAAAAGGCCACACCCCAAAAAGGTATCATAAAGTTACTGCTTGATTGATATTTCAGGAGTCATCCTTACCTCAACACCAGTGGTTCTCAACCAGGTGGGCCTGCCCATATCCATATGTGCCCTCCTATGAGGCACAAGACTGTTACCCATGCTATATCATGCTTCAAGTCAAATTTTCATTTTTTTTGTAATTAGAAATATATTTCAATACATAATTACATACTGTTTTGTAAATAATAATCATGTTTTAATTATGTTCAATTGGTCACAATGAAAATACATCCTTCATATCAGATATTTACCTCATGATTCATAAGAGTAATAAAACTACAGGTTTGAAGTAGCAGCAAAAATAATTTTATGGTCAGGGCGTCACCACAACATGAGGAATTGTATTAAAAGGTCGTGATATTAAGAAGGTTGAAAAGCACTGCTCTGCACAGACACTGTTATGTTGACATACTTTGAGTCTGTTGTCTGGAGAGACCAGTGCCTAGAGAAAGACATCACGCTTGCAAAAGTAGAGAAGTGGGGAAAAGAGGAAAACCCTCAGTGAGATGGATTGAGACAGTAGCTGCAACAATGGACTCAAGC
Organism: Nesogale talazaci; assembly: GCA_004026705.1. Lineage (NCBI taxonomy): Eukaryota > Metazoa > Chordata > Mammalia > Afrosoricida > Tenrecidae > Nesogale > Nesogale talazaci. The sequence goes on from PVJH01000125.1 coordinate 52,324, forward strand.
GTAGGAATAATTGTGAGAAAACAAAATGACCCAGCAAAAATGGGCATATGAGAGAATGTGAGACTGCAATCTAGGAAAAATGTTTTAAAAAAAGAAAAAACACTGGAAATTAAGGCTAAGTTGAGTGGATCAAGAGGGAGATCTATGTTGTTGACCAGGGTGTTGCATTTCAGTCTAAGTTCAGTTGCTAATAACCCCTTTGCAAAGTTCTGTGTATGGCATTAGGGCTCTTCACATTCCTAGTCTATTAGGGCCCTTCACATTCCTACTCTATAGGCAGTGGGGATTCACTAGGACTCAGTCTACGTATGCATGAATTTGGGCTTCTACTGTCATCCCAGGTGTTCTGAAAACCAAGGTGTTTAGAATTAAGGCACTTGTGGAGTTCTGTTTTCCAGGTTTGGATCTCATATTTTGTAGTCCTTGGATGATGCATATGAGTGTGCTTCTGTTTGGACTGGGTTGCCTTCTCAATTGCGGGGCTGCTGCTGTGAGTCAGGCCTTTAAGACCCCAGACACTATTTTACCTGCTGGCTCTGCACCATCTGTCTTCTGTAAGATTTGATGTTGCCCCTATATTTTCAGTGATCTCAGGAGGGCAGATACCGGGAGGGCCAGGTCATGATTGCCAAATTTTCTTATATTGGACCACACTCAGGTGAAAGCTCAAGATACATTCATATAACTATGATTTCTATTTTCTTCTGGTTCACTTTTGGAGACATCTTTATTCCTTTGTTGCAGTACATCACGAGAGTCTTCCTGAGGCCTAAGGTAATTCTCCTGGTAGTAACAGAATCATAGCATAGAAAGAAGAAAAAACAATTGTGAGGATGGTGCTAGATAGGCAAAGTAGTTTTATTTGGCTCACGCTTGGTGGTCATGAGTAGAAAGGGCCTCTGCAGTGAGTAACAACAACAACGTAGTCAGTGCATTTATACAGGATCACTGAGTTACAAAGTCTATCTCAGGAGTAAAGGCTTACAGAAGGATCTGTCATGCAATGGGAGTCATTCTTTTGGAAAAGACTCATTCACTGCCATCCAGTCAATTCCAATTTATAGCAATACTACAGGTCAGGATAGAATTGCTTGTCGGTCTCTGAGACTAATTTTTTAATGAGAGTTGAACACCTCATCTTTCTCTGAGAGAGTAGCTGGAGTTTTTTAACTGCCAACTTTATGCTCCTTCACCCTATTCACAATTCCCTACGCCTCCAGGTCTCCCTTTGAAGATGAAAGTGTTGATAGAATAGAATTAAGTTTTAAATGTTTTACTTATTCTGAAGACAGAGTCTACAGATTTACCTAATAAAATATCGGTATTTTATTTTGCCATGAGGGCTCTAGGAAAAGAACATAAGCAAACATACACTTCGTTAGATACTATCAAGTTGGTTCTGCCTCATGGGGACCACACACAACAGAAGAAAACAGTTCATAATGCTGGACTATCCTTGTAAGCTTTGCTGTGTCTTTGTCCCTTGTGGCAGCCACTATGTTAATCTCTCTCCTTGAAGATTTTCCTCCTTTTTCCTGCCAGTCTTGCCTTTGTTACCCCATTGGTTCCTCCTGATAACATACCCAAAGTTAATGTGATTGAGCATGCCGATCCTTGCTTCTAAGGATCTTTCTAACTGTACTTCTTCCACAATAGACTTGTTGATTCTTCTGGCACTCTACCATGTACTCGATATATTTTTTGTCAACGGTAAACACCATAATACAAATGCTTCATTTCTTTGCTAGTCATCCTTATTCATTGCCCAGCTTGTACTTAATGTCGAGGCCACTGAAAAGATAAACAGATATTGTGCAACCTATTTGCCTAGTGTCATACCTCCATTGATTTTTTGACTGTTGCTTCTGTGAACACTGGGGGGGGGGGTTTAAGTAAGTTGAAAACTTGATGCAATCAATGTTTTCTCCATTTATCTTTATGTTGTATAAAAGTCCAGGTATATTTGTTGTCTTGATGTTCTAGTGTAATCCACAATATAGGCTATAAGCTTTGTTCTTCTTCAGTACATGATTCAAGTCTTCTTTACTTTCAGCATGCTAGATTGCTTCATCTGCAACCTATAGGTTGTTAAAGAGCCTTCCTCAATCCTGATGCCATGTTTGTCTTCACATAATCCAACTTCTTTGATTATTTTCTCTACACTGAGTTTGAATAAATATGGTGAGAGGCTATAGCCCTGTCACATTCCTTTCCTGATTTTAAACCTAGCGGTATCCCCTCATTCTGGTCAGAAAACTGCTTCTTGTTCCCTTTGCAAGTTCTGCATGTGCATGATAAAATGTTCTGGAAGTCTAATTCTTCTCCAGGATAAACATTGTTTGTCATGATCCACACAATTGATTACCTTTGTATTGTTGAAAGCACACACACCACATACAAGTAAATATCCTTCTAGTCTCTGCTTTAAACCATGATCAATTTGACACCAGCAATGGCATTTCTTGTTCCATGTCCTCTTCTGAATCCTGCCTGAAGCTCTGATAGTCCCTTGTCAATAGACTGCTGCAACCATTGTTGGATGATGTCTAGCAAAATTGTATTCCTGTATAATTTCAATGGTCTTGTTCTATAGTTTTGGGAATTCTAATGAGTCAGTATTCTTTTGAAATGGTACAAATGTGGACATCTTCCAGTAAGCTGCCTAAGTAGCTATCTTCTCAATTTATTGGCATAAATGAGTAAGTACACTCAATGTGACATCGGCCTGTTGAAACACTTCAGTTGAAATTCGATTAGTTCTTTTCTTGGGGCGGGGGGGGGAGGGTAATTCTTTCCATACAGTTTGAACTTCTTCCTTCAGTACCATTGACTATTGCTTATAAAGTACATCTTGAGATAGTTGAATATCACATAGTTCTTTTTCATACAGCAACTGACCGTTCTTTCCATCTTCTTTTGATACTTTTAGCATCATTAAATATTTTGCCCCTAAACTCTTTAAATATTACCACTCAAGGTTTAATTATTTTACTGCCTATTTCCATGTAAGATAAGCTGAGTCTGTGCAACCTTTTTGGTCTTTGACTTTATCTTTACTCCCATTTGCTTTAGCTGCTCTACAATTAAGAACACATTTCAGAATCTCTTCTGACACTTTGATCTTTTCTTTCTTTCCTGACAGTTATTAAAACTACTTTTATTGGCAGCTCTTACATCTCTTATCATAATCCATATATTCATCCAGTGTGTCAAGCACATTTGTGCATGTACTGCCATCACTATTTTCACAGAATTCACTTCCCTCTTGAGCCCCTGATAACAGCTCCCCATTTCTTCCCCCTGCCTTCCCCAATCAGCCCTCCCTCATGAACCCTTGATAAATTATGGATTATAATTTCCCTATTTATATCATCCTCTATTGCCCCCTCACCCACTTTTCCATTGTTTATCCCCCTGGCATGGGGGTGTAGGTTGATTCTTGTGATCAACTCCCTCTGTCTCCCCCACACCTGCTAATCCTCCTAGTATCTCTACTCTCATTATTGGCACTAACTAATGGGTTTATCTATCCTGGATTCCCTGTGTTGTGTGCTCTTATCTGTAGTAATGTGCATCTTCTGGTCTAATCTGATTTGTAAGGTAGAATTGAGGTCATGATAGTGGGGGGAAGGAAGCACCAAAGAACTAAAGGAAAGTTGCATGTTTTATTGGTGCTATACTGCACCCTGACTGGTTCATCTCTTCCCCGTGACCCCTCTGTGAGGGGATGTCCAATTGTCTACAACTGGGCATTGGGTCTCCACTCCATTGCCCACCCCCATTCACATTGGGTATCACTTTGTTTCTTTCCCGTCATTCTAATTACCTTTTCCTTCATTCATGTAGCATGTTCTTGATGTTCCCACACAACTCACCAGGTCTTCTATCATTAGTGTTTATTACATCAAATCTGTAATTAAGATGTTCTTGAAATTCACCTGAGATAGACTTAAAATTTATGTTGGCTCTTATGGTCTAAGTTTTATTTTTATCAGCTTCAACCTGAGCTTACATATGACAGTGTTTAACTCTCACTCCCCTGGCCTGGGTTTAGCAGGTGATATTGAGCTGCAACATTCCACATCATCTCTTCCCACAGATATAGTCAGTTACAGAACTGTGTATTCCTCTGTCAAAGTCCATGTGTACAGTCATCTTTTGTGTTGTTGAAAACAGCCATTTGCTATGAACAAGTTGTTAGTCTTGCAAAATTCAATCATGTAGCCTCAAGCCTTGTTTTTATCATCAAGTCCATGTTTTCCAACTGCTGTTCCTTTCTCGCTGCTTTTAATTCTGCTTTTCAATTGCTAATAATTATCAATGAATCTTGATTGAACAATCAATTTCTGACTACAGACATTAGTAGAAATCCATTAATTTCTTCACTATCTTTAGTGGTTGGTGCATAAATTTAAATAATAGTTGTATTGATTGTTTTTCCTTGAAGGTGGATAGAGGTAACCCTATCACAGGCATTATCGTACCTCAAGATCGATCTTAAAATGTCCTTTCTGGAAATGAATGCAACATCATTGCTTTTGACTGTGTCCTTCCCAGTAGGGTAAACCAAATGATTTCCTGGTTTAAAATGGCCAGCACCAGTCTATTTCAGATCACTAGTGCTCAGGGGCTTGTGTGGAAGAAAATATAAAACTACATTGGTAAGAAAGCGATCTGACCATTTTCAGTGAGAAATTTGTTCCCATCACAACTATATACATACTCATTCTTCAAATATTATCAAGGGCTATTATATAAGAATTTAATTGGGAAACCTTAACCTATCCACCTTATACACTGATCTTGTCCCTTTCAGTATCTTTTTGTTCTTGAAACTGAGAAAATGTTGTAAGGTAACATAATTTGAGTCTCTGGTGGATGTGTACTAATCAAAGAACCTAATTTCCTTGGAGAACGATCAGATAGATGAAACACTACATACAGATGGTGATATATCTATATGAAGTAGATGTTTGAGAACAATAGTTGCACATTGTGATATTTTTGTTTGATGAAGGTTCCTGTGATAGTAATGTTTGACTCACCCTTATCTTACACACACACAAACACACACACACACATAAACTTAAAATATTTTATATTTCAATTGTGTTGGGCTAGTTTGACTAGAGAAAGAAATCCACTAACCCATATGTATGAGAACTTTATATCAAAAAGTAAGTATATGTCAAGCAAACATCCCTTCCCAATACAGTCAAGTCCATAGGTCTGATATTAGTCCATAAGTTCCTCTTCAGACTCATGCAGCCATGTGCACTGATACACAATGCCAGAAGATCACGGGCCTGTCAAGTGCAAAGTCAGGTGGATCCAATGGCTGTGGTGGCATCACAGCGTTCTGGCCCCAATCAGGCTCAGCCAGCAGGGAGGTAAAAGAAGAGAGGGCAGGGGGCTGAGGGTGGCAGGTTCCCAGGGCCTGCTATGTGAGAAGACCACATCCACCAGGCGACATCATCAGACTGCATCTTGAGTAACAGGTTCAATGACACCCCCTACACTTAAAGATATCCTCATGTTGATGTGAAATTATGTGACTAGCACAATAATAAGCTTTTAGTTATGCCTTTCATCAAAGTTATCATTTCCATTTCCTTATTTGGTTTCTTAGATTTACAGCCTTGAAGATCTTTTGAAATATTACAGAATTGTTGACCAGAACAAAATTCAAGATCTAAAAATCTCTATCATTTCAGAAAACACTTGAACAAATTTCTAATGGGGATTTGGGCTATTCATTAGGCAAGTTCACTAACATTTACTAAGGAAAACTGATAACAGGACCCCCAATTTAAATTCATCTTCCTGACCTCATCCTTCATTTATTCTTGCACATTCCCATTAAATCCTACAATATTAATATGATGGACTATATCATTAAGTGTTAATTGTGTGGCACATATCATCAGTGATGTAGGAATTTAAAGGTGGAGAGAGATTACCCTTGAGATAGTTAAAGGTTCTAAGTATGGGAAAATCTCAGTATTTTAATATTCACTCAGCCAAGATGTCAGAAGTGTATTGCTCCTAGACAAAGAAATTTACTGGACTCTTCTTTGTCACTGAACACACACTGAACAAGATAATTATGTCCAATTTATCCAGCTCTGTGCTTTTAGAACTTACCGGTTGTTCCAAATAGCTCTTTCTTCTAGAACGTCTGTAGGGTTTTAAACTGATTGTCTCTTTGTGGGTTTTGTTGTGTTAGCTTATTGTCAACCCCCTCCTTACTCCTGGGGACCCCAGGTGTGAAGAGAACTTCCCCAGGTGTGAAGAGAACTGTTCCAGAGGATTTCAAAGTAGCGACCTTTCAGAAGCAGATCTTCACTCCTGTCTTCTGACACACAGATGTTGTTCAAGCTGGAATTCAAACAGCAAGCTTTTAGACTAGCGGTCAAGTCCTGATTCTTTCTCTAGCTAACGTATTCCACTTTCATTGTCTTTTTTCAATTTAAGATTTTGAACATATTTAAAGTTTAAGGAAGGGGGCAGAGAGGCTTATCTCAGCCTCCATTTTGTTTTTATTTCATGTGATTTATGTATATCATGCTCAAATCAGATATTCTTCATAGTATATACATAATCGTCAGTTTGATCCCTTAGATTGAACAAAATTTTTGTTTTTTTTAAATGCCCTTTTATGTCCCATGAAAAGAAACCTTGGAACTCAAAGTTTGCTTAGCATTATATAAAGTTTCTGATGACATGTTGTTAACAGCTGATATGAAAACTGCATAAATAATAGGTGATCCATGGATTTTAAAGAATAATTTTTTGTGGTTAATATATTTCATTCATTCTAAAACAGCCATTTTCACATTATAATATTTCAAAGATGTGACATAACCTCTCTGTCAGATATGTAAATAATTCAGCAAAAAGTCATTGTTGGCTCTTATGCCAACAGTTAATGATGACTGGTGATATATTTAGACAGCTTCAACTCTATATTTTATCCCATACACCAAAAGAGGACCACTTGAGGAAACCTGATTCTTGCTTTTTGCTTAAAACCTTCCAAAATCTTTAGTCAAAATGTAGAAAGAGTCAACATAAACTGACAGAAAGGAGTCAGAAGTTTGGAAGAACAGCTCCCAGAAGTTTGGAAGAACATAAGCACCAGCTGAGCCTCTTTATAAAAAAAACCTGTATTACCAACACTCTTCTTGCTTCAAAAGTAATATTTACACATTAAATTAGATAATGGTATTTTAAAATAAAAAATTATATAGAAAAACGGATTTGAGATGCCATGGAACATAGTTTTTTCAGTATTTTCTTCCTATAATTCCATCAGAATATTAGAGTTCATTTATATATGTGGACAAGTCTAAGCTCTTTAATTCAGTATGGAAGAAATAATCCAAACTCTAAGGCTCTGAGAATCATTGTAATTGACAACTGTTTATATATGTTCACAATGGAACAATGGTGTGTGCCAGTTGCGTCTTGGAGTAGATAGAAAGCTATCGTTAACTTTTATAAGTCCAATGTATATAATTAAATTTTTGCTTTTTATTGGAGATTTTATTGGATAATCCCTATCAATATCAATTTTGGTTTTGCCTCTGGCTTATCAAGGTACAAAGAAGAACATAGAACTAAACATAAGCCAGAAATTGAATCAAAATTGTTTTGTTTTGTTTTGTTTTGATATCTGATAACAGCTCTCAGTTTCTTTGGGCCTAAAACTTAATGTCAAGGATCTCTCGTGGCATAACAGGTGACACATAGAGCCGCTAGCAACAAGTTTAACAGTTCCTGCTCATCAGTCATGGCAGAAGAAATGGGCTGTCTCCTTCCACTAGATTCAGCAATCCAACGGTCCATGCAACTCTGTCCAAAAGTTTGCCATGACTTGGTATGACTCCATGGTGGTGAGTTTAGTTTGGGTTAACACTTCATTTCAGGAGAAAACACAACCCTCCAACTTCCTTTCTTTTTTAATAGTATTTTCATCAGAGATTTTTTTCTCATTTGCTCAATGCACATGTTTTATAAAGTATCTAAATACCTTAGCTAGTGTTTCTTGCATGATTCTTGTGATTTATAGGACATTTATAGGCTCCCAGAAAAAATACTGTGGATCAATAAGGCACTGTCCAATACATAAGTCATATTAGCTTAAGATTTCATTCTCATAAACCTTCTTCCTTTTTTAAACCATCATAAACACTCATAATGGAAAATAACATTTTTGATGACAGTCTAACTGTGATCATTTAATATATGCACTTTAAAATGCATTTCATTGGAATAGAGAAGAGAAAATGGGGATATTATAACCTAACACAAAATGAGCCTATGCTTCCTCTATTTAAAATTATTGATTTTAGTTTACCAGAGTATCTGTTTCCCTAGTTCATAAATTTGACAGCTGAATAAGACCTAAAAAATACAATATTCCTTTGGGATATTAGAAATGTGGGAGGAATAATGACAACCATTGCATTATCTAGATAATTAGAACGCAGTTTGTACAAATCATAGTATTTATTTATCTCATCATAGTATTATGATTTATGTGCGAGGCATTTGGCAGAACCTAACTGTGCATTTTTTTGAAGCTGGGATATGAACAGTTGCATCTTTAAATCCACAATGCCAGCTGTAATGCGGACTTGATTTTAAGAGCTAAATGAAATGCAATGCGTGGAACGTAAGTTTCTTGAGGTAACAGACTTTAACTATCTTGTCTTTTTCACATAATAGACATCTATTAAATATCTGAAGTATATGAATTTATCAGGAAAATAAGTTTACATTATCCAAACTTCTGATTATTTGTGAAACAAATGGCAATATAGAGAAGAATATATATATATATTTAACTACATCTATGCAGCTGACTTTCGAAGGACTTCAAAGTCATCTTTCTTACTAGATTTCCCTTCAAAGGCCTCCTGTCCTGCCCTGCTGCAGGGAAAGGTAGCAGGCAGCAGGAAGGCTGGCTCCCTGATCTTGCTTTCCATCCTCTCAAGTATACTGGCGGGCCAGAGATAATCAGGGTTTCACCAGGTCTGCCAAGTGACTTCTCTGGGTTTAAATGAAAATACTTAACATTGGAACGCTCTAGTCCAATCTTTCATAATAGGTTTTCTTGAACTGGCTTTACTCTGATGCTAAGATTCCAGAGTAGGTTGGGAATGATGCGTATTTGGGCAAGTGTGTTGGGTGGGTGTGCCTATCCTTAAAGACTTGGCTTTCTGAAGTGGATGACAGCATTTTAATGTCTGGCTATCATTACTTGAAACCATATCGCATGCTGAAAGCCTACCCATGGCTGTAAGTTCAAAAGGTTGAAAAGAAGTTCCGTGCCCTTGTTACTAGAAGCTTCCAGCTGCATAAAGGGACTTGAATATCTTCAGTTGGAAGCAAAAATTGTTCTATAGAGGGTGAAATGTATTGTTAAACCTTGACACCTTGACTTTGCCCTCTTGTACTTCTATAATTTTGCCTCCTTCCCCCAGTTTTTTGCACGTTTTGCTCTCTCGTCAAGTCCTACAATCTGTCTTTGATCCCATAGTTCAACAATGTGATTAAAATTGTGATTTGTATTCCCAAACTTTAAAGAACTGATCATTTTAAGAAAAAAAGGCATGAACATTGTCACCATTTCCACGGAGCTGAAAAGAAAGGGGAAGATTTTTGAAAAATAGCACTTCCTTTCAGCATTCTATGGCTAGAAATATCAGATCAACTCCTTTCAGCAGTACGTTTGAGTCGATGACCCTAGCAGGTGTCTCTTTAATTACCGTGAGTGGAAAAGTACTCACTCTGCTCAATGGACAATATGAGAAAAGAATAAGCAGGATGTATTGTGGGCAAAACATGAAGGAGATGAATGAATAAAAAGGGGGAAAATGAGGAAAACCTATTGGCAGCTAAATTGCTCACTCTTGCTTCTTCTTTGTTCTGACTTTTCCTTTCCTCTTTAAAGACTCAAGAGATTGCAAGAAGATTCTCAAAGGTGACATTTAGAAAACAAAACCTAAAGACTGAGTAAAGGGCTTTCTGAATCAAGAAATAGGGCAAGTGGGGAGAAAAGATTTTTGTTGAAAATGAACGGTAGCCAAGTAATGGTTTACATGAATTCAAAAATTTAGATAGAAAAATCATTCATATTCTTAAGCATGTATAAGTGGGACTTCAAAAGTGCTTTAAAGAAATGTAGTGAAAAATAATCGTACTTCTCCAATGTGCTTGACACAATGGATAGATGTGTGAATTGGGATGAGAGTTATACAAGTTCCTAATAAGATTATTTAAAGCAAACAAGAAAATTAAATAAACTGTGACATATATTCACAATGAAAAAAAGAAGTATAATGAAAAATAATAAAAAATTCCCATGAGTTTTTGAAGCTCCTTTTTGACACTAATCAATGAATTCTATTTTATCTCAATTTAATTCTCACATCAATACTATGAGGTAGGGGTTGCTATACTTGTGTTTACAAAGGAGAAAAATTAAGCTTGAAAATTTAAGTAAGTCCTATGAGAGAAGACACATATGAAGATGATGACTATGATGTTCATAAATAAACAAGATTTGGGAATCAGACAAAGGTAAAAGGTTGGAAGGGCAAGTATGTCCTTACACATACTATGTTAGTCTAGGTAAACTAGAGAAATAAAATGATAGACACACATATGGATATAAGGGTACAGTTTACATACAAGAGGAATGGAACATTGAGAAATCATCCCAACCCAGTCCAGTTCAAAGTCTTAAGTCCAATATTAGCCCATATGCCCGATACCAATCTATAACATCTCCTTCCAACTCACAAAGTCACAGGTCACTGACTGCAACATCCTGACACTGGCAGGGGTTTCCCCATGACTCCTCACTTCCAGGGTTCAGGGTCCATCAACCACATCCAGTGGTGATAGAAGCAACTCATCGCTGGCAGGGCTGACCATGTGGCTTCTCCAGCTTCAGAGGCCTGTTTCCATCAAGGCAAGGCCGTGTGACTTCTTCTCCAACTCTTTCAGCTCCTCAGATGCTACCATCTTGTCTTGTCCATAATTCATAATCTCTGAGACTAACTCCCAACAACTAGGGAGATAGCTTATCATCTCCACAAGGGAAATATCGCGAGATTTCCCAGAAGTCTCAGGAGAAACCCATGCCCACACAGAAGCTTCATTGGCTACTCAATAGCTATCTCAAGATTAACAGGCTAGACTCTACCCTTACATCTCAATCATGAAATTAACATAAGCACATGACCGCCACACATACTTCAGATTTCAAATGTATTATGGAGTTGGTATATAGTAGGGGGGATTTTATCTACCTTTCCAACATCCAGACTTTACAAGTCCAAGAATCCTAGATCATCAGATGAGGTGATTATAGAACCCTAAATGTATTTGAATCATATGGTTTTGAATTGATATTTTTCATTCACTTCTCTACTTCTAGCATTTCATTATATTATCATTAGAAAATGTTCCAATTACTGTATCTTCTACTAACACATAAGCATGCCATATTTTATTTAGCTTCAAATAGTAGTTCACATATATTTTCCCTAATATAAAGCCAGACATCCTCACATATGAATCAGTGGGCACACCCCTGATTATTTCCTTAGGATAAGTTCTAGGATGTGGAATTCTTGATAAAGTTGTCTAATTGCTTCTTACAAAGCAATTAGAATGCCACATCAGAATAGGAAGAGGCCTAGTAACAGCTTGAGATATTGTTGATGAAGGTCAAGGATTGCAGCTTACATTGTGAACTACAGATCAGTGTAAAGAAAACCCAAACTCTTACAACTGGACCCATCAGAAACATCATGATAAGTATAGAAGAGATCAAAGTTATAAGGAGTTTTGCCTTGCTTGGATCCATAATCTTTACTCATGAAAGCAGCACTCAAGAGATCAAAGGATGCATTGCAAGATGTAAATATGCTGCATAGCATTTCTTTAAAATGTTGAAAAGCAATGATGTCACTTTGAACATTATGTTGTGCCTGCCCAAAGCATGGTATTTTCACTAACCTCATATGCATGTGAAAGTTGCATTTTGAATAAGGAAACAGAAGAAAAATCAATGCATTTGAGTTACGGAGCTGCGAAGAATATTGACAGTATCTTGCACTGCCAAAAGAGCAAAGTCTGTCTTAGAAGCAGTAAAACCAGAATGCTCTTTAGAGGCAAGGATAGGGAGACTTTGACTCATATGCTTTGAACATTTTGTCAGGACAGACCAGTCCCTGGAGAAGGACATCATGGAGAGGCAGCCAAAAAGAAGAACCTCAAAATAGGGATTGACATAGTGACTTCAAGTATGGACTCAAACATAAGAACAATGATGATGGTTCATAGTCAGATGGTCTTTCACGCTGTTGCACATAAAGTTGTATGAGTTGGAACAAATCTGATGGCCCCTAACAAAAACAAGGCTGCTTGGAATTGCTCATCTTTCCATAGAATCATCAGCTTAGGGCAGATACAAAAGACTGTCACATTGATTTATTTTTGTTACTTTGGTTCATAATAACTTTACTATAAATGCAATCTTTAAATTTCTCCATATATATATATATATGAAGTTAAGAGACGGAAGTTAAGAAACATTAATGGAAGTTTATACTGCAAGTACATTTTCCAACATGGATATATGTCTGTGAAATAGCCATAAAATGAAAACCCTGAGGTTTCCAAATGCATTCAGTCACCTGATCCTCTTATTGCTGGCAAAGAGAGATTACCAAAGGAAATAAATATGACATCATGGGTTTATAATCATCAGTTTTAAAGTTATTTGAGATCTTCAGATAAAAGACCACTTGACTAGCAGCAATGGCTTTTGAATCCTACAGCTCTGACTTAAATTCTAATTCTATCAGTTAGTCATTGGGCAATTTTGACCCAATTATATATCTTCACCATAAAATGAGACTCAATAAGAGAAGTCTATGGGATTGACTTGAGCATGAGCTAGCCATTAGTAATGTATACACAATTCTTTGAAGAGAAAGTATATCAATAAATTATAGTATAAGAATAGCAGTTAAAGTTGATACTAATGTGTTGTGATTGCTGCTGTTTTTATGTTTGATGAGGTTGACACTGTGACAATATCAGCAGTGACCTACTGGATTGTGTGTGCTATGATAGGGGAATGCTGTCAGAGTATGCCCTTGAAAACATCAGCTGCCCTCTCCTACACCCAACAGGTCACCATATGCCACTATTCCCTAAGATCTGCCTTTAGAAATATGCTCTCTTACCTTAAACTTCCTATATTTTAACATGGAAAAATTTGTAAGATAAAATTGCATGTTTGTTAGCTTAAATGAATTGTTTATTCATGTATCTTTTGGTGTAAATTCATTGATTAGATTCAGAGTGCAGATTTTAATAATGAAAAATTGAATGCTCTGCCTGGCTGAAGTGGCAGTGAAGAATTATATATCTTGGGGATATTACTGACTTGAGAAAGGAACAAACAAATGGTAGTGATGCATACTAATGGTTCAAAAGGAAACTTATTGCATTGCAATAGGAAATTTATTTGACATGAGTTTAGTACAGTAAATATATTATGTCAAATGTATTTGTTGAGAGGAACCTATAAAATGTATCATCTACTTACAAGTTAGTAGGAATCAAATGGATTCTAATATGAATCCAGGACAGAATACAACATGGGAAAAGAGATAATATAACTGGAGTGAGGCAGGGCTACCACTGTGGCTTGGGGAAAAGGAGAGAGAGAAAGAAAGAAAAGAAAAGAATCAGAACAGTTAGGTGTGGGTGTTGTTGTTAGGTGACTTGTGTCATTCAGACTCAGTGACGCTGTGCCCAACAAAGACACCGCTGTCATGCCCTCATCTCATCAGTGATGCCGATGCTATGCTAATCCATCTCATTCACAGTCTTCCCTCTTTCTTTGCTTGCCCTCCCCTTTACTAAATTTATTGTCCTTTTCCTGGAACTGGTCCTTCCTGACAACATATTCAAAGCATGTGAGACAAAGTCTTCTCATTCTTTCTTCCAAGACATATTTGTTTATTCTTATGGCAGTCCATGATATTTTCTATATTCTTCATCAACACCAGAATACAACGGCATCAGTTTTTCAGAGGTCTTCTTTAGACATTGTCCAACTCCCACACCCATGAGCAATTAATATGACTATGGCATGGGTCAGGAACACTAGAGTCCTTGAAGTTCCATCTTTTCAGCACATTAAGAAAAGTTTTATGCAGCACATTTCCCAGTGTAATATGTCACTTGATTTTTTGACACTGTTTTCATGAGCACTGGCTGTGTATCCAATCAAGATAAAAATCCTGGACAACTTTGATCATTCCTCCAGTTCTCTTAAGCTTGTTAATGTTCCAGTTGTGAGAACTTTGATTTTCTTCAGATTGAGTTGTAAACCACATTGAAAGCTGCCATCCATAATCTTCATCGGCAAGTGTCTCAAACCCTCTTAGCTGTCAGCAAGCAAAGTTGTAGCAATTCAATCACAGCTTCTTTATAAGCCTTCCTTGACCTTGATGCCATCTTCTTTTGCATATAAACAAGCTGCTCATATTTTTGCTCAAAATACAGATTGAATAAACATGGTGAAAGGATACAACATCAATAGATAGTTTTCCTGATTTTAAACCAGGCAGTATTCCCTCATTCTGTTTGAATGACTTACTCTTAAATCATGATCAGTTTCTACATAACCACAAGTAAGTGTCCTGGAATTGCCATTATTCTCAGTTACTTATAATTTGTTATGATCCACACAATTGGATGCCTTTGCATATTCAATAAAACAAAATTAAATGTCTTTTTCTGGTATTCTCAGCTTGCAGGTAAGATCCGTTCTTGGTCCACAATGATATCCCATCTTCTCCATTATCTTCGGAATCCAACACAAACCTGTAGCTATGTTGAATTACCTTCAGAAAACAAATTTTCTTGCATGTGGAGTTAATGGTACTTTTCAATAAATTCCAAATTCTGTCTGGTCATCATTTTTTTGGAAGGGATCCAAATATTAATCTCTTTCAGAAGGGTGGCCAGGTACTTGTCTTGTAAATTTCTTGGCAAAAGGGAGTGCTTCCAGTGCTTCATCAGAACATTTCCATTTGTTTTCTGTCAATTCCTGGAGGCTTCATTTCCACTAATGTTTTCAGTGTTGCCTCACTGTCTTCCTCCAAAGCCATCAGTTCTTCACAATAGTCTGTATCTTGAAAAGGTTGGATGAGGAACAGATCTTTTGGATACAGTTACTCAGTGAATATCTTTGATCCTTATTTTGGTGTTTTCTATTTGATTACATTCAATATTTTGCTCACAGCATTCTTCAGGATAGTAACTGAAAGTTTAAGTTATTTTCTTCAGTTCTTTCGACTTGAGCTATATTGAATCTGCCTTTCATTTTTTATTTTCTAATTCTACATCTTAACATATATCATCATAATAATTTACTTTGTGTACAACCATGTTGACTCCCTCCATTTGATAATGTCATCTTGATAAAAAAAATAAGCTATACCCAGTACAAGTTCGGAGACCCCACAACTTGGTGTTTGGAACATATTGGAAGTAGATGAGCAATGTGTGAGTCAGTATTGCAATAAAATACGTTTTTATGAGAAGGAAAGACTCAGAACTTCTTGGGGTTGCTCCTGACAAATTGTTCATCCCACCTTCATCCTGGAAGTCAGTGAAAATGATGCATGCACTGTGTGTTTCCCTGTTCTACTGTGGATATTTCTCAGAATCCTGAAACAGACAGCAGAGCTCCTCCTCCTGCTAACTCCCGTGTAGTGTCTCATGATGCCATGTTTGTGGACAGTGCTTGATGATGCTGTCATGTGCCAATTCTGGTTTCCCATTTACTTACAACCAATCAGAAAAAGTAACACATTCATGGGGATGAGGATTTTCAGAAATGGATACAGCAAAGTCATCTCTAGAATGATAAAGATGAGGTATTTTGTGTGTGTGTGTGTGTGTGTGTTTAATGGTTAGATAGTCACCCTGTATGCACTGTGAATGTCATTTTATTCTCTTAGGAGTATAATGTGCAATAGTTTAAGGAGTATCTTGTCCAGTGATTTCTGAAGTTGGCCTTTGATGATAAAGTCGGTGAGTGTGCAAATGCTTACTCAGAATGGCAGCCCCTATTTATATTAATAGGTTTGAAAAAATAGACACAGCAAGTAAAATATTATGATTTGAGAAATCAGGTCACCATTTGATATACTATAAAGCTCATATTAGTATAGCCATTCTATGTTCCACAATGAATAATTATGACCCAGTTATTTCAAATAATATTATTCAGATTTCTCTTTTCAATAGTAAATTTTAGAAATCTGAAACTAATGTATGAAGACTTGTTATTCATAAAAGTTCTCAGTCTTAAAACTTAACTACCTTTACTTGTTCCAAGAACTCATTACCCTGCTTTCAAATTGGCTTTGTCCAACCCTCTCTTTCTTCACCTCTGTTCCTTAGACCACTTGCCTACGGGTATGTCATTCCTGCTTAGCACTTTTACTATAAAATGAATTTGTAGAGAAATCGAATTGAGACAATTCATTGTTATTGCTTATAAAAGAGAGTTGGTAGAGGGAAGTTTAAATGAGAGATATGAGATTTTCAACCTCTTACAGATTTCATTGATCCTAACCTTGTTTATTGATTACCTACTTGCTAATAGGTACAGTGAGAGATGTAATTGGTAGAAAACATGATCTGTGTCTTTGAAGATTTTAATCTTAAAAATAATCTCTATGTATATGTTGCTATCTTAACCTCCCTATTGAAAAAGGCTGATATGCATAAGCACATACTCCCTAAGAATTAGCTCCATCACCAATAGGTCTCATGAAAATAGAATAGATAATTTATGATGGAAGATTTCAGTGTAGAGTGTATGTGGTCAGGAAAAAGAAATGGTCATTGTCATGTTATATTTTAAAAATCATTTTATTGGGACTCATACAGCTCTAATCACAATATACACCTACATGCTTTGTGTCAGTGTGTACATTTTTGGTGGGGGGGGTTCGTACAAATCTTATCACAATACATGCATACACACATCATGTCAAGCACACTTTCACCCCTGCTGCCATCATACTTCTCATTTCTGTTCTACTTCACTCCTTGGTCTTATTTCCCCATACTTTCACCTCGTTCCCCGCTCACCCTTCATTTTTTTTTCTCGCATCACTGCCCTGGTGGGATTAGGAAGCCCAGCCTGGAGAGCTGCTGCTGGATTTTGAACCATCAACCCTGTGGGCCGCAGTCCTGCACACAACCACTCCACCACCAGGGCTCAGCTGAACCCTTAATAATTTATTAATTACTGTTATCTTGTTATAGCTTACACTTTCCATCATCTTCCTTCACCACTTCTCTGTTGTCCATACCCCAGGGAGGAGGTTACATGGTTATATGGAGGTCTCTATAATCGGTTCCTTCTTTCCACCCTACTCTCCCTCCACCTCCTGGTCCTAAGTTAGATTTATAAAGGCATAATACGTGCAGTTATGTCAAATTCTAAAAGTATTATATATTGCTTATACAAAAAAATTAAATACATAAAAGCCAGGGAATAAAAATCTCAAACTTTTTTGCTTTGTTTTGTTTGGTTTTGCTCTTTTGGGGGGACATCACTGCCCTGGTGGTCGTGGGAGCTACTCAGCCTTGCTCCCTGAGAGCTGCTGCTGGATTTGTACCATCAAGTCCATGGGCCGCAGTCCCATACTCAGCCACTCTGCCCCCAAATCTCAAATTTACTCATATCCCCAACACCTACTGAGAAATCCATTGTTACTTTTATGCTGTATATGGTTGCAGGCTGTTTTCCCTCTTTACTGTGTGTGGATATTTGTATTGTATCAGTCGGGCATCTAACTGGAAACAGGTGGAATACTCATTATTTAGGTCGGGAAATGTAGGGCAGCCACAACGATGTGGGAGTAACCTAGAACTAGTCATAGTAAAGGAATTATTACCAACATTAGGTTCTCAATGAGGAGATGAAGGAAGGATATGCGTACTGGAATTGAGAAGTATAGATAATAGCAAAAGAAACAGACTAAGCTCAAAGGAACAGACGACCCTTTCATTCAAGACTCAGGTGATCCAAAAAAACTTTATATATAATATTATCACAGTTTCCTTTGCTAAATGCTATACAGTTTTTAGTCTATGAGTGGATCTCTGAGCAGAGAACTTAGAACTTAGGCCAGGCATTCAGAGCATAGGACATTCCTAGCCTCAATAACTTTAGGAGTGAAGACATGACCCAAATTCATCTAATCAAGGCAAAATCTGGGGATTGAGGAATATGGAGGTGACATTTGAGTCTGTTGTTCTTCATTTGACCTTCAGTAGCTTGCTGAGAGAGAAACAGATGTGAAGGTGGGACTGAGGAGCTGAGTTGAGAGATGGAGAGGGTGAACGAGGCCCCCATCACTTGCTTTATGACCTAGATCAAACTATATCTGAAGTTAAACAAGAAGGAATCATTTCTTTTTCTTTCTTTCTGATTTTTGTTACTGTCGTCTTTGAGCTTCGGTGTGTGTGAGTTGGAGTTGTCTGTTACTTTCTATTAAAATGCAGTTGAATATCTTCTGCAGGTCTCAAACTACAGGCCTTCTAGATCTCAGTTCAGCACATACACTCATTGTCCTCGAGTCAATGCTGACTCACAGCGCCCCCTGTGGGTTTCTGAGACCATAACTGTTTGCAGGTGTAGACATCCCTGTCTCTCTCCCTCAGAGCCGCTGGAGGTTGCAAATTGCCAACCAGGCAGATCTGATCCCTAGGAAAAATTATATTTGATATATAATTAATTTTTCATAGAAGGTGAAGTTTTAGTTAATTATTTATAGTTCCCATGATGGAATTTAAATTTTACTTCTTCAATAGAATTTGGGAATCAATAAGCCAGGATGTGTTATAAATCAAGAATGCTACCGATTTGAACTTGTAGACATCGTTTTCAATCTCTAATGCAGAGAAATGTTAGCGAAAAGCCCTCTCCTTACTGAAATATAGTACCTTTTAAATGAATACATTTGTATGTCAAATGTGAAAAATCCAGCAGCATCTCTTCATTTCCCCAGAATAGATTCTTTTGAGGAGAGAGAAAGATACTTTTGTTGGGCTTTTTCCCACCCTTTTTTGAAGTCAGAATTTTCTGGACTGGGTGTACAATCAATCATGTGTGTTTTTCTCTGTAGTCTTTTCATTCAGGATAAAAGCGACACATATAACTGCCAGCTCCCATCCACTCTCTGTAGACTGGTTTCTTCACTGCTTTCATCTCAGCAGTTGCTAATGTCACAAATAGGCAGACTTTGAAGTCTCAGGGTGGACACAAGAGCAGCACCACGCCTTCCCTGTGCAGCTACCTGGAAACGTCTGAAACCACAATTCCACTACCCAGGTCACATTTCGGGAGCTCTTCCTTCATGTTGGCAGGGATCATCCCTGGCAACTGACAAGGAAGTCTCTTTTCTTCTTGCTTCTCTTAGTCCCAGATTCTCTGGGTATGCAAGTATTTAAAACACTTAGATACTAACAGAAAGGTTGATGGCTCAGCTCCCCCCAGAGGCCCCTGTGAAGAATGTTCTGGTAATCTACTTCCACACAGAATGCATTAAGGAGTCTGTGGAGCCCAGCTCCTGTCCATGCATCAGAGTGGACTGGATGGACGTTGGTTTGGTTCTCTTTGCGGTCTAACCAGAACCCCCCAAGCATACCTTACGGGGATGAATCCAAAGCAAAAGCGACTGAGACAATAAGGATCTCTTGGAGAATTCGTGACTACTGCTGCGGACATTTTTGGGGTGTTATTTCTATGTGACTTGAAATAGAGAAAATAGGGGTAATGTCTTGGTTTTAATCTTCTTTCTATTGGTACCTGCTTTTCTATTTACAACCTGCAAGGATCGTTCGGGTCACACGCATGCAAGACTGGAGATGAGGGTCCATGGTGAAACATATGGAAAGAAAGGTCTAACAACAATGTGCTTGAGAAAACTTAGCTGTGGAGACTCTAGAGGGCCTAGTTGTACTCTGACCCAAGGGGGCCCCCTAGGAGAATTGCCAGCAGCAGGTTTAGAACAGACGTAAACTTTCACTTTGGATTCCACTGAGCTCCTAAATAAAATGTGGTGGTAAATATCTCCTCTTGTTTCGATCCTCTCCTCTGAATGTGTGAGAACGAACCTGAAATTAAACGAGGAGAGGGACAAAAGTCTTCTGATGTTCACATTGTTGGCCTTTTCCTCTTTGTTCTCTCCTTTCCATGCTTCCAAATGGGTTTTATGTGGCGTTGCACCTAAGTACAGGAAGGAGGTGTGGAGATTCTCTTCTACAAAAGTGTCCTTGTCTGCGTTCCCTGAGAAAGCCAGTGCATGAAACGTGATCACATTGCATGTTTCCCTGTGCTTTTCTGCATCTCCTACTGGTGTGCTTTCATTTTCCATCCCCTTGTCTGTTTCTCTCATTCTCTCTGCTTTCTCCCTTTATGGAGTCTTTATAAGCTGACCCTCAAAACTTTATAGCTCGCTTTCCTTTCCCGCTTGCTCTCACCCTATACTTCTGTGGACCTGCCCTCTTTAGAGCTCTCCCTTTCCTGAGATCTTCTGACTCCTAAAGTCCTGGGCTCTGACCACTCTGGATGCCTGAAGGCATCTTAGAGGAAAGGTCATGGAAACTTGAATGGGATAGTCACATTCCAAATTCTATGTGAATGGCTGAGACTCCACAGTACTCTCTGGCATGAGTCTTTTCCAGAGGCTCTTTCCATGATCCATAAACTTTCATGCTCAAACTGGAGTTTCCAGATGAGACATTAAGGCCATGGCCAGTCAATTTGCCTACGAACGTCAATTTAAAGCTCAGCCTCTCTTAACTATTGAAATGGGGCTATTTCCATGAATGTCTTCCCTACTTTCTTGTACATGTCTGACCATATATGGTGCTCACATTCAAAATAGAAATAGGAACGTGTTCAGTGTGTAATGATTCCAATAAACCCACATCCAACAGCCAGTCCTTCTCTGAGTCCCTCGTATGTCCTTCAAGGACATATTTAAACTTCACTTGCAAATTCCTGAGAAAATCTCTTCCCCGCTCTCCTCTCCTAATTCCCAACCAGGTTGCATATAGCTTCTCAATGTCCATAGCCCCAATAAAGGGTCAGTATCAAGTCATAAGAAATAATCAAGGAGACACAACACAACCTCCTAGGGCTAGAAACACCTAGTAGAGAAAATTGCCACTCGGGCTTCTGGAAGGAAGCAGCCTCTGGACTGAGAGAAGTGGAGATTCCAGTTTCACTCTGCCACCTCCTAGCTCTGATACTTGGAAAGTAACGGAGAGAAAACTAGTCTCGGCACCTCATCTTTAAAATCAACTCTGGGAATACAGATGGTTATCTTGCAAGTATATTTATAAAAGCACACAGGACAGTATATGTAATGTAGTCAGCACATTAGTACTTTAAACCCTTTCTACCTGCCAGAGCAAATGACCAGTACTCTACAAATCCTCATTGTCCTGTCCTGTGAGATGGTTACCTATCCTCATTCTGTCTCATTTCACAGAGAAGGGGACTAATTACAGCGGGTTATGGTCACACAACCAGTGAGTGACAGGGCTTCACCAGCACCTGACCACCAAGACCCTCCCCTACAACCAAGACACAACCTTCAGCCACAGGGTGGCGCCTTCCACATACATGTGACTCCATGCCAGTCCACTTGCCCATTTTTTTTTCAAGTTTTAATGTGTACTGACTTTTTATTCTATGATTTGAATACTATTATTTTAACTTTAATGTGACTGTAATGTTAACATTTTACTTCCTGTTTTAAAGTAACTTTTCTTCACTGGTTCTTTCCCAGAATAACCCTCCTTTTCTCTAAACTTAAAAAAGTTCAATCCCCCAACTTACAGATGTCCAAGTCCACCTTCTTTGGCCGACACATCTTTTGTAATGGTGCATTTTCCACTTTCTTGTCATGTGTGGAGGATTTAAATAGAGCTCAATAAATTGCCATAGAACAAATTGTAGCATACATAAAATATAGAATACCTGTACTTAGTCTTGCATGTCTTATGTTCCATAATTACAGGCTCAGTTAATAAATAGAGGGATTGATTTGTTGTAAGATTTTTTTCTTGCCTTGATTTTTAAGACAGGCATTCTCATAATACAAGGCTTCCTCCTAAACCTGAAGCTTCTTACTTTAAGTGTTTACTCTAGTACAGGTAATAGGAAAAATGATAGGTAACCTCAAACTTTACAATGTAAAGTCCCCGATGTATTTGAAAAGTGAATGAGGCTCCCTCCCTTGAGGTTTAATTACAGATTCAATGCCTCCTTGTTTTCTTCCTCTCCAGCGCTGGATTTCTAATTGTCACCTACCAGCCCTGAAGCCTTCAGAAGGAATCATTCATTTTTGGCATTTGAGGCTGCTTGCCTTGCTCTTGGCTTTGATATCTTCTTGCATTGTGTCTCATTTTGACTCCATCATTCATTCATTCCTGGGCCCACAATGATTCTGACATTTCCCCACTTCTTGTGTGATTCTTGTCCATGTGCTTTCTTTGTTTTGTCACCTCTGGGTCCCAACTCTCTCACTTGATCCCAGTGCCTTTGGGATCCCTCTGTCCTGTTCTGATGGAGCCCTGGTGGCTGTACACTATCTTCTGCAGAACCAATACCTAGTTCACTGTTGTTGTTGTTGAGTTTCATCAAGCAGTTAAAATGGCACTTATAATCAGGATTCTCTCTATGGTGGGTGGCTGCCCAGGCACCATACCTGGAAATAACAAATTTACGTTTTTGCTCTTTTTAAAGTTCACCAACAGCCTATTTTAAGCACCCATAGAAACCACCATTCTTCCAGAGGGATAAACAAATTAGATGGACCTATCCTTCTACTATGTATTTTTCATGTCATCAAATTCCTTCTACTTTTGGTCAAATACTGTCTTTCTGGTTCATGCACTTTCTATTTCAGTAAACAAACCCATAACATAATGAAGAGACAAACAACCAGGAGGTGGCAGGCTATCACTCATTTCAGCTTTGTGTTATGCCCCAAATTCTTACAAGGTATTGAGAGTGAGTTAGGACAATCCTGGAAGTATTCAAAGAGCAAAAAATACTGTAAAGACAATTGGTGTAAATTCAGAAGGAGTGGAAAGGGGTCTACCAAAGATGGACACCGTATGTTCAGAGAATAGAAATCACCTGTCTTTAACAGATCAAACACAAGGACTGTTGTCGCACTAGCATAAGGAATGGGATCTTACTGCTTCTGTCAAAAGAAGGTGACTGATAAATCCCATAGCCAATGCTGCCTGTGGCAGTCATGTGCTTATGTTAATTTTATGATTGAAATGTAGGGATGGAGTCTAACCTATTAATCTGGAGATAGCCATTGAGCATGGCTTTCTCCTGAGACTTCTAGGAAATCTCGCGATATTTCCCTCGTGAAGATGAGAAGCTATCTTCCCCAGTTGTGCAGAGTTAGTCTCAGAGGCGATGAGTCATGGGAAAGACAAGATGGCTGCGTCCAAGAAGCTGAAGTAGCCGGTGGAGAGACCACATGGCTTTGCCCTGATGGAGCCAGACCTCTGAAGCTGGAACAACTTGCTGTTGATGGACCCTAAGCCCTGGAAGCGAGGAGTCATGGGGAGACTCTTGTGGGCGCCAGAATTCTGCACCCACTGACCTTTGACTTCGTGAGTCAGAAGGAGACTTTGTAGACTGATTTCGGGCACATGGGTTAATATCAGACTTATGACTTTGTACTGGACTGGATTAGAATGCCTTCTTAGTGTCGCATTCCTTTTGTATATAAACCCTTTCCTTATATTGATATGCGTGTCCTTGAATTTGTTCCTCTAGTCTTCCCGGACTGACACATTGCCTGAATAAATGCAAAGAGTATTGCTGCTGAGGATACCCACCAAGAACCACTGTGGAAATATCTTAACAGATTTATTGAGGTTTGGGGGGGGTGTGTGTCAGATATTACTTAATATGTTTTCCATTATTTTTAAAAAGTCTCATATCATAATCTAGTTTTGTGTACTCTTATTGTTCATAATTAGGTATTAACTGTATGAAATATTAAGCTACCTTATGGTATATCATTCTTTAATACTTAAATCAGTCATTAGTGCAGTGAACTTGTTAAATTATTTGAATTCTACCATTGTCAGGTGGCATTGTAGTAAATTTATCTGGCTACTAATAGCCAGATTGGCATCTTTTGCACCAGGAAAAATGAACAACCCCCCAAATTTTAGGAACTTGTCCTACGTGGAGGCTGCAGTGTCCATCTCATTAGTCTGTGAGCTAACTCAAGGACTTCTGTACCATTCACCCTCGAAGGACTGCTTCTTTTCAGAGTGTTGAGACATGTGAGCCATATCTTTGAGAATGACCCAATCAAAACCATTGGAAATGTCCTCCTTAATGGCGCTCTTAGCATTTTCATTGTGCTTCGAAGTAAGTAATATGTACATTCCCTAGCAGTTATTAAATATATTTCTTTTGTTTCCAGAGCGCTACTTGACATGTATAGCAGAAGCACCAGTGAATCCCAGTTCTTTGTGAGTGCTTGATTACTACCTAAAAGGTATATATTTAAGGGGCACCCAGGTGTGTCTCTGGAAAATCCAGGCAGTCTACTCTTGTAAAGGTTGCAGCTTAAGAAACCCTGTGGGGAAGTTCTACCCTATCACATGGCAGCCATATGAGTGGGAAATGGCTTGATGATCCTTAATAACAACAACAAATAGTAGCACAGTTAGCTCCTTCTTTGGTCAATTTACTGATATATACAAAAGAGTTCTATGCATGGCCTTTGGACTTTTGCAGCTTATGCAAAAGAAACTGCTAGTGAAGGCCCTGAATCACATCGCAGAATCTTCTGGGGGAAAGGATGTAAATTCAATCCAAAAAGAAACCCAGCCTTCCTACGTTATTGTAACGTTATTTAGTGATCCTGACAAGGACAGCCTCTGCATCCCATTAGCTCCTTAATATCTCACTGGACATAGCCCAAATTATTTTACGTCATTCCCAAAGATCGATCTCCTAGAAGAGGTAAAATGTTCTCAGCAAGTACTGCACAATGTGTAGCCAGCATGTGCCACATGAAGCAGAATGAAAACAGCCCTCTCCTGACCTCAACTTTCGATTCAGGCTGCGGACAGTAGGGGTAGGTAGAAGTACACTTGTGGAGAGAGATAGTGGCTTCTTCCCAGCACACAATTCTTGGAATAGGGCCAAATAGGAGCTGACCGGCTGCTCTGTGAATTACTCCAAACCCGTGTATTTATTTTCAAAGAGGAAAACTTGCTTCTCGTCAGGCTGGTGATATTGACGTTTGCCTTACACTGTTGGTTTTGTTTTGTTTTTAAAGGAAAAAAAAGTTCAGCTGTAATTGAAACAAAGTCAAAAAGTAATTGAAACAAATTTGGCTAGGAAATTACAAAACATCTATACAGTTGTTCAAGGACAAAATCTTAAAATGTCTATCCTTATAGGTAAAGGAACACAGTTATTTACTTATAACTCGAATGTTAAAGAATGAGCAATACATCTGAAAGGGGAAAAAAAGAAGGGAGTGACAATATATGAAGAGCCAGTGCTGTTTTTTAGTGCTTTGTGCTTTCTTTGTTATCAAGAGGGGAATTCATTTTTAAATTACTAGTTGGCCCTACTCTTATAAATCTCTGCATTCTGTTGGTACAACACATGAATCTTTTGTGGTGGTTCTGAGAAAAACCCAGACTTTCCAAGCCGGAGAACAGATGGAGTTCTAAACGCAACTGCATTTCACCACAGGGACATGTGTTACTATCTGCCAGCCTGTTTTCACTTTCTGCGAGATGTCCTATGCTCTCCTCAGCAGCATTCTGAAATATCTATGAGTCAACCAGCTTTTGAAATGGATGTGAAATAAGGTTAGAAGATATAAGAGAAGGGTATCCTGTTACAACTTTTAATAGCCCCTGGTAATTAATAAGACCTTTGGAAAGAGTAAGGATCTAAGTAGGTTTTACAAAAGTGTTCGGTACTGTTTAGGTCACATGCCAAAACAAAAAGCACTCACTGCCATCACACAACCTTACAGGACAGGACAGAGTGCAACTTCCCCTTGGAGTTTCTGTGGCTGTAAATCTTTCTGGGAGCAGAAAGCCTCATCTTTCTTCTGTGGAGCAACTGGTAGTTTTGGACTGCTGACCTTGTGGTTAGCCACACAACTTACAACCCATTATGCCACACAGGCCGCTGTAGAGCATATGTATTATTATACACAAGTCTTTAAGATCTGGAGTTAGACACTTTGAAAATATTCAGCTCAAATAGGTCATTTAAATCCTAAACTTTCTCATTCCCTGATAGCAGGTTAAAATGAGAACAATGAGAACAAATGGTTGGTATATGGGGAGTGCTATAAATAAATAAACTTTTATTTTTATAACTTTAGCTTGTATTCTCAAATTTCTCAGCATTTGATTGTGACTCATCTCCAGATCTACCTCAGAGTATCAAGTTTAAAATCACCCTGCATTTAAAGAGAACCGTATACATAGATACACAGAGCTATGTGTTTTAAGTCTACTGCAAAAGACCTCTTTCAAGGACTACAAAGTGAAGATATCATTCTGAGGATCAAGGTGTGTCTGACAAATGCTATTGCATTCTCCATCACCTCATATGTTTGAGAAGGTTGGGAAACGAATCAGAAAGACTGAAGAAAAATGGATGTTTTTTGACAAAGAATGCTGCATATATCATGGACTGCCAGAAAATGGAACAAATGCATTTGGGAGAAATATAGCCAGAATGCTCCCCCGAACTGCAGATGGTGACGGGACTGCAGGAAGACCTGTCCCTGGAGAATGGCATAATGGCAGGCAAAGTAGAGATTCAGTGAAAGAGAAGGAATCTCCATGAGATGATTTGCATCAAGACTCCAACAATGGACTCAAACAGAGCAACCATGATGAAGACGGCACAGGATGGGGCAGTATTTTATTCTGTCAGACACCGGGTTGCTCTGAGTCAGAAGGGTCTGGAGGGTGCCTGAGAAAAACAGACACACAGATACACAGACACATACACACACTCTAATCACACACACATTCACACACCCTTACACATACACATTCACACACAAACAGTGTATAAAAGTTTGTGAAAATGTGGTTTTAAAAGATCATGGAAAAATTTTAAAAATAAAAAGATTGTGGAACATTTTTCATGATTTATAAAACATTTTATTGATATAAAATTCACATATTATACTCTTCCATAGTTAGATTGAATAGGCATCATCACAATCTGTTGCAGTGCACCTTTCCTACCGCTCACATTTATTATTCCCCAAATACTCTCACCCACCCCAACCTCCATCTCTAATAAACCATTGAATCTTTATTATCTCTGAGGAAACTAAGAGAAATCATTTTTTAATTTGATGAATTAAGGTAAAAATAAAGAGTAAGAAATAAAAGACCATCAGCAATATTAATCAGGGAGAAATTTTCTGCCCTGGAATAAAGAAGACATATTTAAACCTAGAGCAAATTCAGGTTGGGTCAAGAGGTAGTTCAGTTGACCAGGTATCATATCTTAGTTCCATCTACCATAATCAAATATAAAATAATCTCCCTCTAATAGCAAAGCTATTCACATCCTTTGATTTAGTCAGAGGGGCTCTTTCAGAGATTTAATTAAACTAGATATATACGCTGTAAAAGGAATCTGGGTTTCCATGGTCCTCCAATTGAGTGTTCACAATTTTAGATCTGAAACTTTCCCCTTAATCATACTTGGATTTTGTTATTGTCATTCTCATTGTTATTGTCTGGATAACAAATGTTGCCCTCCCATAGATGGCTATTTGTTTGAGTAAAAGCCTTTGAGATGCCCGGCACTATTTCAGTTGGTCGCCGGGCATGATCTGCTCTCTTCACTACACTTTGCTGCAGCACTTGGATCTTCAGTGATCTCTTCAGGAAGGCAAACAGTGAGCTGGACCTGGTTTTAAGAATTGTTTTTGGATTTGAAGTAGATTTAAAGGGGAGCCCAGAATTCATTTGTTTGTTAGTGGATTGTGAATGACTCTGGTTTACTTTATTAGTCTATTATCTTTTCATGTCAAAGGAAATTAAAAATAGCAATGATCATCCCCCTGGGGCTTAAAGCTATTCCATTGATAGCATCAATAATTTATACAGTGACTTCAATGTATGGTAACCTAGAGAAAAGTAGTTTATGTGAGTGTAGTTCATCTGTGAATAACAGTCCACGAGCTGTTACTTTGTGTTTCCTGAATTCTAAATAAATTGAGCTCAGCTTATATTGAACGTGTAGCTTGGTGATAGGGTAAATTTTCCTATAATATCCCTTATCTATCAGATTCAAACCTGTCGCATTCATGAAAGGAGGCATTAAGTTAGCAAATACATGTTGGGTCTGGGTTCCTTTTCATTGGATACCCAGAAAACCAGAAATCAAATGAAGGTCCAATGACTTCCATTTATAGAGTCTTGGGGTAGCTGTCATTTGCTTCCTCTCCTATCGAGGATTTCCAGTCCCAATTCATGGACTATCCATACTTTTGATGGAGGGCCCAGTTTGTTCAGTCATGCTTCCGCAGCAAGTCTTTCTGGTTTGGCTATTGGGGAGGTCATGCTCCCTGTAAAGCCTGTGAGAGCATAACACTTAGCCTGTGGCATGGTTCATTGAAGGTCAGGTAGAAGCAAATTCAAAAGTATTTATGCAGGAACATCGAGCCTGTTTACTTCTTCCCTTGGGTTCTCTACAATGATTGCTGAGCATTCATTTCTTAACCATTCATTGCTTAACTCCTTACCATTTACCACCAACAGAAATATAAAAGCCTGTTCTGTGGTGGCCATGCTTCCCTCTCCTGGTATTTACTTGACTTTTCAGTATGGGTCCCCTCTCAGTCCTGTGGAGTATCAATTGATTTGTCCCAATCTTGCCTCTGTGTTGGATGGCATCAAGTGGATGCCTTCTCCACTTTCCCCCTTCTTGAAGAAGTCAGCTGAGGCTATGGGAGGTCTTTTGAAGGTGGCTTTTTTTTATGAGAACATATAAGGGTCCATGACTGGTAGGCAGACTTTCTATACCTTTGTTTGGGAATTGGCCTCTAAGATTTGTTAAATTTATGTTTCTCCTTTGTTTGATTGATAGTAGTGGACTCATGCAATATTTGTCCCTTTGTGATTGACTAACTTCAGTCAGCAAAATGGTTTCCAGGTCCTTCCTTGTCATGCGGGGTCAATGCTTCCATCACCATATTTTGAGGGACACATAGTATTCCATTTTGTGAATATATCAGTTTCTTCATCCATTCTTCCACTGTTGTGTGGTTAGATTATCTCCATTTTCTTGCTATCATGAACTATGCTTCTATAAACATGAGAAAGCATACATCCACTCATGCTGTTACTCATATCTTTGTTGTGTGTGCCTAATAGTAGCATTACTGGATTGTATGACATTTTAACTTTCAGTTGCTTTAAGTTATCACAATCTGCTTGTGTACGTCTATGCAAGCATTCCAAAATAGTCATTGTGATATGGTGTAAAATGAACACAGGTTTTGTCGTGGTAGTTTGTTTGGGTAAAGCTACTAAGAAGGCAAATCTAATCACCACCGTCAGAAGTGAATTCAACTGCAAGAAGGATATGTTGGGAAACATTAGCTTTGCATTTTGATTTTGTAGTAAAAATATCTACTTACCCATGTGCTTCTGCCTATCTGTCTATCTAGGAGCCCGAGCAGCATTGTGGGTTATGTGCTAGCCTGCTAGCCGTAAACTCAGCGGTTTAAGCTCATGAGCTGCCCCACTAGAGAAAAATGAAACTTTCAGCTCCTGTAAAGATTTACAGTCTTGGGAAGCTGTAGGGGCAATTTGACACTATTCCATGGGATTTTTATGAGTGAGAATGGACTGAATCGTAGTGAGTTAAGAAGTAGAAACCACCTTGACTTTCATAAGAAAGTTGCCTCCATCTTATTAATCAACCCAAAGCAATATGTTTATCTGTGTATGTGTGTAGTTGTGTCTCAGTTTCTAATGTGCCAAGAGCTTTCACTACACTGAGAAGAAGTTTCTAATATGCCAAATTTTATACATCAATCAAAAAATGTAATAGCTGAGAGCTTTCACTACCCTGAGAACAGAAGAGTTAGATGGTGCCAGACAATCAACTACCAGGCACTCTAATCAGCGGTACCAAAGACATCATTCACAAAATAGAGCAAAATACAGAGGAAAACCCAAATGCCTCAAAAGGACCAGACACTGGTCTGGCAGTCTAAGACTGATGAATATTTGGAACTGTGCCCACTAGCCACCTTTCAAACCTGGAGTCAGACTTCTCGCTGGGCATCCGCTTGTAGCCAAATAACATCCACGCCTATAACGTGAGGAATGACAGTTATGAGGAAGTACTTCTTAGAATAAATGAGCCCTGTGAGACTGAGAGCACAGCATTTGCCAAACTGTCAGAGCCCAGAAGGAAATGGGAATACAGAGAAGAAGCTGTAAGAGTGCTGTTACATGGCAACTTAGATTATGAATCACAATCTATAATAATTGTTGAAGAGAAAAGTAATCTGCTCTTTCACTTAAGCTATTAAAATTTTCATTAAAAAAATCAAAAAGCAACTTCTAACTCAAAATCCGAAAGAATGTGACAATCAAATGATTATCAGTCTATATAGTCTATCAAAACCCCTTAGTACCTTTATCATATATCAACTGCTAAGATATCCCCTTTCTGTTATTTTTTGTTTCTTAGCTGGTCATAAATATTGACTAGGCAAAGTAATCAGTTTCAAGGATGGTAACTTGTGTAGATTTAACTATACCAGTACAACTATTAATTGTTCATGTTAGTAGGGTGTGGATAGGATAATCTTGGAGGAAATAGCATTTGAAATATGGAAGAAGGGCATAAATGTTTTAGTGAATTGAAGATCTAAAATAGTCCCTTGCATTTCCCATATTCAACATGATAGTCTCTGAAATTGATCCTCTTAATTGTTTGTGTCACTACATCTCTACTTTCCTTTGCTTTGCCCTCAAAATGTTCTGACATTTTCAGCTGGAATTTAAAATACTTGGATGTGTCTATATATGTATGTTTGTTGTTGGTGTTTTCTTTTTGTTGTGTTTGTAGATTTAGAATGATAGGGAATCCTAGGTGGAGTCTTAGCCTGTGGTCCTTAGCTGTGTGGTTAGTCCCCTTCTTATAATGTTGATTAGGACTGGGGAGTGGTGGGGAATCTGCTTTTTGTCTTCTTGTCATGGAATTGACCATGACTAAACTTGATTGCATAGTAAGTGACTAATTAGATATACATCTTACAGAAGGTTCCAATTAAGCATAATGTGGTAATGCTCATGTTTAGGAGTGCTAGATGAGGAAATGGATTACAGTTGAGTGTTTTCCTGCTATTTTTGTGAAATGAAAGAAAGAGATTTCTTTGAACCATTGTTTCTCAAAGTGATATCTCAGGAAGAACGGGTAAGCATGCACCGAAATGCACTTTTTTAATCCTTCCCTGACAGACCCTAAATATTGTGGAATGTGACGGAGAATCTTCACCCAAGTGTTCCTTTAGATACCAAGGTGTTATCTGGTCAACCTGCTTATTGGGTTGGGAGGAATCTTGTCAACATTTCTCTCTTCCTATATTTTGATATGAAAAGACTGTACTTTCATACATTCAACTTAATAGAAAATAATCCCATTTTTAAAGATTCCACAGTTTTCAAAATAGTATACTTAAAACGGTCATGTTCATCTTCACAATGAATCTGCTGCACAAGAACTCTTTAGAATGTTAACAGGCAGAGATGATACATGGACAACTAAGATGTACCGGATCCAAGTCATGGTATTTTCAATCACCTGATTTGCATGTGAAAGTTGGAAAGTGAAAAACCAGAAGACTGAGGAAGAATTGATGCATATTAATTGTGTTGCTGTTGAAAAATATTGAAGTACTATGAACTGCCAAAAGAACAAGCAAATCTGTCTCAGAAAAGTACAGTCAGACACTTATGTCAAGGGTGGTAATGTACTTTGGACATACTGTCAGAAGTTCCTGGAGAAGAACATCATCATTGGTAAAGGAGAGGGGCATCAGAAGAAAGGAAGGCCCTTAAGATGATAGATTGACACATGAGCTGCGACAGTAAGCTGAGTGATAGGAACAATTGTGAGGGTGGTGCAGGACCAGGCAATGTTTCATTTCATTGTGCATAAGGCTGCTATGCATTGGAATGGACACAATGACACCTAACAAGAACAACAACAGCTTCATCTAAAAATTTTCCTAGGACATAAGGCAAGCAAAAACATCTTCTTAAAATCATATATTTTTTAAGTAAAAAAAGTGCTTAAGCTCTTTGACTTTGAGCTCTAGACATTTGATAATCATAATAAAAATGATGATTTACTTTTTAGACTTCAGGCTTTTTCATACAGTCTTCATTTTGCAAAGGTTATATTTCAGGATTTATATGCCATCACTGTCAGATGGAACCTGGCTTTCAAATGAACATGTGTTGAAGCAAAGTTCTCCTTCATGAAAGATAGAAAATGACAGTTCTTTGGGTACAAAATTAGTTCCTTTTAATCCTCCCCTAAGGTATACCATTTTGTGCTCCAACTTGTATGGCCTGTAAACCTTGAGGAATTTTAATGTCTTTGAACATTATCCAGCAAATCTCCTCTAATTAATTTAATCCCTACGGACATATGCTTGTTGATCAGTATAAATCAAGGCCAAGAATATCAGTCCTATTTGGAAAGCTCTACTTTGGGCAGGAAGAATCTTCTCTGAACTGCAAAGTTATGTAGCAAAGATATTCAGAAAACTCTCTACTCCCATCACTCCTTCCCACTTCATTTTTTGATGACAATTGGCAGATACCCTGGTCTTTTCCTATGTACTTGTCCCTTCTCTCTTCTCCAAATTACTAGTGAAAGTGCCTCATATTTGCAGAATTAGTCTTTGCATCATAAGAAGGCTAAGATTCCAGAGGATTCACTTATTAGAGTATATTTTTAAATCCATTTTCCTTTAAATGATAGCCAAGAAAGCTGCCATAACAGCAGCTCTAAATTTGAAGAAGCCATTGTCTTTGTAGATAATATAGTTCCATGATTAACACACACTTTGTTAGAAACACCTTCCTAATGTGTAAGCTCAGTGCCATCAACAAAGTTATTGTCTCTGCCTTATCTCCTGGGTGCCTGAAACCCCAGTAGTAAATCATCTAGAATTTTCTACTCTCTTCACTAAACTACCCTGATGCCCTTCATCCCTTTTCAGTTGTCTTAGTTTCTAGCTTTATGAATCTTTCTTATTTCTGTCTCACATTTCCTACTCTTTTCATATAAATCAGACAGTCTTTTAGAAGAATTAAGACAGTACTAAGCTGGATGGGTACAAGGGTTGCCTAATAATTCTTAGTTTATTTTTATTTGTATACCCTAGATAGATTGTAAAATAACAGAATAGTGTAAATCTTTATTCTTTCTTCATCTACTTGTTTGTGGATTTAGAGGTAGCATCTATTTTTCCTGTCCATTTCATATGTTGGAAGACTAATATGAAAACTCCCCTTTGACTGATTTTTAAAGCACAAAGTTTGAGCTACAATACTTGTACATAATACCTTTCTCAGAAAAATGACAACTGAGCTTGATAAATCTTTTCTTTAGTCAATAGAATAGACTATGCAGTCTCTTTGCAGCAACTTAACTTTTGTTTTTTCAAAAATATCCTCGTTAGGTGTCATTGAATCAGTTGTGGCCAATCGTGATCCTATCTACAGCAGAATTAGGCACTGCGTGGTCCTGCATGATCCTTACAATCGTCCTATGCCTAAGATCCTTGTTGCAGCCACGTTTCCAATCAATCTCTTTGAAGTCCTTTCTATTTTTTTGCTGCCACTGCAATATAATAAATATGATGTCATACTCCAAGGAGTATTCTCTTCTGACAATATATTCAAAGTATATAAGATAAAAATCTACATCTCCTTCCTATCAAGAGCACTCTGGCCTTACTTCTAATTCACATTTGTTTGTCCTGTTAGCAGTCCACAGTATTTTCAATTTTCTTCCCTAGCTCCACAATTCAAATGTATCTACTTTTCTTCAGTCTTCCTGATTTCACATGCATATGGGGCCATGAAGAATTCTATGGCTTGGCACTTAAACCTCAAGGTAACCTTATTCTTCAATACTCAGAAAAGATCTTCTGCAGCAGATTTCTCTAATGCAACATGCCTTTTGACCTCTTGACTACTGCTGCCATGACCATCAATTATGGAGCCAAGAAAGACAAAATCCTTGACAACTTCAACTTTTATCCATTTGTCATGATATCATCTATTGTTTCAGTTGTGAAGTTTTGTTTTCTTTACACTAAGTTGAAATCCATACTTTAGGCCTCAGCAAGTGCTTCAAGTCCTCATCACTTTCAGCAAGCAAGGTTGTGCCATTTGTCTAACTAAGATTGTTGATAAGTCTTCCTCTAATCCTGATTTCCCATTCTTGTTCATATAACTCAGCATCTCTGGCTATTTGTTCAGCATACAGAATGAACAAGCTTAGAGAGAGGACACATTCCTGAGGCACACCTTTCTTGATTTTAAACCATTGCAGTTCTCTTCCCACAGCTGCCTCTTGATCCATGTACAAGTTCCAAATGAGCACAATGAAGGGTTCCAGAACTCCCACTCTTCTCAAGGTGATCCACAGTTTATTATGGTCCACACAGTGGAATGCCTTTGCACAGTCAATGAAGCACAGCAAGCATATTTCTGATATTCTCTGTTTTGAGCTAGGATCCATCAGACATCAACAGCAAAATCTCCTGTTCCACATCCTCTTTTAATCCAGCCTGAAGTTTTGCAGCAACTCTTGTTGGATGATCTTCAGGTAAATTTTAATTGCATTGCAATATCAATACTATTGATCTATGGATCAATACTATGGATCACGTTTTTTTGGAATGGGCACAAATATGTAACTCTTTGAGTCAGTTGGCCAAGTAACTGCCTTCAAATTTCCTGGCATAGATAATTTAGTGCTTCTAAGGCTTCCTCAACTTGCTGAAACATCTCAATTGGTATTTCATCAATTCCTGGGTCCTTGTTTTTGCCTAATGCATTGAGTGCAGCTTGAACTTCTTCCCTTAGTACCTTTGGTTCTTTCTCACACACTATGTCTAACATGCTGTACAGTCCATTAATTATTTTTGGGTCAATGACTTTATGTATTCTATACATCTTCCTGCATCATTCAATATTTTGCCAAAAGAATCTTTCAACGTTGCAATTCAAGACTTGACTTTATTTTTCTTGAATTATTTCAGTTTCAGATAAACTGACATGTTTCCTTCTTAGTTTTCTAATTGTAGTTCCTTACTATATTGGGCTTAGTCTTCCCAAGCTGCCCTTTGATCAGGACTTCTATCATTAGTATTTAATGCAACAAATTTATTCTTCAGATGGTCTCAAATTTTAGGTGGGATATACTCAAGGTAGCATTTTGATACCTAAGGACTTGTTTTAATTTACTTCACCTTTATAATGAACTTATGTATGATCAGCTAATGGTCTGTTCCATAGCAAGTCCCTGATGTGGTTTTTAAACTATTTAATTAAAACCAAAATATCAACTTGAGTCCAAATATCACTTTGACCTGATGAACTAGGGCAGGAAATTAAGACCATCATTCATGAAGAAAGCAAAAGTCATGAAAAAATACAAAAGAAAGAAAGAAAAAAATCATAGTGGCAGTCCAAATATACTCTGAAACTTGCAGTTAATTGTAGAGTAGCAACAGCCACTGGAAGAAAGGATGAAGTCAAATCACTGGAGAAAAATTCCAAAGGGCAGTTTGAGAAGACATTGCCACCTATTATAACAGAGCCACAAATTATGATTTTGGAAGCTTGTATAGGAAAAACTATGAATATTTCAAGAAGGATCAAGAGAAGAAGGAAATGATGTAATCACTGTATCAGAAAGAACTAATGAACAGTCCACCAATTCAAGATATAGCATGTGAATAAGTTCCAGCTGCACTCAATACATGAGCTAAAAACATGGCTCCAGTAATTGATGAAATACCAATTGATATGTTACAGCAAGCTGACGAAGCCCTAGAAACACTAGATCATTTATGCCAGGAAATTTGGAAGACAGTTACTTGGCCAATTGACTTGAAGAGATCTTCATTTGTCCCCATTCCAAAGAACGGTGACCCAACAGAATGCTCAAGTGATAGAACAATAGTACTGATATTGCATGCAAGTAAATTTGTCTGTAGATCATCCAAAAACAGTTGCAGCAGTATATCGTCAGGGAATTACCAGAAGTTCAGGCTGGACTCAGATGACATGGAACAGGGGATATTATACCATTGTTGATGTTAAACGGAACATGGGTCAGAGCACAGAACACCAGAAATAGGTTTACTCTGCTTCATTGACTGTGCAAAGGCATTCTACTTTGTGGACCATTAATAAACTGTGGGTCGCCTTAACAAGAATGGGAATTCTGGAACCCTTCATTGTGCTCATTTGGAACTTTTACATGGATGAAGAGGTAGTTGTGAGACCAGAACAGGGGTGCACTGCATGACTTAAAATCAGGAAATGTATGCAATCAGGGGTGTATTGTCTCACCAGATTTGTTCATTCTGTATACTGAGCAAATCATCAGAGAAACTGGTTTGCATGAAGGTGAGTATGGCATCAGGAATGGAAGAAGGCTATTAACAACCTAAGGTATTCAGATGACAGAACCTTGGTTGCTGAATGTGAGCAGGAATTGAAGCCCTTGCTGATAAAGCTCAAGAATTGTAGTCTTCAGTATGAATTACAACTTAATGTAGGAAGAACAAAATCCTCACAAGTGAACCAATAGGACATGATACATGCAGAAAAGTTTGAAGTGAAAGGTTGTATCTTGCTTGCAGGCATAGTCAATGCTCAATCAAGAGATCAACAGTAAGGAAGCGGCAGTGAAAAGATCAAATAAGTATGACATTAGGTACATCTGCTGCAGAAGACCTCCTGAGTATATTCAGGTGCAAGAGTGTTACTTTGAGGATTAAGGTTTTCCTGACGCAAGTCATAGTAGTTTTCATTTTCTCTTCTGCATGTGAATGTCGTACATTGAATAAGGAATATTGAAGTGGAATAGATGTGTTTGAATTATGGTCCTGGTGAAGAATAATAAAAGTTTCATGAGTTGTTAAAAAAATAGACCAATCTGTATTGGAAGAAGAAAGACTAGAGGCCAGGAAAACAATTCGTTGCCTGCCATACTTTGGATATATTGTCAGGAGGGACCAGTCCTTGCAGAAGGATATCTGTTAGGTACAGTGGCCAAAAAAAGGAATGCTCTGTACAAGATGGATTGACACAATGATTCCATTAATGGGCTCAGCATAGGAACAGTTGTGAGGATGACACAGGTCTGTTCAGGGTTTCCTGCTATTGTGCACAGGGTCCAGGTGAGAAGGTGGAAAGACACAGGTGCCTGTAAAAGGACATCACACTTTGTAAAGTAGTGGGCAACACCACAGAGGCAGGTCTATGACAAGAGATAGTGGCACAGTTGTTCCTCTGACATAGTGACCGTTGTGGTAATGGCATAGACTAATGAGTGTTTTGCTGTGTTACACAAAATGTCACTGTGCCTTGTAATGACTCCATGACATCTAACAATGTATCTATGGGATAACTTTGGTCTCTTTCACGCTTGTTTGCTGGCATATATATATAATTTGGGGGGGAGACATCAATGCTCTCTGGTAGTTGTGGGAGCTACCCAGACTTGCTGCTGCTGGATTTGAACCACTAAGCCAGTGGGCTGCAGTCCCACACTCACCCACTATGCCACTGGGGCTCAGTCCCTATAATTTTAACAAATCATCTGATTTATCACTGTTTCCTTTGTCTTTTTAGTGTACTTATTGGCTTATGTTTCAGATATTATACAACTTAATCATACTAATAAATTTTCTCATACTAAAAAATTTTGTGCAATCATCACCACAGTCAATTTCAGAACATTTTTCTTCATCTTCCATTGCTGTTATCTTCCTATTCCCCTCAGCTGCCCCTGCCATTCCCATAGGCAATTATCAATCTCATTATTGTCTTTATAGATTTACCTATCCTGGATTAAATACACAGAACTTCATACAAAACAGATGAAGGAAGAAGAAAAACCAACAAAAAATGCTAGGCATAGGATAGAAGAACCTTAATCAAGAGAGCAAACAATATTAAAAGCAGTTACAACTTTAAAATGGGTCAAAAGGGTGCATTACATTTTAACATAACTATGCATGCCATAATACATTTTGTAATTCTTCTGTGATAGGAAAGCTACTCACATTCCTTGGCTATGATCAGAGGGCATTATTGGAGGCTTATTTCATGATGGGATTCTGCAAGTGGATTTTGAGCTTCCACTGTCATCCATATCTTCATGAAAACCAGGGGTTGTTCACAGTCTAAGTTCTGAAGCAATTTCCTCCTTTGAATTTGAATTTTTACAAACTTTGTATCACCCAGGCTGCTTTGCTTTTTCCATGTGGACTTAGTTGATGAGTCAATTACATGGCTGCTTGTTTAAGACATGCCTTTGAGATCCCAGAAGTGATACTTTCTTATAGCCAGACATCATCTGATTTCTTCACGACACTATGCTGTGGCAGCCATATTATCTATCACTGTTTCCTTATATTTTTTCTGGCATGAATTTAGAGAAACTTAACCTAATCTGTTCCTCACCATGAGCATATCTTGGAAATGTTCAAAGTATATTGAGAAAATGAATGGAGTGAATGAGTGATTAAGGAGAGAGAAAGAAAGCAAGAGACAATGTAACAGTGAAATAATATTACCCTTGCTAAAGGAGTAAGATGTATATATGAGCTTTTGGAAGAAAGGGTCTTCTATTTGTTCTCATCTCAATTTTTTTTATTTTGACCACTGGAAAAATGTTATATTGGATGTAACTTCTTGATTTTACTAACTTTTAGTGTTGTTGCAGGTATGCAGGCACATTTTCAGTTTTGTGGCCAAATTTAGATGCACAAACCTGTGCTATTTTAAAAATTATGCTGCTCATAATAATAAAACTGTTCTCCTAACTGTGATAGTTCATTCAACCGATAAAAATTTTGTGTTCAATAAAGAATAATTTTGCTTCAAATCTTACATGGATCTATTGCTTCCACAGGAGCATACCTAACTTTTAAAGGTGAAAAACAGTTTATAAATGTTTATTATTGAATAGGAAGTCTAGAGAAGAGAACTGAAATGGATCAAAATCAATTCTCTGTAATTGGAAATGCATCTTTTGTTCCATGGATAAATGCTATTTTCATATTAGTAAAAGGCAACATACTTATAAAATATTCATTGTATTATTGGCTCAATATATAACATAAAATCCAGCTTAGTCAATGGAAGTCATGTTTATTAATTGGTCTTTTGTGAGCACTACAATTATACAGATATGTTGTCTATATACTGATACTTTTCTGTACGTGTAGGTATCCTTATACTCTTTGAAAGTTTATTTTATTTTATTTTTGAAAAACAAAGCAGCTGGAAAGTTATGGTAATACATTCCTTTGTTCTTTCTGGGGCTTCCTTCCTATTAGTTTGTAAAGAGCCACACAGCCTAAATGTTTTGCGTTTTGTTTTACAAATAAGAAAGAACCAGGCTATCTCTCAGTTCAGAGGTGCATAGGGTGTTTTGTAGTCTATCAACTGTTACTACTTGGCTAGGAAAGGGTTTAGTCTCTTAAAGAGTGAAAGAACAATCCATATCCATTAGAACCAGCTGATGGACTGCACTTCCACAGGCTTGACTCAGTGCTGTTGAATGAGAGACAAGCTAGCTAATAGATCCGTCAGATAGGCTAGCTGAGACCATGGCTTTCATTGCACTCAGACACAGCGTCTATTGAGAAGAGGCTAAATGTATCATGCCAGTGTTTTCTTCATATGCTCTCTGGAATGCCAATTGCATACCATACAATCAACTAAAGGATTCTTTAGTGAAATAATTGAAGTGATTCCGAGATAGGTTCCATCATTGAATCTTAGGGAACATTATGTGGAAGGAATCTGCTGGATCGTGCCATAGGTCGCTGACATCAGACACCCAAAGTTTGCTGATCATTACTTCCCTCAATTCCTCATGGCTTGAGTCCTGATGATGCCCCACCCTGGTGATGCAGTGATTGTGCTTCTAGCCTGTGAACCCAGGGGCAGCGGTTTGAAACCACCAGCAGGTCTGTGAAAGCAAGACTGCGCTGTCCACTCCTGTAATAGTCTCTGAAACCCACAGGAGGTCGCTATGAGTCAGCATTGACCCAATCAGAGTGAATTTGGTTTTTCGGTTTGATCATAAAGGAGAGTAAAATGAAGCAGCTTTCTGTTACCTAATGTGTTACTTCAACCCCTGACTTTTCATTAAAAAAAAAAAAACTCTCTCACAAGATAAGATCAAATATAAAATATTTTTCCCCTGTCTAAAACAATCTTTCTTTGCTTGAAGGTGCAGAGTTATATAGTTGTTCTGCTTTAAGTAATTGAGATCTGGTATATTCTAAACTTGGATTTTTTTAAGGCTTTTGAGGAACTGGCAATAAAATGAAAAATAAAGTACTACCTTTCCAAATTCAGAAAGAAGTGCCAAAGTGACTCCATTTAACTGGGCCAGCTCTGAGCTAAGGTTATTAACCCAAAGTCTGAGTTTTGCAACACCCAGCGGTACCTCTGACTATATTAAGTTATGTTGTAGAAATATTAACTTTTAATTTTTATGTACTTCCACATAAATAGTGAATATGTATCACCCATCCTATTTGAAAGATGTGTTTTGAAATGAGAAGGTGTGGCAACATCGAAAATAAGTATGTGCCCCAAAGAATCAACTACAAGGTCTTCCACCTCACTGCTATTACCCTTTGAACACAGATCATTCCTGGGTGCTTGTGTGTGTTGGAGGGAGGATGCTGTGGCCCTGTGCTTTGTAGGATTTTGAGGACATTCCCTGCCCTCAACCAACTAAATGACAATATTCTTCCATTCACAATGGACACAGCCTCACAAAAGTCTCCAGGCATTGCCAATGTCCACTGAAGGAAATATGCTATGTTAGTGGAAGATCAGTTGGGCAGCAATTCTGTTACAGGTCTCCTTGGTGAGGTCTGTGCCGAGTTCTCTTTCTTACAGACGTTATGTCTTTAGCTTTAACTGCTCTTATCGTGCACAAATCATTTGTCTGGATATTGAACCCAAAGCATGGGTTTTGAGTTAGGCGCCGCTCTTATTATTAGTACAAAACTTTACATTAAATCTACATTTGGTATAGTTTACTGCATTATTATAAAATTTATATTTCAATTTATATTTCATATACAGTTCCAGTTTCTTTTATTCATGTTACAAAGCTTAGAGTAATAATAGTTTTGATTCAATAACTTCTAATACAGTCATTCAGTAATACATTAATATGTTTTTGGAGTCTCAGATATCAAAGTCCAGTGCTGTGAAATATGGAAAGAAAATTTGGGGGGAGGCTTCTGAATAATCCAAAAGTAGACACTTTATTTGGCTTAGGGAAAAGATCATAAATATAATTCATTATTTTCATAAAGCAAATTCTTTTTCAGATTAAAGAAAATCAATCTCTATGCACAGTGAGAGTAGTGACAAAGAAGATCTTTTCAATGATGAACTTTTCACCCCAGATTCTTGGGTCCACATTTTTATTTTCCACTGAAAGAGGTTCAGAAGATTTTTCCCTCAAAAAATGTGGACTAGAAGGAACAAGTTATAAAATTAATGCTGTGAACCCATGAACTTAGTTGCGCTCTAGATTTTGAAAATTATACAAAAGGAGAGCTTGGCAAGCAGTTTGGGTGGCTGCGTTGCTTACAAGGTTACACTTCACCTCATTTTTTTTAACAAGAAGATTTCTCAAATTCCTACTACCTCAACAACAATCTATGTAATATTTATATGAGTTATGTGTATATTTTTCAATTGATTACTTTTTCCTCTTCTGAGTTGCTCCCCCGTTCAATTTTATCCTATTAGCCAAGTCAGAAAACTAAGAGAGCAAAATGATAGGCTTAAAAAGAAATCCACTTAGCAGTCATGGGCATGATTTTTTTCACACAAACATATGCACACACATCAAAAGTAAGAGAATGAAGCAGAGAGAAAGAGGGAAAGAGAGAAATAAAGCAAAGCAAAACGTGAAGGGATGCTTAGCATATGGAGTGTTATTACAATTAAAACCAGAAAAAGAAGAAAAGGACAAGAGGGAGTTTTAGTGAGAGAAAATGTAAGATGCTACTAATTGATGCTGCTTTTGACCAGAGGCTGCTTGAGAAGCCCAGTTGTACCATGGACATGAACTTTCAGGTGTATGGCGAGGGGGACTGATTAGTCTTTAAATCTGATTAGTCTTGAAAGCCCCAGGAGGAGCTCTTAGGCTAATACATTGAAAAGTTACAAGGCTGGACAAAGGGACCCACGTTTTATTGTTAACTCACTTTGGACCTTGGGTATCTTCTTTGTTCCTTAGTCAATGAACAAAGTGCAGGGTGCTGTGGGAAGTTCAATGACTCAAGGATATCCAACCTTATCTTATTGTTGCCTAGCTTTCATTTACACATGAGGTGATAGGCCATGGCTTGGGGAAGACACACGTTGGTCTACAAAGTGATATCTGAGTCTTGCAACAATTTAAACATTCTTTAAAGTAGTCTTTTGCAGCAGATTTACTAACATAGTAGGAGCTAATAAATGTTCAACTGAGTCAAGCTAAGAAAGGTGAGATATGATCTCGAGATCATTAGAATCCACTAAATCTGCTTATATTTAAAGAATTGAAGAGTCTACTAAAATATGTTTACTGGCAATTAAAAGCAGTCCCATTATCTCTGGCCAAGAGATGACAAAAGTGGTCTTTGTCACATTGTCTACGCAGTTAGCTACCTAGCACGACAATGGAAACTTGAGCATTCATTTTTAGTTTGAGGAGTCTGGGGCTGGCTTGCTATATGAGTCAGTCCCCTTTCACTTGGCCCTGGAAGAAAAGATTCTTACATATAGCGATGCCCAATTTTCTGTTGGGCCTATTCCTTAAAAGGTATCTCAGTTGAAACACTACCTCTAAGAATTATGTGCCTAGTAATCTAATCATAGGAGTTTGAATTTTCTGGTCTCCTTTTCAGTCTTTTCTTCCTAAGTTTTGCTCTGAACTGGTCTCCAAGTCTAGTTGCTAACAACATGTCAGGTAAATAATAAATGAAGCAACATATGTGTGACTTATGTGCCATGGAAGTCTTGCTCTGAATAAATAATAAAGCCTTCAGAGGCTAGCAAGAGGTTATGAAGAATTGTTTCCATCAAGCTTTCCAGCCCATCTGGTATATAACAAACAGATTTAACCCAAACAATGTCTCTTGTCACTGAGAATTGTTTTCCCCCACTCCTTTTGGGTCGGAGGAATTGTCGTTGTCAAATGTGAATTTTGCTATGAAGTGCAGATAATGTTGAGGAATGATAGGAAATTCAAAGAGAGAGGATCAAAATCCCTGCTGTTCCTTGAGAACAGTTCGATTATAATTCTTGAATACCTTCCATTTGTGTCTTTGTAGACAAAGCAGGCTGTAAAAACACTCGCCTTGGCTAAATTTTGCATGCTTAAAAGCAATACCTCATGAATTTCCCCTTCCCAGTGCAATATAGATGGCACAGTAGTTACAAGTTGGGTGGTTAAGCAAGAGTCCAAAGTCGGAAAGCAACAGCCGCTCCTGGGAAGAAAGATGAAGCTTTATGTTGAGACCCGCAGTGTCCGAAACTCAAAGGCAGTTTTACCTTGTCCTCTAGGGTGAGGACCAATTCAGTGGCAGTGAATTCAATTTTGGAATGCTACCTAAGGAGCCCAATTGGAACAAAGAGTAAGCACTCAGGTCCAAACTCGTGGGTCAGCAGTTCAAATTCACTAGTCATT
Organism: Nesogale talazaci; assembly: GCA_004026705.1. Lineage (NCBI taxonomy): Eukaryota > Metazoa > Chordata > Mammalia > Afrosoricida > Tenrecidae > Nesogale > Nesogale talazaci. Next base: position 96,500 of record PVJH01000125.1, read on the forward strand.
TCTTAGGTCAACACGAACCAGTCTGCAACCTCAAAGATTCACACCCTTGAAAGGCTGCTGGGAAGCTATATTCTAGTCTATGGGACTGCTATAAGTCAGAATTTAACACACACACACACACACACACACATATATATATATATCCAATGATGTCAAATGTATCCATTGTTTAAACTATATATGATACATTAAATTCAGTGAAGCAATATATGACTTAATTAAAGTATCTTTTAAACTTTGTAATATCAGTATTTTTTAAACTGAGAGTTGGCCACTATTTGCTGTAAATGTCTCGACGGCGAATGTTTTAGCCATCCAATTTCTGTTATGACTACTCACCATTACAGCAAAAAAAAGCATGATACAAACTACAAAGTAGATGTGGCTCTATCAGAATAAATCTTTATTTACAAACACAGGTAGCAGGCAGTATATGACCCACCCACCCCAACCCCCACCTCGGAATCGCAGTTTCTAAATCCTCTTCTGAAAGCATTCAAAGTAGATAATATTCAAGAACGAAATCGTCCATTTGTATACAAGCCAGTCATGCTTGTGAAAACATATCTGTAATCGTGCTCCACATCCAGAAATGGTACCTTCTTTGAATTGTCACAATCAAATAAGAAAGTCAGACGTTTGCCGCTATCGATCATGACGCTCCCTCTCCCCACCCCCTTCATGTTAGGATAGTTCTCTCTTTCACTCCACCGCTTGGTGATCAACCTCACTGATGAGAAGGGACAGAGGCTTTACTGCCAGAATGACTTAGCATCTTCAGGCCCCTGCCTGCAACTCTTGAAAAAGCTTCCAAGCTCAGCTGGCCGCCCGGGCTGGCACTCTGCTAGTGTGGGTTAGAGTGGATATCACATTTCTAATGGATTAGCTGACTACTGGGAATGCAGAAGGGTTTTTAAAGTCTCTTAACTTCTAAATGCAGCACATAAATGGAGTTCTATGAATATTTAATTTGAGTGCAAGACCTGAAGTTCTTTGCAATTAGTTTAACTGTTGCTTTCAAGAGAGACAGAGTATTTCCTTGGAGTGTTTTAGGATTCATAGTGCACTCTTTGTTTTCCTCATTTCAGAAGGTTCCTTGTGCTGGGTCGTGGCCATTTTTATAAATGTTCAGAATCCGTTTTTCCTTTGCTACCCTGGGCATGTGTCTTCTTTCAGACCCTGGTAGAGAGATCTGCATTCTCAGAAATGCTCTCTCTATCTGGCTTCCCTGTGGGGTGAAGAAGAGCCCAGGGGACTGGGGTTTGTCTAATGGATGAGCAGCCTCTGCTTCAAACTCCATCTGCTAACTCTTCCCGTGCAATGAGCAGCTTATTGGAAACCCAATCTGACTTAAAAACCAGAATCATTTTCGTTTGCCTTTTCAATATACCAAAATATAATAATCGCGCCTTGGTTCAAAGAAAGCTCTCAAAAATGCCTGTGTAGGAAACAAATTCCCCCACCCCGATTTTAGTTCTTTCTCTCACAGTGTCATCTGAGCGGCATGCTGACTATTTCTTCAGTAAGACCACACAGTGAGGTTTCTAAGAGGTGGTTTTCTGTGTTATTACCATTGAGTCCATCCGACTCACAGTGATCTTTTTGACAAAGGAAAATGACCCCATAAGATTGTCTTGGCTATACTCTTCATGAGAAAGGATCATCAGGCCTTTCTTCTGCAGTCTCCATGTGTGCTCCTTAATGGGATCAGGCCGGTAACTTACCACTGTGCTCCCAGAGCCTGCCTCTGTTGCATCTAAGGGCACAGCATTTGACTTGGAACAGAAATCCCCCTGAAGCAGTGGTTCTCAACCTTCCTGATACCATGACCCTTCAACACATTGTGGTGACCCGCCCCCAACCATAAACATTTTTGTTGTTACCTCATAATTGTAATTTTGCTACTGTTATGAATTGTGCAGCACCTGTGAAAGGGTCATTTCACCCTCAAATGGGACATGACCCACAGGATGAATTAGACCAGATGCTCTAAAATATTCCATATTATTGCTATCTGGGTGGCATGGTGTAATTGGAAACAACATAGGAACATAGAAAACAGGTCAGGAAAATAGAAGGCATCCTATAATGAGGAATGTTTGCTCTCAGAAAGACTAGATCATTTTGAATATGGGAGGAGTTGATAGAACAGAAAAATTAAGTGTATCACTGTTAGGGATGTCATGGGGTCCCCATAAAAGACCTGTTGCTATTCTCAACACCCTAACACCAGTATTTATGATTCTATTTGGGACATGGCAGGTGAGCAATTGCTATTCAGTGAATGTCCAATTACTCTGTACTTGGGTACAAAGCTCACGTTTTTGTTCCTCTATAAATAAAATTGCTTATATTTTCCCAGAGTTATTAATATTGTGAATAAATGTTCTAATTCATTCAAGATATAATGCCTCAGCAATTTTCTGTAATTTGTATCATCACCATCTGCAATCTCTGGTGGGGGATTCTGGATGGTGAGTTGTCATTTATTGGAAGATCTTTGTAGATTAAAGCAGCACTGTACTTTTCTTTCACATGTACTCATTATAACAACAGGACAATGGAAGACCTTCTGTAGTAACATCTGTGCAGAAAGAAATCCTTTTGTGTGAGGAAGAGTCTGTCTCCCATATATCACTAAATGGTTAGGACAGGCATTTCCCAGTATCTTTGTATGTTTACCACAAATGCTTCTATATAATACAGGGTAGCGGAAGAGAGATAGCTATATAATGATAATAATAAAATGTACTATAATATACAAAGAAAACAACCCCCATATACACATGCACTGTAAATAGGAATAAATACTAAAAAACTTGCCATTGATGGCATTCTAAATTTAAGATATCACATGTGTATATCTTTTTGTGTATGTATGATTATTTTATTAATATTTGGTAGGATTTGGAAATAATATTCTACTTCATCATTCATTCATTTTTATATTATCTCAATTTAATTCATTTCATTTTCTACTTTAATAAATACTAGAAATTATAGAAGATCTACTTTTTCAGCTCCCTCTTCCACTTTCTAGCCCTCTGCAGACAGCTCTCAGCTATCGGTTTGATATTTGTGCTTTCAGATCCATTTCTAAGCATTAGTATGCATATGTATACATATGTGCTCTAAGCTATTTTTTAACAAAGTACATTTGCATGTTTAGGTCATTTTAAAGCTTTTTTTTAAATGTTTGACATGAACTTGTATGTCACTAAATATTCGGAATCCACTTCACTTTTCCTTTATTTACTTTTTTAGTCTTTCAGACAAATATTTAGATCCGAGGCATAAGGAACCTGGAGGAGTGAAGTTGGCTTGTCACAATCAGCAATTTACTTCAGATATTTTTCTATATCTATGTACAGAAATTTATATAATTCTCATTAACTCCCATGTACTAGTCCACAGTTTGCACACTGGGATACATTTGGTTTTGAGTAACCAAATCTCTTTGAATAGAAGCTTAAACTTCTGCTTCTGGTTTTTTGTATGTATATATTTTTTGTCCAACTTACAGGAAGAGCAAAGTAGGAATTTTCCAGAACTGGTTTGACTGCTCAACAACATCATCTAAAAACTGTGATTCTTTTTATCTTTCTTAACTCTCTTTACACATTGGCATTTCCTTCATGATTTTTGACCGCCTCGACTATAGACATATGTTCATACTGTGTTTAAAAGCAGGAACTCGATGGCTAAGACAAAATAACTTTCCTTTCATCAGGAAACCCATTGCTTTCCACCTTCTTCCTGTTACCTTTGCTGACCAGAATGGGGTCCCTGTTTATCCCAACTATAGTAGAAGGTTGGTGCCCAGCAAAGGGGAAACAGATGTCATCACTGTCCTAGACCAATAGCAATATAGTTTTGTGACATCACATGGTTGGTTACTACAAATGAAACTTCTGTAATTATAAGGAAGAAGATAACAATTGCTGAAGAGCAGGCCAACAAACATAATCTTCTGGAGAATATGTATTCCTTTTGTATAGCACAAAATACAGTTGTATCTGTGAGTGCGTTTTTCTGTGTACCTTACTTTTTAAAATAAAACAAATGAACGAACAGGACCCTCTGTGCTGTAGTGGTTTTACATTGGGCTATTAACTTCAAAGCCAACAGTTCAAAACCACCAGCCCCTCCTGGGGAGAGAGGCAGGACTTTCTAATTCCATAAAATAGTTGTTCTCAACCTTCCTCATGCTGTGACTCTTAAATACAGTGTTTTGTGTTGTAATAATCCTCCAACCATAAAATTATTTTCATTGCTATGTCATAATGGTAATTTTGCTACTGCTTTGAATTGGGTGACCCCTGTTAAAGGGTCATTTGATTCCCCCCCTCCCCCCAATGACCTGTTGTAACACACAGGTTGACAACTGCTGCCATAAGGAGTTACAATTTCAAAAACCCACCGGAACAGTTCGATCCCATCCTATAGAGGTCACTGTGCATCAACATTGACTCAATGGCAATGAGGTTGGTTTGGTTTAGTTTATTAAAAAATATTCAAATACCCTAACATTGCTTATTTGACCTGTTAATTTCTTAGCAATATTAGTTAAACTATTCTATAGCTATAGGTGTTTGCTCTTGGCAATTCTCTCCTTTTGCTTTTTAAAATTAGTGCCAGTGTCCTGTGTGCTTATGGTTTCTAACATACCATCTTTTGATGAATCATGTCCTTATCAATTGGATTTAGCCTTGAATTTCACATCAACATTGATTCTTTTGACTGGACACCTAAGTTCTTCTGTTTCTTGAGCTTTGTGCCCATCACTTACGCTGCTGGTTTAAAGACAGAGTGACTTGGGGCGATTCATCATGCTCTTGAGATTTCCCACCACTCTTTCCCAGAAGGCGCTGTCTATCCCTCAACGTGTGCCCCAGAGATAGAGGTAAGGGGCTCCTGGTGGGGGAGTGTAAGTTTCTTCAGTTCTTCTGGTCAGTAGAAGAACAGAGGCAATGCTGACAAGTAGAAAGAAACCAAGGTTATCATGCAGAATGAAGCTATTCTATCTTTTTCCTAGGTATCAAAAGGCAATTCCCATAAAACGTTGTCTCAGAAAGCCACAGGGAAAGTTCTATCCCTTCCTATAGGGTCACTGTGGTATAGAATTGACTAGGTGCCAGTGAGTTTGTTTGTTCTGGTGTATTAGCAGTGATTAGGAATCGTTTCCTGTTTTTTCCTTATTAATTGTGATGAACATATGCATAACAAAACATGTGCAGACGCTAGTTCTATATGTACAATAAGTAGGGTTGGTTAAGTTCTTTCCTCCTGCTGGGAACCCATTTCTGTGGTCCTTTTTGCCCTGTCTTTTAAATCAAGCAACTACATGACTCAAATGGAAAGTTTCCGTCTTTCAATAAATATGCAATAAAAAATACTAAATTGCAGACATTTTAGTAGATAGCAATCCACAGTGAATAAAACATCTCAAGTCCTTACCTTCACAGAGCTTCCATTCTAGTAGAGAAAGTATAGAAGGAAACAGAAAAAAAGATAAGTGTTTTAGAATAAAATAGGATATTTTATTATTTAAATTGTTGTGTAATCAATTACTCCAGATGTCACAGCTGATAATGATGCACATCTTGCAGTTAGCAGTCATCCATTTAACCACAGTGCCATGAGGGCTATCTATTGGTACACATGTTTTATCTATGAGATTCTATGAAAAGTCTAGATTGAAAGACTTGGTTTCCTTTTTCACGACCTCGCTGAATGAAGTTGATGGCCAGACTTGCTATCTCTTCAGAAGCTCATGGTCTTTCTCCATGAGCATCCAGGTTATTGACAGAATCTGTTTCCTTGAGAATGTAGAAATCAGATTCCTAATTTCTGTTGACTACTGACCAAGAGTTATTCTCAGATCCTAGCACCATGGTCATCAACTTTCCTCATGCTGTGACCCTTTAACCATAGCAGTTCCTCATGCTGTGGTGTCCCCCCAACCACAAAATCATTCTCGTTGCTAATTCATAACTGTCATTTTGCTACTGTTATGAATCAGGTGACTCCTGTGAAAGGGTCATTCGACCCCCCAAAAGGGTTGCGACCCACAGGTTGAGAACTGCTATTTTAGCGGGACCCTTAAAATATAGCTTATAGGTCGAGAAGAGGGAAAAGTGAGATTTTATATATAATGATGAGGATCAGTTTACTGAACAGATGGCATTTAAAACCAGCGGTGAGTTTTCTGGAGGAAGAGTGTTCTGTGATGCACAAGAACATGAGTGCCAAGTGTCCAGGCACAGAGGTCAGTACTATTTGTAAAAGAATACCAACAAGTCAATGAAAAGAAAGTGAGGGGCAGAGAAGTCATCCTGGAAGTTTCGGGCCAAGTGAAATCCTGCTGGTTATCATAATGCTATAGAATCTTTAGTCTAAAATACATCCACCCAGGTTGGGGTTGCTGCTGTTTCCAAAAGGCTTTATAGAGAGAGTTGAGATGCGTTTAGAAAAATACATTCGAGGAGTGGACCTACATTATTGGTTCGTTGCCTCAGGTCTGCAGTTGTTGTCAGAAGTGGTCATGGGATGGAGGCTGGGGTGAAGGAAGCTATAGTCAGTGCTTGAAACAATTAACAAAAGTTGTATGTTCCTATGGTGACACTTCTGGAGGAAATAAACATGCCCAGAGATGCACGCACGCACACATGCACACACACATATCCACACAATAGTCACTTAGTGATATTTTCAGTCAGACTAAGTATATAGTACTTTTTAATTTGAAAAGTGTTCCAATTTCAATGTATACAAACACACTTTCATGTCCTGCTTAATCTTAACCATGATTTACTGTACATTCTTTGATTTTTTTTTAACTTATAGATTAGATCCTACCAAATTGAGACTTCTGATGGGACAGGAAATATATGATTAGCTTCTGTAATTGAGCCACATGTGTTTCCTTTTAAAACTGCAAAAGTCACTCTGCTGTATCTACTGAGACATCCTAAAGAAAAAGAAAAAAAATCAAGATCAACTTAGAAAAGCAAGGTTTCTGCTGGAAAGGGTTACTGATGTGCAGCCTACAAATCCCTTTGCAAAACTGGAGGTTCTCTTGACTGTGGAGATGTAGATAATCACCCTTCATCTTTCTCACTCAAACAGTAATGGAATGCATTTCTAGGCATTTCTCTGACATTTTACCTGAGTGTTTCAATACTTTTACAATATCTGATGATTTCCTTTTCTCATCATTTCTTCGCTGCCAAATTTGTTCCTTCCTGGTGGAAACACCATCTGCCTCATGTGCAATGACTGTGGCATCGTTGAAATTCCACCATCAGATCTAGCCCTACATCTAACCAATTACTAGTTTATTTTTGCATCATTTAGAATGCTGCTAAATTCCCACACTTACACTTCACTCATCCTTCATGTTAATATCCGCTCCCTCATGGCAGTTGTTATGGCAACAATTTTTCATTGCCTTCCTTTCCACTGCCTTACAGAGGAGGACTGTCCTTTGGGCCAGAGAGCCACACTCAAACAGGCCATCATTCACCCTGCATACAGTGAAGAGGTTGCAGTGACAGTAGATGGGTACAGGCTCAAAGAGTTTGAAAATTGCAATTACTCGATCCCTTTACCTAAAACACCATCAAAACAGTACCTATGCTGGAATGCTCAGTTCTCCTCAGTCCAATAACAGGTTGTTCTTACACAGTAAATTCCCAAATGATAGTTTAGCCTTTATGACCTTCTATAATTTTTTTTCTCTTTCCTTGTCCCTCTTTTATTTGATTTTTCTGGTCACATCTGCTTCTGACTTTGACCTATTGAGTAGAGATCCACCAAGCAAAATAGATGAAGATGTCTAGTCTTGTATTAGAGATACTTATTTTGAAAGCTAGTTTCATCGTTAGCTAGCTCTAGCACCTCACATGGAGAATGGGGGCATGGGTGGCGGTGGCGGTGGGCATGGTGATTACTCAGCAGATTACTCACCACAAGTCGTCAGTTCAAAATCACCAGCTGCCTTTCTCTCAGAGAGAAAGAGGGAACTTTCTATTCTTGTGAAGAGATAGAGCCTTGGAAATCCACAGGCTTTCTTCTCTATCCTATCCTACATGGTCGCTGTAAGTGTGATCTGACTTGATGAGAGTTGTGATAGTTACATAATCTGGTGTCGGTTTGGAACTTGACAGGGTTAAGAGGGAAGAGGTGATGTCTAGTCTATAATCCAGTCATAGCCAATGAGGTCTCTGTGTGGGCATGGCCTTCTTCTAAGAATTCTGGGAACTCCTGTATTTCCTTTCCTTCCTGGAGACAGGAGACACTCTCTCCTCACTTTCTTTGAGATGCTCTACTGACAAGGCACAAGGCACCATGCTGATACACCCCGTGCCCTGGGACCTGGAGAAGCCATATGGAGACCCTGCTGGGCACTCAGATGCTTTTACCACCACTGGATCAAAAAACTTGGCACCCACTGGCCTATGATTATCCTGCATTCGTTGTTATTGCATGTGGGTCTGAAGAGGGCTTTATAGATTGATACTGGACATATGGACTAATACTGGGTTTAGGACTTGATCTTGACTCAGCTGTATTTTCCCAAAAATCAATTGCTATTGTATGTAAGACTCTTTCTTTTTCACATATGAGTGTCCATGAATTGTTTTCTCGAATCTATTCAGACTAACACAGATGTGAATTTGGCTTCATTTAGGAATACCTTATAAATGCTGTTATAAAACATTAATTGAATAACACATACCTGTTCCTTTAAGTTACTCTTTTCTCCTTTACATATGTGTGCATTTATATATGTATTTGCAAATGTATTCATGCAAATACACCTATACACAGAAGTATCTGTATGTGCCATTATATGAGTTGCATGTACATATATACACATATGAGGGCACTCTATCCATGTATCTATCTATCTATCATCATCTACCTATCATCATCTATCATTGATGGATACAGGTTACTTCTTTGGCTGCAATCCTTATGGTAAGCAATTCAAAACTATCGACTACTCTGTGGGAGAAAGATGGACTTTCTACCTCTGTGAAGAGTTTCAGTGTCCAATGATTAAAACCTTGCCAGTTGGCTCCCTCTCTGATGCACATTAGGCCTGATCTCTTTTTCACCATTTTCTATATGATTTGGGTTTTTCTGTTGTTGTTGTTTCTTCCTATTGGGGTTGATATCAGATGTGTTATGTCATTGGGGGTTACCCTTTTGAGTTTTTGTTTTCTGTTTTTCAGTATCTGGAACCCAGGATTGATGAAACTATAGGGACAGACAGTAAAGATTTCTGGGGATGACAGTCGTGCGGAGCGAGTTAAAAGGGAACTGATTTGAAAGAGTTCAAGAAGGAAACGAGTGGTTTGAAACTGGTCATGGCAGTAATCGTTCACTGCTACTACTTGATAGGATTCAACTTTGTGATAATATATTTGTACTAACCACCAATAAAATAGTTTCATAAAAAATAAAGCTTTACAGTCTCAGAGACACAGAGGCAGCTTTCCCTTGTCCTCTGGAGTCACTGTGATTCAGCACTGACTCAGTGACAGTGAGTTTGTTGTATGTGTGAAATATATATATATATATATACACATGCACTATATATACTTATACTATATATATTTGTACTACATATAATTAATAAAAATTAGTTTTACAGATTGTTTTTCTTTCTTATTTCTCTTCAAAGCCTTTACTTCAGTTTTGTTTATTCCCTGGAAGCAGCATGGACTCCTGAGCAAAATCTTATTAAATCATATGTAAATATTCAGCCTAATATGCACTAGAGAGGGGGGTAAATTGACAAGGTTTGACCAAATGGAGACTACACCTCTTTACAGGAGTGGAAAACTCTTCTTTCTCCTACAGAGGGGTTAGTGGTTTTGAACTGCTGACCTGAAAGATCATAGCACAATACATAGCCAAAAGGTGCATGCTCCTACATGCACCAATATATTATCTACATCTACCTATCCATCATCTCTCTCTATCCCTATACATTTCTAATTTTGTCTCATGTTTTCAGAGTTAACTAGATTTGAGCAACACCGAAGAAAAAGAAAGCAAGGAACCGTGGGCACACTTTTTGGGTGTTAAGATCTGGGATTGAGTATGATCATTAAATGTCTGTAAGCCAAAACTTTTCATTTAATTTGCAAGATGTATTTCAAATCAGTTCACTGATTACTATAAACTACCCACGTTTCTTCTTTGTCCCATCTTTGAATGTCCACTTGCCTCTAGAGAAGACGCAAGGTTTTTGGTCTATATTCTTTGCCTTTGGCTACCCTCTCTCCACCTTTTAAAAATTTGCCCATTAAGAATAAAAACTTATAAATTAAACTACTTTGTGGTTTTCCCCCTAGAATTATCAAAAGCGTACTTCTCAGACACCTGAGGATAATTGTATGTTTATATTTAGACAAGGGAACTTGAAAAAGATTATGGGAAACTTACATTATCTTAGATTCCATGAACTTATTTAAGATCCCTCATCTGTGCTGTAAGATCTTCAGGAACAGAGCAGGGTTCACAAAGGACCAGGGTAGACACATATTTTAGCTGCTACTACCTCTCTGCATCACTGGAACTTTCAGTGCAGCGCCATCCACCCGAGGTTACTGAGGTCAACTGTCATAATTTATTGCACAAAGGTAGTATTCTAAATTCTACTTTAGGGAAAAGCTACTGCTGTCTTTAAGCTTACGAATAGTCATCTTAGATGCAACTAGTGATCTCTGCTTATCTGGAGAAAAAAAATGACCCAAGGAGATGTTTTAGTTGAAGAACTAATGATTGAGGTGAATTATAAACTCTGTGGTCCTTAGACCAAAACTAGAGAGTACTGGGTTACTACAACCTGTTATTCTCCAAGGGATCACATTCATAGCTCCTGGATAGATTGGGAGAAAAATGAGGTAATACATTTACAATAATTATAAAAATAAGACTAGCTTTTCTAGCCTGATAGAGACTAGTAGAAGTTGAGACAATGGACCTTTGGCTATGGATGTTAGACACACCACAAACTTAAATGGAACTCACCTTCATAACTCTTCAGCAAACAATAGCCAATGGGGTAGTACTTATCAGAGCCATCCACCCTAAGAGATTAAATGGTCAAGATTTGTTGTCATATAAAGTGAAAGCAGCAGGATGGAATAGGGATGTCGTGTGGAGATGACTGACAGTAACAGAGGACACGGAAAGAGGTAGTTACATTTGGGGGTTGCCATAAAAAAGTATGCATTAATTGTTGAATGGAAAGCCAATTTTTTTCTGTAAACTTTTACCCAAATACCTCTCTCTGTCTCTCTCTGTCTCTTTGTCTCTCTCTGTCTCTCTCTCAAACACACATACACACACACTGCACATACACCAAAGCTTCATCTACCCTGCGATCAAAAGAACTATATAGTGTCTGGCTACCACTAATAACCTGTCTATTCAGCAAGGTAATTGATGAATCCTGGCAGATCTGGAGAAAAACATGATACAAAACTCAAATTCCTAAAAATACCCAGACTTACTGGTCTAGTTGAGACAAGTGGTTCCTCCAAGATGACAGCCCTGAGACAGTCCAAAAACCTTGAACCAAAGTTACCCTTTGAAGTCATTTTAAACTAAAAAAATAGATTAACTTGTAAAACAAAGAATATTACCAAGATGAACTACACATCTTTACAAAATCATCTAAATGAGACCAAATTGTTAGCAATTACCTTAAAGCAAAGAAGAAAAAGGGAAGGGATAGGCAGCCAGATTATTCAAAATGAGAAACCATGTTTCTACTGCACTATTGTCTGAACAATTGGTGGTGGTGACGTTTGATGATCAAGTCAGTTCCAACCCATAATGATGCTACACAACAGAAGGAAACACTGCCAGATCCTGAGGAATCCTACAGTCACACAATTGCTCTTGTGTTTGATTCCATCGTCGCAGACACTGTATCAATCCATTTTGTTCAGGGTCTTCCTCGTTTTCACTGTCCCTCTGCTTTGACAAGGATGAGGTCCTTCTCCAGGGACGGGTCTCTCCTGACAGAATGTGAAAGTAGGTAGGATGAAGTCTTGTGCTCCTCTAGGGAGTAAACTATCTATGTAGTCATGGTTAAGTGTGAATCTAGTTGTCTGTGTAACGCTTCCCCCAAAAGACTCTCATAAAATATCATTAATATAGTTGTGTGTGGTATACTACATGTACATATATATTTCTATAACGTGCCATTCTCAAGCATTTTTAGACTTATTTGTCTTTGCTTCTGCAGATGCTTCAAGCTGGATATCTTATTGATATATTGTTTAAAATACAGATGAATATGTGAATATATTAATGTTTCCCCCACACACTTTCCTTCTTCCCTTTATTTCGTTTAATACCACTACTTACCTTGTTTCACAAAGCTAACATCTTGGTGACCTTTGGCCCTTTCTGAATTAAAAATCAACGAGGAGCATAAATCTGCAGTAAGGTAAAGAAATTTATTAAATGGTTCCAAGTCTTTTCTTTCAGTGCCTCTTATTTCATAGTATTATGTTACTTGTTTGAAAGTGCAATAGTACATTTAAAAATTGGCAATCTAGAACTGCACTTGGCAAACTAACATAAGTCAAATCGAACCCTTCAACTCCTTTTGTAAATAAAGTTTTATTGGAACACAGCCATGTTCATTGTTTTACAAATAAAATATATAGCTGGTTTCTTAAGTGGCTGAGTTGTATAGTTGCTGCAGATTTCAAATGACCCACAGAATTTAAAATGCATTAATGTATCTTGACTATCTACAGAAAAAAAAATTGCAAGCCACAGGTCTATAAAGTTATAAAATAGCATAGTGCAGATAAATCTGTGTTATAAACACACTATTAATAGTGTCACTTAGATACACTTGCAGTGAAAAACAAAAATTCATCTCAATTTCAAAGTGATAAAGTAACAAATAAATATGGAGAATTAATATCTAGTGAGGCCTTTTAAATTGGATATAATTTTACACAGTAGCTTGTAGTTTGGTTGTACACTTGAAAATAAATTTTTATAACAAAAGATGAGAAGCAACTTCTGCAATAAACATTTACTGAATACTATTATGTAAATGAGTCAATAGTGATCCTGTTCATCTATTGTTTCCGTTTATTTATTTCTTCATGGCAAAATGAGGTCCAATAGTCGGAAGATGTCAAACAAGTTCACATTTTTACTCATCCAGGTCTTGTTAAAGTAAGAATATTTTTGTTAGCCGCTTAAAGCTAGTCTTCTTTACAAACCCTATGAAATTGCACCAGTGTCTGCTAGCCCTTGAGAAGATAGCATCCTTATTTAAAGTAATGTTAAGTAACTACTGCTTTTGGAGCTCTCTGACTCTTCTTGCACGTGAAGATGACAAACTCTTCCCTCTCCCCTTCTCTTGCATTTGCGCTTCTCACCTCTGTCCTTGGTGACTTTCCTTGGTGACTTTCTGTGCATTTTGTCTCTCTCCTGTTGCGGGAGAGCACTGCTATAAGTGTATTTTAATAGGGTAGCCCTGGAAAATAGTATAATATGTGTGTGCTTCAATCTTCAATGCCTTATACACAAGCATGCAGTGATTAAATCTCTAATATACATACACATATAAGACTATGTGTGTGTTTGTATATAAGTGATTGTTTATCCCTTGGTCAGTCGAGATTTTAAAAATCCACCACAAGTGGCAATCTTTCCCTTTTTTGGCATTACTGCCCTCTGGTAGTCATGGGAGCTACCCAGTGCTGCTCCTGAGAGCCGCCACTGGATTTGAACTGCCAAGCCTGCGGGCCACAGTACCGCACTCAACCACCTATGCCTCCGGGGCTCAGTCTACTGGCAAGCTTTCAATTAGAAAGTTGTTCATAGAGAGACAGGTTCACTTCCTTGTGCCTAAGATAGGGCCTAGGATTATAGCTTGCACCTAGTATGTTACTAATAAATATGTTATCCAGTTAACTGAAAAAGTGGTATGTGACAAAGGCATGAAAAAAATCTGTAGAACAAACTGTGACCACATTGAGGGTCATTATGGCTGTAGTCAAGACTGGGTAGGACAACTATATTACCTTTTTGTTTTTAAGATTCATTTGTTACTCTAGGCTTAATTCTCTGACAACAGTTTCATTTTTCAGTCTGTACTGATTTTCATAGCTGGTAGAAAGTACGTTGCTTTAGAATGAAAACTCCTGATTGTGCCCTTTGAAGTAGGAACTCAATAAGTGATACTAATATTAAAATGAGCCTGATGCCAAAGGCAGGCTACCTCTGGTACTTTGCCATACTTTTCAGCATGGAAACAGTGATTTTATAAAAATTTCCACTAATAAGTCTCTCCATATGTCTATGGCCTGTGGAAATTATTTTTTTGGATACGAGACTTAATTGAATTAGCTCATCACCTTAAGCTCATGTTATTAACTTTGGTGATAGCCTAAAGTTTTATGCCTTCTCAACTCAGTTAATTTGCATAGTAACTGATGACTTTTAAAGTTTCAAATAAGAGCTTCCAGCTGAACGTATATCCCACAACAATCTACTTAGTAGACCAAGATTCATTGTAGTGCCATTGTGGTATTTACATAATCCACTGTCAATTTGAAGAAAGGGTGGAGTCTAGCCTGTCAATCAGGTCCCAGCTTCATGATCTTATTTGGAAACTCAAAGTAGATAAATAGCTCCCTGGAAGCCAGATGCACTCTCTCCCCGGGAGAAATTCCTGTTGACAAGTCATATGGAGCTACGCTGATGGAGCCAGAACCCTGGAGCTGGAGGAACCAGTTGATATTAGTTGATTATGTGGAGACACATGCCAGTGCTGAGATGGTTTCACCACCACTGGATCCACAAACTTTCCACCCACTGGCCTGAGACCTTTTTGCATTTGGAGGCCCTACATGTCTTGGTGAGTCTAAAGAGGAATTTAAGGACTGCTATTAGACATATGGGACATTGTTGGATCTGTGGACTTGATCTGGACTGGACTGGGATGTTTTCTTAATATACATCTACTCTTTATAATAGCTCTGTATTATACAAATGTGAATATCTATGAATTTGTTTCTCTAGTCAACCGTGAATAACATAACCCATATATTTAAAAATGGATTTATTTACTTTTTTCTACTCCACCTCCCCAAAATGATCATCTTTGTTAAGTCTCTTGGCATGGATTGGGTTTAGACTCCCTCCCCGCCCCCAACCAGATAGGTGTTAGAATCTTAACAATCAATATCTATAGATTCCATCCTATTTAGATATTGTGTTCTGTTAGGTTAATGAGAACATACTTATGTTGGGTTTGACTGCATTAAGATCACATATTAGTTGATAACCCTAATCAGTTTTGTACTGCAAAAAAAAAGCCAGATTAGACAGCGAGGTCTACACACCTGGAGGAAGGCAGATGTTTTGTGAACATTTTCTTCAAGGGACCAGTGTGGCAGTCATGTGCTTATGTTAATTTTATAATTGAAATGTAGGCGTGGAGTCTGGCCTGTTAATCAGGAGAAAGCCATTGAGTAGCTGATGAGGCCTCTGTGTGGGCATGGCTTTCACCTGAGACTCCTGGGAAATCTTGCGGTGTTTCCCTTGTGAAGATGAGAAGCTATCTTCCCCAGTTGTTGGGAGTTAGTTTCAGAGACGATTAATCATGGACAAGACAAGCTGGCAGCGTTCGAGAAGTTGGAGGAGCCGGCGGAGAGACCACACAGACCTTTGCTTTGATGGAGCCAGGCCTCTGAAGCTGGGGCAGCTACATGGAGACCTCTGCCAATGGTGAGTTGCTTCTGCTGTTGATGGACCATGAGCCCTGGAGGCAAGGTTCCCTGCCAGCACCGGGATTCTGCACCCACTGACCTGTGACTTCATTAGTCGGAAGAAGACTTTGTAGACTGATTTCAGGCATATGGGTTAATACCGAACTTACGACTTTGAACTGGACTGGGCTTGGATGCTTTCTCCATGTCCCATTCCTTTTGTACATAAACCTTTTCCTTAAACGTATATGCGTGTCTCTGAAATTTGTTCCTCTAGTCTACCCAGACTAACTCAACCAGGGAACACTAAGACTACTAACAAAGAAGACGTCCACACAGCTGAGATCTTAATTTGAATTTATAACTTCTATACGTAAGAAAATATGTTTTTCTCTTTGAAATTGTCATGTGTGGCCTTTTTCACACTGGTTTCAGTAAAATTGGCACTACCTAGTAGTTACTCTCCCATGAAGTTTCCCCAGCCTCATGGACCTTCCTCTTCTACCAGACCATACAGAATGTTTGGTGATGTTTATTTCAAAATTTTATCATAGAATAATATATGATATTCTTGTTATAAATTTCTGAAATATTTATTAGATAATATGAAAACTGACATCAAGAGTCACTTCTTCTCTGTCAGTTTGTTATACTATAGTAGCATGTGTGTTGTTGAAATGCTGGAAGCTACGCCACTAGTATTTAAAATACTATCCTAGCTAGGTTTCAGTGGAAATTTCCCACTCAGATAAACTAAGACAGACTTCATAATCTACTTCTTAAAAAAATTAACCAGTGATTTCTTATGAAGAACGGAGGAACAATGTCCGAATTGAGGCTGGAAGATGAGTTCCTCGGGTTGGAAGGTAACTCAAACTAGGACTAAGAGAGCAGCTTCCTCAGAATTCTGCCAACCTCAATCACATTGATGGAGGGACACTTTTGTGGTAATCCAGGTTGACCAGAAAAGCAAATTCATAGAAACTTGTATGTGTACAAGAAATACTTTTATATGGAAAAGGCAATTTTGTATTGTGAAAACAGATCAAGTCCGTGCAGCTGATATTAGCTCATATGTCTTCTACTAGTCCATAAATTCCTCTTTAGCGTCATGCAGCACATGCAATGATGTGGAATGCTGGAAGATCACAGTCCAGTAGGTAGAAAGTCTCAAGGATCCAGTGTCAGTGGAAGCATCTCAACACTGGCACAGGTCTCTACAGGTATCCTCCAGCTCTCCGAATGGCTCCACATCAGGAAATGGAAGGCAGAGAAAGAGGGTCTGGCCTTCAGTGAGCTATTTATCTCAATCATGCCTCCAAATCAGGTCATCAAGCTGCAACCTAATTGACAGACTACATTCCACCTATTCTCTGAAGTTGACAGTTCGTTACATAATTGCCACCACGTCCAAGTGTTTCGTTTGTTGATGTGGCATGACTCAAGATGATGAAGCAGCTACAGATGTTCATCAATAATTGCCATGTGGAATAGACAATGTACGAATCTAGGAAACTTAGAAGCCATCTGAACTTAAGGCATTTGTGAGCTGCAATGGATTGCATCGACAGCTTTGAATCAATAATTCTTTGGCCTATCATGCTGTGAACAGAAAACTGAAACAGAATGGTGTCATGTTGTTTATCAAAAAGAACATTTCAAGATCTATTCCAATATACAAAACTGTCAGTGATAAACTGATTAATATGACCACTTCCCTAACTGAACAAAATTCCCCTACTACAAAATTGTGAAGAATATGAAGATTTTTTTCAACTACTGAAAATAAAAGATCTTGTCATCAAGTGACATTTATAGTTACCTGCAATGTGCAAGTTGGAAAGAAAAAAAATGGTTGGTGGTTGGGAAATATGGCCTTGAGGACAGAACGTATAGGAGATTGCATGATCGAGATTTGCAAGATATACATGTTTCCATATATGTGAAGCTTACCAGATGAATACATAGATACTTAGTCAACTTCATTGGGATCAAGGGGTTTGGTATCATCAGAAAAGGGTAAGGGACTGACAGCACAGAACATGTTGATATAAGAGTTGAGGTTGAAATTTTAAAAAGTAGATTAATACAAGTCCACAAGAGTTAAAGTGTGATCTTGATTCCACCCCCATTTGAATTTAGAGACCATCTCAAGAACAAATGTGACATATAGAACACTATTGACACAAGACCAGATAAATCGTGGCACATCAAGGATATTACCACATATGAAGAAATGAAAAGGCCATTCAGAAGACTTGGGGAAAAAAACAATAAGTGCGTTCCAAGAGACTGAATCTTGCTCTTTAACACTGAGTAGCTAAAGATGGAGGGTGACTTAAAAGGCAAAGTAAATTTCATAATGAAATGTGAAAAGATCTAGAGTTAAAACTAAAAGAGAAGAACACTGCTTTTCTTATGCTTTAAAAATGGGGACAATCTAATCAGGTTAAAATGTTGAAAGATTCTGTAAGCAAAATATTGAAAGATGCAGAAAGCATCAAAGAAAAGGGAAGGACTGCATAGAGTTTTTTACAAAAGAATTGGTTAAACCTCCCATCGTTTCAGGAGGTTTCATATGATCAAGAATTGAAGGAAGAAGTCCAAGCTATGCAAGCATAGCCCAGAGAAAAGTCTCCCAGAACTGACACAATACTAATTGAAAAAAATTAACAAATGGATCTAACACTGGGAGAGCTCAT
Organism: Nesogale talazaci; assembly: GCA_004026705.1. Lineage (NCBI taxonomy): Eukaryota > Metazoa > Chordata > Mammalia > Afrosoricida > Tenrecidae > Nesogale > Nesogale talazaci. Next base: position 114,969 of record PVJH01000125.1, read on the forward strand.
CCACTGATGCCCCAAATTTGGAAGGCAGGTAAAGGGATCACTTACTAAAATATATCCATGTTTATACTAATCTTCCCCTAACCTCTGCCCAAATATTACACAACAAAAATGCAGAACTTGTTGAATAATTCCATGAGGTGTCAATGGGATCAAGTTACAGGCATCAGAAAACCCAAAACAAAAAGTGTTGACGCAACTAAGGTGAGTTAGAATGGAAGCCCAAAGTCCATCTGTAGACAATTGGACTTCCCATCACAGAAGTGTCACAAGGAAGAGACGAGCCACTCAGGGTGTGGTGTAGCACCAAGGAAACATACACTCCTCTAGTTCTTTACTATTATGACCCCAAGTCTATCCTACAAATCTGGGGTACAGGTAAGAGCTCTTGACTCCAGAACACAGAATCCAAGACAGTGAAAACCCTCAGGACCAATAATGAGAGTAATGATACCATCAGGGTAGGGTGAAGGTGGGGGGAGAAAAGAAGAGGAAACAATCACAATGTTGTATGTATAACCTCCCCACCCTCCCACCCCAGGCAGATGAACAGCAGAAATGTGGGTAAAGGGAGACAGCATATGGTGAAAATAGGAAGAAAAATATACAAATTATCAAGGGTTCATGAGGGCTCAAGTACCAAGGTCTCAAGTAGAAAGAAAATATGTTAACAATGGTGATGACAACATATGTACAAATGCGCTTGATACAATTGATGTGTGGATTGTTATAAGCATTCTAAGAGCCCCAAATAAAATGATCTTTAATGTATATATTATTATTTTTACTCATGTGAAATTTTACTGATTCAGAAGAGACATGGAACAAGATATATAATTGTTGATATGTTAGTTGGATTTTGATAGAAAATATCTAAATGATGTTTCCCTATGTTTTGACTATGCAAAAGTGACTATGTGGGACAAAGCAAATTATGGGTAATATTGAGAAGAAAGAGAATACCTTCCCACTAACTGTTCCAATACAAAACCTTTATATAGACAGGGGTAGCCATTCAAACAGAAAAATGGAATGGTTACTGGTGTAAAGTGACAAAATGTGTGCAGTAGAGCAGTATCTTTTCACTAAACTCAATCCATCTGTATGTTGAACAAATCATGAGGAAAACTAGACTATATGTAGAAAAAACACAACGTAACGATTGGAAATTTTTTTTGGTTTGGTTTAGTTTGTTTTTAGTGACTTGCCATATGCTGATGACACAACCTTGCTTGCTGAGAGTAAGACCTAAAGCATTTACTGATGATAATCAAAGACTACCAAGCTATGGATACGAATTGCAGTTTAATGTAAATAAAATTAAAATTTTCACTACTGTATTAATAAAAAACATCATGATAATAGAAGAAAAGATATGTTGTTGAGAATTTCATTTTACTTTCATCTACAGTCAACGATCATCAAAATAACAGTCAACAAACCACAAAGCTTACTGCACTGAACAAAATCTGCTGCACAAGTCATCTTTAAAGCATTACAGAACAGAGATGTCATTGTGAGGATTAAGGTGAACCAGGCCTATCCAGCCATGGTATTTCCAGTCTATTAATAGGATGTGAAAGCTGTCCATGGGATGCAGAAGGTTACAGCATAATGGATGGATGCATTTGAGCTATGATGTTGATGAGGAATGTTGAAAGTATCTTGACTGCCTGAAAAGCAAATTAATCTATCTGCAATGAAATATAGCCATAATTGTTCCTAGAAGTGGAGATGGTGAGACGTTATCTCACATATTTTGAGCTCTTTATATAACTCGTCCAGGAAGCATCACTCCTTGAAGGAGAAGATCACGCTTGGTAATATAGAGCATCAGTCCCAAAGAGACTTTCCTTAAGATGTGTCAGCATATTGGCTAAAACAATGCTCAAATATGACTGATGGTGAGGATGGTACATCATTATACAGTGCTTTGTACTTTTGAATGTAAGGTTACTATGAGTTGAAAGGCCCCCAAAAGCACTCAGTAACAACAAAATTGCTTTTTTAAAATTTTTCAACATTGAGTGACATTATTAATTACAACATTATTAGTAACTGAGCTAATAGCTTTTATAATTTTTCTTTCTTTGCCTTTACTACTTTATTTTCAATAGCAGTATTTAATAAGTTTTTGATCAAAGATTGTCAATTAAACTTGTCATCAAAATACTGGATGAAATCAGCAACTATAAAAACATGAGCAGCAAGGGAAACAAAACTGCATGCATATTGTTCCTACAGACAAGTCCATGTGATTCAAAGAATCATTGTAATTGTATAGCAATGACAACTCTGGCAACTCTACCTTGAGAAAAAAAATTTAATAGCGTGGAATTTTAGCTTTGTCACTCTATTGACATATGCAAACTGGATTTATGAAAAAAATATCATTATGACTACCTCTAATATTTTTACAAAAATAATAAAGTCATTTTGAAAATGTGTACAAAACTTTGCGATGGTCAGTTTGGGGTCACCCCTATATGTTGTTGTGGGGTGTCACCCAATCAGTTCTAACTCATCACAATCCTGTGCACACCGCAAGATCCTGTGCCACCCTTCCAAGGGTGTTTATGCAGGAACCCATTGATGCAGACATGTGTCAACCCATCCTGTTGAAGACCTTCTTCCAGAGGAAGAGGCTCCTGGAAGATCCCTCAGTAGTGCCACCCAATTGGTCTGAATCCCTGCACACCTCTAGTGAGACCATTGATTCTACCACGTGGTAACTAAGTTACCCCTTCATCAGTGAATGGGGTAATCTACCACAGTGTATTAATCACCATGGATTTTTTTTCTCCCCTCTGACACTATCTCTGACAATGTGCTTCTTCCATTCATTAAGCCTTCTGTGCCTGACTGTGTTTCAAACCTCTGCATATGGCTTTATTTTCTTTTTTAGTGGGAGGGGAGGGAGGAAAATATTGCTTTTTTTTCAAAACTATTTTTAGGGCAGTTAATACAGATATCATATCATTCCATAGTTCAATCACATGAAACAGTACTGTGCAATTGCTGCCGTAATTTGCTTCAAAACAATCTTCTTAAGCTCCATGACATCAACTACTCTTACCACCTCCACCTGTGCCACCACCAGTGTACCCGCAGAAATCCTCAGTCTACTTGCTATCCCTATAGGCTTATCAATCCTGGTATTCATATACTGAAAAAGAGAGAGATATATATACACATATATGTATATGTGTGTATATATATATATATATTCAAGAGGATGATCCCCTAATGACATAACCCACCTGAGATAAAATCCAATATAAACAAACAAAAAGCCAGCAAAACACAGACAATGTTGGGCTGAGCCCTGGTGGCGTAAGAGGTTGAGTGCAGGACTGTGGCCTGCAGGTTTGGCAGTTCAAATCCAGCGGTGGCTCTCAGAAGCAGCGCTGGTAACTCCCACGACCACCAGAGGGCAGTGATGCCCCTCCCCCCAAAATACAGACATACAGACAATGTTGAAAACCAGACGAAGCCTAATGGGCATCAGAGGAGGTGGAATCAACTGGCAAGGTTTTAACTATTCAAGTCAGGTTTCTCATTTTCATCTTCTATAACCATCTCTACAATGTGCTCCATCTGGTATGCACTTTCCTCCCATTCCTTGATTAGGATTGGAGGGAAATCACCAGAGGCTTTTATCCTACATATTTCCCACAACTGTATCTTGGGATCCCACAGTCATTTAGCAAACTGAATTCTCACAATTTAGTCTCTGGTACTATGCACTTCTTCAAACTGAGTTATGTGGTTTACAATCCTTTGGTCAATGATGTTGCTGTGCATCTTCCATGAGAACTTAGTTAACATCTCACTTTGATAACTGCTTGTGTAGAAACAAGTCTTGAAGACTTCAGATTCTATTTTATCTAATACTTTGGCATCTAATTTCTTCACCACACTTTGCTATAGCACCCATATTTTTTGCCTTCTCTTCCTGAGAGTGAATATTGAGCAGGGCCATCATGCAAGAATGAATTGTTCTTAAATTGGAGTTAAGATTTTTGTATGAGCCCTATAACTATTCCTAGATCACTGTTTTGTTATTTTTTTTTAATCTGCCTTTTGCTCCTTTCAAAATCTCTTTGTTAATTTATGTAAAACCTCTTGTTAATTTATGGAAGAGTGTCTTCTCAATCATCACCTTTGGGCATAAAGATCTTCCATTAATATTGTCTTTTATTAGCCCTGGTACTAATTTTTTTAAAAGGCTCATTGAGGTAGAGATCGAGCCAATGTAGGCTAACACCAATATGACAATACCTGAATTATTCACTTGTGCAGAATCAATGATTTTGTGTCTGGACACTACTTACAAAAACAGTGGGAGTGGATTGTCAGGGAAATTTTACACTGATATTCACTGAGACTGTCAGGCACAGGTTTGCTGGAATAATAGAGCTATGAATACAATGTAGAGCACTGATGTCAAAAAACCATGTTTTTCTGCCTACCAACAGTTTAAGAATCTGGGTAGAGCTGCCTAGAAGATGAAATTACGAAGGTCTTAGAAACAAATGAGGATGATAACACAACATATTAGAACCTACGGGACACAGCAAAAAACATTTATCAGTGTTCACTTTATAGCAAAGAATGCACACATAAACAAAGGGGAAAATCATGTTCAACACTTTAATGCAACAACACTTCTAGCAATTAGAAAAGAGTCAATAGCATAAAACTTCCAACAGCAAAAGAAAAAAGAATCTGAAAAAATAGAGCAAAAAGGAACGAACTGGAAAACAGAAAAACAATGGGAAAAATCAACAAAGCAAACTTTCTTTGAAAACATCAACAAGATTGACAAACTGCTAGTAAGTTTGACAAAAGAAAACAATATATAGAATTTGGGATAAAACAGGAAGAATCACAACAGATCTAAATTAAATAAAAAGATTAATAATTGAGAGTTACAAAAGACTATATTCCCTCCAATTTGATAATCTGGATGACGGGAAAATACCTAGAAAAACATCTTTCCAAATGAATGCATATGGACATTAAGAACTTGAACAGACCCATAGCAAAAGAAGAAATAGACATATCAAAAAAATAATAGATCATGACCAAATGGGATTTATACTGGAGATACAAGAATGGTTCTATATTTGAAAAATAATTCACATGATCCACCATTGATGTTTTGTTTCTTTCTTTCTTTGTTTGTTGCTGGATTTGAACTGCCAACCCTGTGGGCTGCAGTCCCGCACTCAACCACTACACCACCAGGGCTCAGCCTACCATTGATTTTTTTTATACCTTTCCCACTCCCACTAGGATTTATTAGCATCTCCTCAAAAATATATGTGGGAATTTGTGTTTCCAATATGTCTACGTGCTCTTCTAATCTAGACCACTGCTACTACATCCCTGAATAATCATCCTCAGAGATCTCTGTCCTTGATCTGACATGTTATCACCCATTTTTCAGGAGGCTTCCATTTTGTTATTCAGTGACAATCCAGTCATGTCATTTATCTAGTTTCCCTTTCTCTTGGACTAACATTTAAACTGGTTAAACCTTTCTGTACATGTGCCCTTTCTGATTTTTCAAGCTCTGATTTTTCCCTTCATCTTCTTTAACTTGACTTTATGAAGTTCCACATTCTCTCTTGCTGTTGGAAAGGCATACAGTCAGGGCCATTCTATAGTGTTTTCATACTTCCCTCATAAAAGGGAACACTGTTTCCTACTATTTCCCACCTTTTGTCAATATCACTTCTATCAGATCAAACCCAGTAGTACATAGATGCCTTCCCTGCCACCAAGTTGCAGTAGACACACCTATCTATTTTCATTTTAGTCTGTACATTTCCTTTAACGTAGCATATCACTATATTTAAATAACTATTCAAAACGTCACCTTCTTTAAGGATTATTAATCTATATATAAACAGATTCTGTGCCTTTTTATCTCATGGTTGTCCCAGCCTCTGAAGAATACTTTCATTAATGATTCTTCAATGAGTGAATTAATGAACTATTCACATGAAATACCTACTGTGTGCAGGGATAAGATTATTACAACCTGACCCTGAATTCTCCAGTTTAGCATCAAAATACCTATTAAAACAGATAAACTAGCTCACCTCTTGATGTTAAGCTATTAAAAGGCACATAAGAATCTTACCCCCTTTATCTTATTGTCATTTTTATAGGCTAATTTTGTTTCAGGGAGTCAGCCCATTCTGGTTGCAGACACTCAGGAGCTGTGAATCTGTCCTCCAGGGTTAGCCTGTGTGCTTCAATTTCCAGCACACTCATGCAGGGAGAGTAGTGTATTTGGGCTCATTGAAAGTGCACTGAGCCAGGAATTAGCTCTAAGATGACTTTTTGTGTAGAAAAGAAAAATAAGTATTACAATCAATTACTCAGATATGAAGAAATGAACTTTTGCTAGACTGAATTTTTTTCTGTAGAAAGAAAGAGAAGTGCTGAGAAAGAAGAAAACTAAGGATAAAGGTGATGAGGGGTAGAAGGCAAGAAATGGAGGAAGGAAGGAATTGTAGAAAGAGAGACGAAAGGAGAGGAGAAATAAAAGAAGAAGGAAAATAGGAAATAAAAGAGATTATTAGAAGTTCCACAATGGTTATATGTACATAATTTTTTAATAAAAATAAAAAATATTAGCAATTTTACTTATTAAATACATCTAGAGTATGACTTCATCTATTGGCTATTTCATTAACTGTTTAATTTCAATGATAATCTTAGGAGGGAGGTTCTACTATTAGTCCAACTTTGCAGAAAAGAAAATTCAGAATCAAAGAGGGCAAAAGAATTTAGCAAACTCATGAGCTGGGGGGATCAGGACCCAGTCTTGATTAATCTGTCCCCAAACCCATATTGTTAACCATTTTCCCTACTCTTTTCTGTTCTTTCATTTGTCTTTTTGTAGTATCATTTATTTTCTAGGAACTCTTGCATATCTCATCTCATTTTAACCTTCTTAGGGACTCAGCTGCCTTTCTTTTGAGCTGAAGAAATAGTATTGAATTATGAAGTGATTTGCTCAAGATTATAGAAGTAGGAAGAGAAAAATTCAAAATCCATGCCTAAAAGATATTTGCTTTCCCATCGTCAGTATAAGAACATTTTCCCTAGATGACAATGTGAGAGCAATGGAAAGAAGTAGGCATTTCCCCTCTATTCACATTCAAAGCACTGAGTTCCTGTAACTGAAGAACTGATTTCTTTGCATTATGGTGTCGACAAAGAATATTGAGGACACCATGGAATGCCAGATGAATGATCAGATCTGCTGTGGAAGATATACAACCAGAAATGTCCTTAGTAGTGAGAATGGTGAAACTTTATCCCACTTACTTCGGGCATGCTATCAGACCTTCCTACAGAGAGCATGTCATGCTTGACAATACAGGGGTCATCACAACAGAAGAGCCAAAGTGACAAGACCAACCTTGGCTGCAATGATGGATTCGATGTAATAACAACTGTGGGGATGGTGCAAGCCTGTACAGTGTCTAGTTCTGTCATACAGAGTGTTGCAAAACCAAATCCGTGGCCCCCAACAATAAACAAACTATCAATGGTGAGACACATTGACCTGTCTTTATCAGAATAGACATTTACTAGTCACTAACTATTGTCTGACTCCTGGCAACCCTATCAGACGAAGTAGATTTGTCTCTTTGTGTTTCTGAAACTCTAAATCTTTACAGGAACATAAAGCCCAGGTCTTTCTCCCTCGGATTTACTGGTGGTTTCAAACTGTTGACCTTGCCATTTGCTGTAGTTAAGAGTCAACAACACAGGATGAGTCAAATTCTACTCCTGAGCAGTAAGAAATATTGTTGGAGTTGGTGCCAACTCTTCATTTTCTATTTGTCCTGACCTTGTGTGAGACAGTACAGCTGTTCATACGAGTTTCTAGGCTGTACTCTTTATGGAAGCAGCTTAGCAGGTGTTTCTTCCACAGAACTATTAGGTAGATTTGAACCACTAACTTTTGGCCAGCAGAAGAGTGCTTAACTATTGTGTTATCAATGTTTCTTATTCATGAAGTACAACTTGGTGTTGTCAAGTTATTTCAACTCATGGTCACTCTACGGGATTGGGCTAAATGGCACTATAGGGCTTCCAAGACTGGAATCTCTGTGAAATCAGACTGCCACATATTTCTCTCACAGAGCAATTGGTGCATTAGAATTGCCAACAATTGGTTTTACAAGCCAAGCTCTTAAGCATCATGCCACCAAAGCTCCATAGTCACTAAATTAGCAATTTCTACTTTCTATGAGGAAGCACGGAAGCAGGTCAAGGAAAGTCATATAATTGCTTGGTCTATGAATATTCAAATGGGGAAAAGTCACCTGGGATAGCATTGCTGCTCTCTGGATCTTCTTCATTCAAAGCTAGGAGAACATTAAGCTGTCTAAGCAAGGTGGAAAGCACGTGTACTGGAGTATACAGAATGTTCTGTCACAATCTCCCGTCGACATTCTGGAATACAACAACAACAATAAAATACCAGAAAGCATCATGTTTTATGGTTATTTTGCCAGGGGACCAAGATAACTAAAATCCACTCAGATGTTTTATAATACAATTCATTGAAAAGGCATTTTTGTGAAATAAAGACAATTCCCATGCCGAGGATGGAGGTGGAGGGAAGTACCACAACAACAGCAGCAGCAGCAACAGCAAAATGCTTCTTTTCCCAGCTGAGACCAAACAAGTGATTCATTTTTTTGAGGAATGTTACAAGAGATAGTCTGTCAAAGAAGAGACAACATTTTTTTCTGTTTATCCAGGGCCAGAACAGAAATGTAGGGTGGGGGAGAACAGCCTAAAAGTTTCTACCAATTTCCTTGTGGAACCTTATGCTTTGTGTGTCATAATTTAAATTCATGTTAAAAGATGTACAGGACTTGAAGAACAGATGTGTCATATCATAGGGTCAGTGTGCATATGTCTTTCTCACTCTTAGGCTTTTGTAAACGAACAAAATAACCCCTTGTCCCACACTGGGTGCAAAGAGAGGTTTGATATGGGTTTAACTGTCCATTCAGGCACATATATAGCTAACTATAAGTGAAATCTTTAAAAACTACACAGCAAGAATCCTTTTCTTGGCTGGGGGTTGGGAGGAAACTTTGAAAAACATTGAAACTTTCAGTGATGTTGGGTAGGAACAATTATTATTAGGCACCCTTTCCCACAGTAGAGGAAATGAACACACACAGGAAGTCTTTTTGCCTCTCTGTGAACTTGATGTTCATATTTATAATTCAAAAAGTCTAATCTGGGGTCTTAAAAATATATGTAGGAGTATGCATATATATACATATATATATTCACTTATGTTTTTATATGTACATATATTGGACATGTGAATAGTATGTTCCCAATCTCCATACCACAATGTCAGTAATGTTTGCAACTAAAAAAGCATACAATAGAGTTGTATATACCTTTTACAACACTATGTTTTTAGAAGTATAAGTTAGATATATATTTCCAAACTTGTAATATTTAGCCATCAGCTGGCTGTCCTCCCTTAGACGTACCTTGCATCACCTTTTACCAACTAGGTAACTAGGCTTGACTATCAGTGTTGTTTTTTTAACTCTCATTCAGTGCTCTTTGATAAATGAAAATGCTGATTTAAAAGCCAAACCAGATCAATAGACACACTACTGCTCAAAAATGTTCTTGGAAAAATTAATTAGGAAAGGGGCCAATATCATAAATGAGATTGACCTATGAACTATTTGGTTGTTCGGAAAAGAAGTCTACTTAAAGTGGTACACAAGAAGACCTGATCGTTCAGTGGGCTAAATGTTAAGGCACTAACCACAAGGTAGGTTCTAACCCACCAGCTTCTTGGTGAGAGAAAGACAAGGCTGTCTGTTCTTGTGCTAATTTATATTCTCATAAACCTTATGAAGGAGTTCTACTGTGCACTGTAGAGTCCTTCTGATGCAGAAAAGACTCTATGACAGTGAAGCTCTCTGGTATATGGCATGTCTTTTACAGTCTTTCCCATAGAACCAGATAATTCTTGATCTGTCTCCATCTGGACCACTTCTGGGCCACACATCTCTCATCTCTATTTGCAGCAAATATATACCTTTAACTGCCAACTCATTGTTCATTCAATCACAAATTCTAGTCAAGATTACATCAGCAGCAGGAAGAATTTAATATCCAGATACAGAAATATCATAGGGAATTAAGCATCAGTGAGGCAGTCAGGTGTTACAAGAAACCAAAAAGTCATCCAAAACGGACATTTCCCTTTCGTTCTATCTGAACAAAACCATCTTTTGTTTCTGTTAGTATCTTTCTTTTTTTCTCCTTCACTTTGCTTAGTCTCCCTCTTATCCTACTCATTAATTTGTTTCTACATTTAGCCAGGAGTATCCCAACTTTTCCTTTATGTCTTCCCTTAGATCAACTACATCGTAAAGACAAATGATTCATAGAATGGCAATTCCATATTTCTGAAGAAAGGTTGAATAAAGCTGATTCAAGTTGGAGCAATCACTTTGAATAACCATGTCTATATACAGATATATATTCCTGGGTGGTAAAAATATTTCTCACTACATTACTAACCAAAAGGTTCTAATACATTCGGTGGTCCAATGGAAAAAAGATATAGTGATCCAATTTTATATTATAGCCACGAAAACTCCATGGACTGCAACACACAGCAATGCATAGGAGAGAGCCATGTGTCAGAATCATCTCGATGACAGTGGGTGTATAGGGGTATCTGGGCAGTGGTGGTTCGGGGAGGAATTCCTACCTCTCATGGAGTAGATGTAGTTCTGATTTTCATCATGCATCACTTTTTTTGTGAGTGGAGACCTGTGAATTGCTATGATGCTGAGAAGGTTCCAGCAGAGCTTATACACAAAGGTGAGCTAAGTAAAATGGTTTGGTGATTTTCTGCTGAAAATCAGTCAGGGAAAACCTTACAGATTACCGCTGCAAATGTTTCTAGGCACAGTGCAGGACTGAGCAATGTTTCATTTTGTTGTGACCTGGGTCACCATGTAGGAGGGGGTGATTCAATGACAGCCATAACAAAATAAAGATGTTTTCGCAGCACCTGTGAGGGGTACATTTGGTGCCCTGACTGGTGAAATATCTATTGCCATAATTATACAATCCCTGGTCTGAGAGCACACAAAGAATATATTTAAGTGTTATTAACTAGAAAGATATAAATCTCCCTGTATAATAACATTGTATATTGAATTGATATTAGAATAATCTTAGGATAAATTTATTAAATGTATTTCTGCAATTATCTTGTAATTACTTCCTGCCGAGGAAGACATTAATTGAGCAACTTTTAGAGGTGACAAGTGTGGGCAGCGTCAGTTAGGTATTGTGTCAGCAGTGACAATTAAGCATAAGTTACCTTTAATGTATTGCCATATGATAATGATATTACCAGTATGGAGAGATGATTTTACTTCATAATGGAATAGCTTTAATGTCTCCATTCTAAAGTCTTTTATTTAATTCCAAACTTTTTAGTATGAATTAGGTTTGGGGGTGGTTACGGACTATTTTTTCTTTTAACAACTTAAACATATTTTCACATCAATAACTTTCTCAGTTTCTTTCCAGGCTTCATTCCCATTCTTGGTTTGTTTCTCATTCTCTTCTCATATATTATATCCCCTTCACCCAAGTTCACATCTGGATAACCTATTGTTTCCTTTACTCTTTCTCTTCTACCCACCACCACAGATAACTATTAAAATTTTTTTCTTTTGTTGTGGATACATTTTCTTGTTTTTTTTTTTAAATAGCAGAATTCTGCTATAATATTTGTTGTTTTGTGTGTGATTAACTTCACTCGTGATAAAGGTGAAAAGATTGCAGTTGTCTGAATTCTTTACTTGAAATTATAATCAATGTTTATGGAAGAGCAGACAAGGAATCAAATAGTTTATTGCATCATATAAATCTGCTGTATAAAACTTCCATATGGTGTTGAAAACTAAAGGTGTTTCTTTGAGCACTAAAGGTGTCAGTGACCAAATCTATGGTATTTTCAGTTTCCCTGTATGTATATGAAAGCATGACATTGGATAAAGGAGAAGAAGAATTTGCACCTTTGAATTTTGGTGCTTGCAAAGATTATTGAAAGTACCAGAGACTGCTTAAACAACAAACAAATATGTCTTGGAAGACATATTGGCAGAAAACTCCTTGGAAGCAAGGATGATGAGACATTGGGCATGGTATCAGTAGAGACCAATCCCTGGAACATGATATCATGCTTGGTAAGGTCAAGTAGAAGGCCAGTGAAAAATGGGAAGATCCTTGACAAGATGGATTGATACAATGGCTGCGACAAAAGATTCAAACATGACCATTGTGAGGATGGCACTGTATAAAACAGTGGTTTGTTCTGCTGTGCATTGAGTACTTCTGGGTCAGAACTAACTGGAAGAAGCAACAAGTACACTCAACATAATGTTCTCCCATCCATGCCATGATGTGTTTCAGCTTCATCATTCTGCTTGAAACAGTGCATTGCATTCCATTGTGTGCATATAGCAAAGTCAATTGATCTGTTAACCTGGACATTTCACCTATGGGGGCTTATTTTCACCCTCTTTCTATTATAAATAAATATAGTATGCTTCTATCTAAATTGATAGACTATGCATATATAGAATCATTACCAACTGTTTGAGGAAGCAGAATACCACTTTCACTAGTCCATAGGAGGGTTTCATTCTCTTGTCACCCTCTCCCATATGTATTGATTTCTGAGTTTTTGAACTATCAATTTCTATTCAATTTCCTATCAATTCTGGAGGGAGGTGTTTTGATTTGCATCTCTTGATGCCTTGTGACCAAGAGCATTTCTTCGTCCATCTTTTGGGTGTCTGGATGTCTTTTTTTGGCAAGTTTTCTGTGTCTGCTTGTCCATTATTCAATTGGATTTCATCGTTTCCTTGTTCAAATTTTCTACAAATTTTACACATTAGTCACTGATTTGGTATGTCATTGCTAAATATTTTTCCCAACTTTTGAATTATGTGTTTACAATATTGGTGAAGTATTTTAATGTACATACATTTTCATGTCATATATTCTGTCTTCTCTCTGTGTTTTTCATTATATTAGGTCATATATTTATGTCATATATTAGCATCTAAGTTTGCCCTTAATTTTCATTGATGACTTTGTCTTTAAGCTGCCATTAATTTTTAGTTTTTAATGAAGTAAGGTTTTGGTCCTGATTCAGTGCAAATGAAAATTCACTTTTGCTGCTACCATTTGTTGAAGAGAACATCTCTTTCCTATTTAATGTGTTTTAATACTATGTTAAAAATAGTTATTTATTATTCCTGTAAACAGATTCAGTTTTGAAAAACTACAGGAGTCAATTTACTTTGTCTTATAAGGTTGCCCTGAGTCATAATTAACACAAAGCAATTAATTTAGTTATTGGGATTGATTTTATTACTGGGTACTCTATTCTGTCTCCTTCATACACATCTCACATTATACCAGTACTGATCTATTTTAACTATTATAGTCATGTAGTATGTTTTGAGTTCTGGAAGTAAGAAGCAATTCATTTTGTGTGGTGCTTTATTCATCCTAGGTTTGTCTCTTTCATTCCCATATAAAGTTGATAATAATTTTTTGCTTATACTTTTAAAATAATACAAGAATGTGACTCTGAATTATATTTATATGTCAGATTTAGTAGTATTGACATTTTTATTATATTAAATCTTCCTATCCTTGAACATAACATTCTTCCAATTATGGAACCCCTTGATATCTTGGAGTTGAGTTCTATAGTTTTCTTGAACAAGTCTTTTGTTTCTCTGATTAGATTTATCACTAAACATTTCATATTTTGGATGACTATTTTATTCTCTTGATTTCCTTTTTGAAACTTTCTTCACTACATACAAAAATTTTATTTATTTTGTTATGTTAATCACGTTGTGAAATCTTTCACGATGTGTGGAACAATGTTGAATGATACAGGTGAAAAAGGACATCCATGTTCATTTTCCATTCAGAAGAGGGATATTTTTGGTTACTTTCCATTGAGCAAGATATTGGCTTTTAGTTTTGCATGTACCCCCATTATTTTTGGGGGGGACATCACTACCCTCTGGTGGGAGTTGGAGGCCCAGTCTTGCTCCTGAAGAGCTGCTGTTGGATTTGAACCCAAATTTCAGCCCATACCCCCATTATTATTTTGATGAATTTCACTTCTATTCCTATTTTATTAAGTATTTTTTAATCATTTTATTGGGGGCTCTTACAAATTTTGTAAGAGTTGTTTGAGGTACAAACCACATATCAATTTTATCTGACATATCCATACATATATTCCATCCTTCTTTTCTAGACATTTACTTTTCATTGAGACCTTGGGATCAGCTTTTCATGTTTTCCCTCCCTCTTCACCCCCATTGATATTTTAATGAAGTTTGGATATCATTGAATAGCCATTTTGGGGTAATTTGGCATCATCATGTCGTATTTCCATGTCTTTTGTCTTATTTATGTAGTGGAATGCATTTTTCCCCAACGTTGGAACATTCTTGAATAGTTAGGGTGAACTCCACTCAGTCATGGTGGACTTGTTGTTTGATTGCTATTTGTTGGATTCCATTGGCTAGGATTTTTTTGAGAATGTATAAAGCTATGTTAATAAGATATATTGATTATAATTTCTACTGTTACAATGTTTCTGCCTGGGTTTTTTTTTTTAATGGCATCACTGCCCTCTGGTGGTGAGGTTACCCAGCACTGCTCCTGAGAGTCGCCGCTGGATTTGAACCGCCAAGCCCGGGGGCTGCATTTTCACACTCAACCACTTGTACCACCAGGGGTCAGCCCTCTGCCTGGTTTTTATGTAAGATTATCCTTACTTCATAAGATGAATTTTGAGGTTTCCCCTCCTTTTTTTATTCTGGAATGATCCAGGTAGAACTGGTATTCTCTCTTGGATATATTTGGTATAATTCCCTGGTGAAGCCATATAGCCCTGGAATATTTTCACTGTTGGAATTTTTAAGTTCTCAGTACAATTTGTTCTTTTCTTATGGATATGTTCAGGCTTCCTTTTGTTTTTAACCTCACTCTGTTCTAACTTAGGTAGGTGGTGGTGTGCAGAAAATTTTTCATTTCTTATAGATTTCCACATTTTGAACATTCTAATGCCGTTTTTAACTCATAATCCTTTTCTCCATGTTTACATTGACACAGGAGTCTTCTGGATTGTAATATGTGTTTACTGAGGAGTTGTATTTTATAACTGGTTGTTAAGATAATAATCCTAATTATGTATGCTTTGAATTTGTAGTCTTAAGTTTGGGGCTCTTCCTAGATGTCTGTCCTCAGATAATGTGTTTATCTATTAAGTCTCAGGTTCTTTGGCAGTGTACTTTAAAAAATAATACCTATAGTAGTAGATGGTTCCGGGAAACAATGTATAAAGACATACAGCAGCAAGTGTTCCATTAACTTTGATAGTGTAAATTTCTTCCCTGCATTTGTAAATCTTAGAAAGGTGGTGGTAGCAGCTGACTCCATTACACCCTCTCATCCCCAACTCTGGTTCATCTCTGATTTCAGCTCTCATTGTGAGCTGTCTGACTGACTCTTGTAATAAGGACAGCAACTCATGGAAGTTTTCCCATATATCTTTCTACTTTATACCTCAGGACCAACTCTCATGCTCAGAGAGCTCATTATTCTATACATAAACACTACTTAGAAAGAATGGAGATGATCATTCTCCCAAGAGAAGCTCTGGTCCTTTGAGAAAGAGAACAAAGCCAGTTGACAAGTTCTCCAGTCTCTTTGTTAGTGCACAATTCTGAAAGCCATTTTGAACATTCTCAGAAATGTCAGCAGAGTCCAGAGAAGTTTACTGAAGAGCATAGATGACAGTAATGTTCATCCATGGTTTCTTCCTCTTTTGTGCTGTTCCACTCTCTGTATTCCTTTCCTCTTCTGTTTTGAGACTCTATTTTAGGAAGTATTCAAACTGAGAAAGCTCTCTGTAATAGAGTGGTTGAGAACAATACTTGGAATCTCCAACCATGGCATCACATTATATTATGATGAATATATGAGCTAATGAAGCATCTGGATAAAACATTTAGAACAGAGAAAGGTCATGCATTGCATGCGTGTGTTGACTATTATTAGCTCTCTTCCTCTCACCTGCCCCCCCCCAGCACTCATTTAGTTGTGTCTTGTAATGTTACTGAGTTGATTATTCCCTTCTTCCTCATTTCATCTTTTTTTTAATGCAGCATCCTTCTGTTCCTCCCTTTATATTCCTTCTGTTTGCTAGTGCTGACTGAGTAGACAAATCAGCAAGTGTTCCCTGGAGCTTTATAATTTCTGGAAGTATGTAAGAGAGCCTTTTTTGTGCTGTGCTCCATTTTTTCTTGCTCCAACAGCTCTGACCCCTGATCTCTTGGCAGACAACAGATGATGCTGCCAGCCCTTGGTTATTCAAAGGCTCTTTATCCAGGTTCCTTGCTCACTTCTCTGGCTGCTGGCCTTTTGGCTGTGAGACGGTCCCTGGCAAAGCTCTCAGAGGGAGAGCCAGGGAGAGAAAAGATAGAGACACTTAGATTAGCCAATTATAGGATCTAGAAAATTAAGATTTTTGGATCATTGGGTTTCAGTTTCCTTATCCATCTTTATTCATTGTTACCATGGAAAATTCAGAATCAGTCATTTACAATGCTGTGTAGCTTTCTTTGATTGCAATGTAATTAAGTCATAAAATGCACATTTGATGTGTTTTGGCAAATGTGTCCATTTACGTAATGACCACCCAAAATAAAATAGCAAACATTTCTATCATCTTCAAAAATTACCTTATTCCCTTTATAATGAATTCCTCATGGTTTACCTAGAAGTGAATTTCTGATTTCTATTGCTTTTCCTTTTTCCTTTTGAGTCAATTAAATTATACATGTTCATTCTTCTGTGCCTATATTCTTTCACTCACATCTGTTGATATATATATATATATATATATATATATATATATATATATTTGAAATTTATCCTATCCATTTCTGCGTAATATCCCATAATAGGCAAATGCTCTTATATTTTTATCCAGTCACCTGTTGATGGATATTTGAGTAATTTCCAGTTTGGGGATATTATGGATATGGCTGATACATACCAAATTTTAGGCTTTTTAAATTTTAAATTAGGTGAAAGCAGATAAGTTTTTCAATCAACAATTCAAACACATTTTTGCTATGTCTCTGTGTCAGTCTGGGTAGACTAGAGAAACAAATCCATAGACACTCTTATGTGTATAAGAAAAAAGTTTATATACAAGAGCAATTGAACACTGAGGAAAACCTTCCTGCCCAGTCCAGTCCAATGTTATAAGTCCAATATTAGCCCATATGCCTGATACCAATCTATAAAGTCCTCTCTCTTCAGTCTCACGAAGCATATGAAATGACAGCAGGACAATCACAGGCCAGTGGGTGCAGAGTCTTGTGTATCCAGTGCTGGTAGAAGGATCTCAGTACTGGCAGAGACCTCTCTGTGGCTTCTCAAGCATCTCAGCACTGGCAAGAGTCTCTACGTTGCTTTTCAGGCTTCGGAGCTCTGATTCCATCAGGGTAAATCCATGAGGCTCATACTTTGGGATGTCTCACATGGAGTCAGCTTTGTGTATTGTCAATAGTGCATCTCCAAGAGACTGAGTCATGAGTCTTCCCACCTCCAAAAGGGAAATACCACTGGATTTCCCAGGATTCTGAGAGGAGAAGGCCATGCTCACACAAGAGCTCGCATTGGCCATTGGCTATCTCCAGATTGAAAGACTAGAAAACTCCACGCCTACACTCTTAATCCTCAAATTAACATCAGATTGGGTAACTACCACAATCTCACTATTTGCAATTTTGACAAAGGGACCACTCATCCTACGTCCTCCTAGTGGTTCCTCTTGTCATTCCTCCTCCTTTCCTAATATCTCTAAAATGTTGCCTTTAACTGGTTGATTTTCATAACATTTATGTATCACACTATTATTATAGCTCCCCTTTTAGACCTATCTCTTGTTTGAATGAAAATTAAGTCATGGTTGTAAGTTTATTTTCAGACATAAAGCCAGAACTAAGGGCCAGAGTGTCCGGTTTGTCACCATTCTGTTTCTGACCAGTAAGCCTTGTTTTAATTATGTTTTTTTTTAATTTTGAGCTTTGCTCCTCCTTTTCCCCTCATGTTATCCATTCCATAGCAGGTAGTAGTGGTAGCTGGGCACATTCTAGTTATTATATTCTCAGGATCCTGGAGAGTGATAATCCTATGTTCCATCTGATATTTAGCTTTTGTGTCAACTTCATATACCTGTGGGAAGGTCTAATGGAGTCCAAACTCTCAATCAGGACACAGCTTTCATGTCATCTCCTGGGGCTGTAATTTATCTTACTTATAAATGAGATGCTATGTAGAGCTGTTCTTCTCTTGCACCTCTTATTTCTCCTTACCTGGATCCCATGCCTGGTTTCTTGGGCTAGCAGGCCATGTATCCTGATGACCTAGGAAACTGTTGACACAAGACTGCCCTTGCCAACCTTGGATCCACATGTCTTTGCAGCCTGGGACTATGAACTCCCAGCTTCACCTTCCTGCTCCATTGGCAGCATCTGTGTTGTTTGTGGGGAATAGCCTCCAGATAGTAGCTGATCCATAGACTTGAGTTGGACTAGGCTGGGCTGCTTCTATGATAGAAATTTATTTCTTAATATCAAGGTTTTTTTATACGTAAATGAGTATCTCTGGTTTTGCTTACCTAGAAAACTCAGGGTAACACCATCTTTAAGTATTTAATTCTTCCCATGCATCTTCAATTTTCTAATATGCACATCCTAATAAATATATTTGGATGCTATGTTTGCAGTTCTTTGTGGATTATGTTAAGGAGAAGAATTGTTGAATCCTAGACTGTTCTAGGTGTTTCTCTAACCCTGTCAACATCAATGTGTGAAAATCCCAAGTCCTCAGTAATCTCACCACTTAACATTTAATTCTTAGTTGTTCTAATTGTATCCATGCTTGTGGACCTAAAGAGGTCTGGTGGCACAGTGAGTTAATTATTAGACTGTTAGTTGTAAAGTCAACTAACCAGTAACCCATTACCTGAATGGTAGAGTTGTTTGCTCTAGTAAAGATTTCATCTAGGAAATATTATAGCCCCATTCTATAGAGTCCTATAGTTGACTAACAATCAACTAGCAATTGAAGTGCTTGTGGGTTGTTGTTGATGTTGTTTTCAGGGGAGGGCTGTTTATTGGGTATGAAATAGTGGTGTGGTGTGGCACAAGTTGAGCTACTAAACATAAGGTTGCTAGTTTGAATCTACTAGACACCCTTAGAGAGAAAAGTCAAGCTATCCCCTCTCATAGATTTATATCCACTGGAACTATGGAGAAATTCTTCTCTTCCCTATATAGTTGCTTTGAGTCAGAATTGTCTTTATGGCAGCTGGGTTGAGTATGAACTATTACCTTATTGAAACTTCATTATTATTTTGAACTCTTTTTAAGATGCTCACTTAATTTCCCAATAGTTTATCTATGAGTAATATAGTCAAGTCATTTAGACCAATATGCTGAACTCATTCTTAATGCAAAAAAAATATATGAGTACCTGGGATCCCATGGTTGATCCCAGAAAATCACAGAAATAATCCTTGTTGTGGATGAAGCTCTATTTCCTCTGGTGATACATTCTTGGCACTTACATATCAAGATAATTTGGGGATTCTATGTCCGTTACATTGGCCTATGTGTTGATAAGACAGCAGGGTGAATGAAGTGATTTCCTCCAGGAGCAGCTTTCAGTCAATGATAGATGGAAATTGGAAAAGAAAGATCCCAAATTACTTTGAGCATTTCCAATTACTTTGGGCATATATTATATCATTTCCCAGATTACCCAAGTGGAATTGAGTCTCTGTTTAAGAATGGAATTGCCAATATTTCTAGGCAATGTTGCAAATTCTTGGATCTCATCTCTTTAATTCTATATCAAATTTACTAGTCACCCGTGTATTTTTTTGATTAACTAAAAAATTATCCATTTTCACACAAATTTTTATGCTGTGATAAAAACCAGGAGCATTTAATGACGAAAGCTATAGATTGAAAGATAAAATCTCCTATATGAAAGATAAATTAAGAATTATCTTATTGCTAATTGAGTTGAGAGTTTATATTTGATATCATCAACTCTTCATTTAACACTTCAAACTACTCATCAACCTGCTTGCTTCTGTATTCTAGCCCTTCCAACCCTTCTGTGAGTTCTCTTTTCCCTCTTGTGCTCTTCCATCCTCTCATTCACCCAAGTCAGTAGCTCTCAGTCCCGGAGTCCTGCCTGTTCTCTTCCTTTTTCTGACCGTCCCTAATTTGGGAATCTCTAAAGGAGGTTATCTTTGATATGCAAATCTTTGTCTTGGTTTTATATCCTTAGAGTAGCGGTGCCATATACTATTTTTCTTTTTGTGATTCACTAGTTTCATTTAGCACAATAATCACTACGTGCATCTAAGTCAGCTGTTCTTAACCTGTAGGTCGCCACCCCTTTGGGGATCCAACAGTCTGTTTACAGGGGTCACCAAATTCATAAAAGTAACAAAATTAAAGTTCTAAAGTAAGAATGAAAATAATGTTATGGCTGGGTATCTGTATTAAGGGGTCACAACCTTTGGAAGTTTGATAACCACTGATGTAAGTAAGTCATGAGGTACTTTGTGATTTCATCATTACTTTTTAGTGATGCATTTTATTCCATTGCATGTCTGTCAGTTTGTCTTACTGGTGACTTTTGTGTTGCTGTAATGCTGGAAGCTATACCATTGATATTTCAAATGCTAGCCAAGTCATCTAAAATGAACAGATTTCAACAGAGATTCTAGACCAAGAACAGACAATGCAGAAAGAATTAGGGAGGAAGAAGCTGTTGAAACTCTTATGTATAACACGGAAACTTTGTCAAATAAAGAAGACATAGAGAAACAGGCTTTCATCAGAGATAGTGCTGGAATATGGGCCCCTCAGGTGAGAAGGCATTGGAAATCAGACTGAGAAGGAGCTGCTTTCTCAGAGTCAGCCTTAGTGATGACACGAGTGGAGTAAACCCTCTGGGAGTGGAGTTGTTGGAAGCCTCAAAAGCTGTTGGGATGCAACTCAGTGTGAGAATAAAGAGCTACAAAAATCTCATAGTCAGAACTTAGAACAGGCTGAGCCCCGGTGGCATAAGTAGTGGAGTATGGGACTGCAGCCCATGGGTTTGGGTGGTTCAAATCCAGAGGTGACTCTCAGGAGCAGTGCTGGGTTAACAAAAAGCAAACAAAAAAAAACTTAGAACATATGAATTACAAATTCAGGAAAATTGGAAAAATGAAATGGAATGAATAAAGATCAATATCCTAGAAGTTGGTTAACTGAATGGACAGCTATTGGCCATTTTGAATCAGAAAACCATATGATATACTATGCCAGGAATGAAACAATGAAGAGGAATGGCATTGCATTCATTGTCAAAAAGGACATTTCAAGATCTCTCTTGAAGTACAGTACTATCTTTTATAGGATTATATCTATCCATGCCAAGGGAAAGTCTGTCAATGCAACTACTATTCAATTTTCTGAACCAAGCACCAAAGTGAGTAAGAAATTGAAGAATTCTACCAATGTTCAGTCAGAAATTGATCAAACAAGCAATTGAAATGTATTGATAATTATCGGTGTTTGAAATGCAAGAGTTGAAAACAATGTGGAAGGAGCAATATTGGAAAACATGTTCTTGGTGATAGAAATGAAGGTGGAGATCCCATGAAAGAACTTTGCTAAACCAACAACTTGTCCATAGAAAATGTCTATTTTCAATCACACTAGTAACCATACACAAGAATATCTCAAGGTTGAATGCAGGGAAATCAAATTGATTACATCTGTGGAAAAATTTGATGAAGAAGCTCAATATCAGCAACTAAAGCCAGGCCAGGAATGACTGTGGAACAGGCCATCAATTTTTCATATGTGATTTCAAGTTGAAACTGAAGAAGTTGAAAACAGACCCATAAAAGTCAAAGCACAAACTTTAGATTTTCCCACCTGAATTTTAACAACAGATTTGCTACATCAAATACCCCTAGCATAAGACTTAATGAGCTTTGAATGGACAGTCAGAAGAGCACAATTCATGAAGAAAGCAAATGTTCATTTAAAAAAATAACACTAAAGAAAGTAAAGATACAAGTGCATGTCAGAAGAGATACTCCAACGTGCTATTAATCATATAGTAGCTAAGACAATTGGAATAGATCAAGAAGCCAAACAAAACAGAAAATTTCAGAGGGTGGTCCAAGAGGACAAAGTAAAGTAGTATAATGAAATGTGCACAAACAGAATTAGAAAACTAAGAAAAAACATTCTCAGCATATCTTAAACTGAAGGAACATAAGAAAAATTCAAGTCCCCAATTGCAATGTGGAATGATTACATGAGCCAAATATTGAGTAATGCAAGGACCATCAAAACAAAACAAAAGAAAAACAAAAAAGATGGAGAGCCCAGTGCTGAATTTCCAGGTTTCCAGGCCTGTGGTGGGGCGTGGGAAATGTATTATATGCAAGGCCCACTCCCTGGCATGGTTTATGGGGGTCCCAAATCCTTCTGATCGAGGCCCAGCCCTAGGAAGGTATGAGGCCAGTAGCAGCCCATGCAGTCCACCAGAAGGAAAAAAAATTAGGATGGAAAGGATACACGTTCATCATAGCAAAAAAAAAAATAGCTCCCTTTCAATCATTTTAAGAGTTAGCATACAAGATAGCACCAATGATACTGAAGGCAGAAGTGCAAGCTGCACTGAAGGCATTAGTCAAAAAAGAAGCTCCAG
Source organism: Nesogale talazaci (assembly GCA_004026705.1). Lineage (NCBI taxonomy): Eukaryota > Metazoa > Chordata > Mammalia > Afrosoricida > Tenrecidae > Nesogale > Nesogale talazaci. The sequence continues at coordinate 137,913 of PVJH01000125.1, forward strand.
GAATTGATGGAATATCAACTGAAATTTTTCAACAAGCTGAGGAAGTATTGGAAGCTTGTACTCATGTGTGCCAGAAAAGTTGAAAGACAGCTCATTTGCCAACTAGCTAAAATATGTACCTTTCAAAAAAATGTGGCTGTACAGAATGCTCAAATTATAGAAGACTATCACTAATATCATATGAAAATAAAAATTTTCTGAAGATCATTTAACAAATGGTGAAGCAATGATTGATTGGCCACCACCATAAGTTCAGGCTAGATTCAGAAGAGGACATAGAACAATGGTTTCCATTGCTGATCTCTGCTGAAAGAAGAGCATATCAGAAAAATGTTTACTTGAACTTTACTGATTTTACAAAGGTATTCAACTGTGTTTGTCATAACTGCTATGTATATGTACTGCCTTAAAATGAAAATTCCAGAACACTGCATTATACTCATGAGGAAATTGTCCATTGATCAAGATACAATTTTGGGAACAGATGAAGGAATATTGAGTGGTTTAAAATAAGGAAAGGTGTGCTTCAGGGTTTTAGCATCTCATCAAATTTAATCGATCTCTATGGCAAAAAAATAATCAGAGAAGCAGTTTCGAGGAAGGTTTGGTAACAAGCAGATATATAAATAACACAACATAACTTGCTGAAACTCAGGAAGACTTGACACACATACTGAAAAATGATTGCAGTTTCACTATGGACCATGACTGAAAGTCAAGATTAGAATCCTTCCAACAGAACCAATCTGTAACATCTTGTAAAGTGGAGAAAAAGCTAACATTGTCAAAAAGAAGATTTTGTCTTACATGGATCCACAATGAATGCTCATAGAAGCAGTAATGGAGATCAAATGCTTCATTATATTGGGTAAATCTGCACAAGAACTAATTGAAAAGGATGTTACTTTGAAGAGTAAGGTACTCCAGAACTAAGCTATATTTTTTATAGCCAGACAGTATCATCTTTTTCACCACATTTACTTATGCACCCATTTTGTCTTCAGCAATAGTGCTAAGAACATGAGCATCACAGAATGGCAGATTATTAGAACAAAGTGTTCTTTTGTGGAGGGAATACTTTAGTCGAGGCCCAATGTCCATCAGCAACTTTAATTCTTAACATAGAGATATAAGATCATAGTTCTATGCATGTATTTAGAGCTTTATAAATATTCTTTGCCTCTATTTCCTTTAATTTTCCTTTTTTCCCACTATCATTTTGGCATTCATCCGGGTTTAGTAATTACTCACTGATGCATTGCCCTTTATTAAGCCACAGAAAGCATCCTAGTCTCTTCACGCCATTGATTTTAGTTCACTTGCTTCCTTGTACCAAGATTGGTCCCCACTCCTCGCCCCTGTCTTCTTCCTTTCTTCTACATCCCCTTCTCCCATATCCCCACAGAACCACTGGTTCTGCCCTTTTCATCTCTGAATCATTTATCCCACTTATCTTATTTAGATAGACATGTAAATATATTAATAAGCAAAAAAAAAAACAAAAACAAAAAACAGGCAAGGCCAAGTAAAACAACAATAGAAGTCAAGACCAAGAAAACAATTACAACAACAAAAAAGGAAGTCATTAACCAAAATGGAAAAGCTTATGAATAGTACAAGATCTGTTTGTTGGTCTTTCCAAGTATTTTCCAGTCAAGTCTGATAGCGTGCCACACAGTCTCCAAACTCTATTTTTGGTATCCCCTGGGGATTTTATCACTTTGCTCCTCTTACTGCTGTCTGGCATACCCTTAATGTTTTGCCCCTGGTGTGACGGGATAAGATTGTGCACAATTCCCACACTGTGTCTCCAGTGTTGTCCCTTGCAACACTATGGGTTAGTGAGGGACGTCATGTCTCCTGGTGGTCTTCTCTGTGCATTGGGTACTCCAAGCAGGAATATCATCCTCACCATCCCTCCTTTTTGTTTCGCTTGTATGCTCTAATCAGATGTTCCTCCTCTCCCCAAGCTGTAACCCCAGTGCTATTCTCTGAAGTACATTCTTCTGAGGGGGATAGGGTGTTCATATAGTTAGGATTGGGGCCAGCCTCGAAGGCCTCTCTATTGGTTCCCGTATATATGCCAGTAGATTGCATTCACATTGTAGTGCATCAGGTTGGAGCCTGGACTCTCTCCCTCTCCTGTGGAGATATAAATAATACCCTCCCCTTGGGTGGGTTAGTGCTCTGCTCCCTCACTACCATGTCTTCCCCCCACCCCCTGTCTTTATCCCTCTGGTCTAGTTGGCTGCTGCATGTATCCCTGGATTGGGTTTAGCCCATGCCAGAATAGCTGAACCTCACCCCCGTAATGTATGTATATAGTAGCTTTTTTCCTACGCCCCACTTTTTTTATTAAGCTTATTTCAGTAAACTCATGTACTTGTCCTTTTGTGCTTAGCTTACTTCACTAAGTATTTCCGCTGTTTCTTCCTATGTGGCAATGTGCTTCATGCGTTCATTGCTGCTTTTAAGGGATGTGTAAAAATCCACTGAAAATATGTACCACAGTTTTTTGATCCTTTAGTCTGCTAATGGAAATCTGCATTGTTTGCAGCTCTTTGCAACTGTGAACTGTGTCCCAATGAACATTGGAACACAGATTTCTGGCTGTTGTTTATTTCTCACCTCTTCTGGGTGTATGTCCAGTAGAGGGATTACTAGGTCATATGGTATCTCAATTAACATCTATTTTGGATATCACCAAATTAATTTCCATAAGGACTGTAGATACCTACAGGTCCACCAGCAGTGGGTGAGAGTTACTCTCACCCACAGTCCATCTAAGACTTGTTACTTTCTGATTTTTTGAATTGGGCTATCTTTGAGCGTGTTAGTTTTTTAGTAAGGTGGATCCCTAGATGTTTCATTTTGTGCTTGGCTATTGTAAAGGGTACTACCTATTTAATTACTGTGATCTTGTCTGATGTGTATTGCTGTGCAATAGATTTCTGTTTACTGATCTTTTATGCTGCCATTCTGCTACATTCCTCTATCATTTCCAACACTCCACTTGTGGAGTTTTGGGGATTTTCTGTACCGTACTTAATAATCATATAGTCTGTGAATAATGACAGTTTCACCTCTTCTTTCCCCAGATGAATACTTTGATATCTTTTCTTCATCTTATGCTGTTAGCTAGGAACTCAAGTATGATGTTAAATATGAGTGGGGACAAGCGGCATCCTTCTTTGGTCCCCTTTTTCAGTGAAATTGTTTGTTTTTTCTCCATTGATTGCCATGTGGGCTGTTGGTTTTTCATATATAGCTTGTATAATATTGAGAAATTTTCCTTCCATTCCTATTTTTTTCAGTGTCTTAAACAGGAATAGGTGTTGGATGATGTCACACTTTTCCTGCATCTATCATTATTAACATGTGGGTCTTATAATTTTTCATGTCAATGTAGTGAGTAATAGTAATGATAGTATGTGGAACTATCCCTGCATCCCTGTTATGAATCCCACATGGTCATGGTGAATTATTTGTTATATACTTTTGTATTCTATTGGTCAGTATTTTGCTGAGAATTTTTGCATTGATGTTAATTAAGGATATTAGTTTGTGGTCCTCCGTTCTGAATTCATTGCCCACATTATGTATCAGAGATATACTAGCTTCATAGAATGATTTTGGAATTTTTCTGTCATTTTCTATGTTGTGAAAGAGTTCGTGTAGGCTAGGATTGGGGACAGTTCTTCCATGAATGCTTGGTGACATTATTTGAAGTCATCTGGCCCTGGGGAATTTTTTTGGTAATCACTTGATAACTTTGTATATTTCTTCCATTGCTTCCATTGAGTTTCTTGAGGTTTTTATCATCCATCTGGGATAGTCTAGGGAGAAATTGTTTTTTCAAGTATTTATCCTTATCTTCCAAGTTGTTGAATTCATTAGAGTACAGGCCTTTACTGTACTGTGTAATTATCCTTTGATCCCATGAGGATCTGTTGTAATGTCCCTTGTTTCATCCCTCATCCTTCTTATTAACATTTGTTTCTTCCCTTCTTTGGTTAGGTTTGCCACCGGTCTGTAAATTCTGTTAATCCTTTCAAAGAAACAACTTTTAATTGCATTTATTTTTCCATATTTGTTTTGTTTTCCCTATTTGTATCTCAGTTCTAATTTTTATTCTTTCTTTCTTTCTTTTTTTTTTTGCTATCGGTAGAATTGTTCTATTGACTCTGCTGTAATTGGCTTAAGTTTATGCGATCATATCAACCTTTTTCATGTGTGTATACATTGTTATTAGCCTTCCTCTGATAAATGCTTTTGCTGTATCCCTAAGATTTTGGTATGTTGTAATTTCATTCTCATTAGTTTCTAGAAACTTCCTGATTTTGTCTCTGATCTGGACCAATGGCCACTACTCTTTGCAATGGAGTTATTCATCTTCCAATTATTTACCTTTGTTTTATTATTTGTCCTTTTTTTTCCAGCCTATGGCATAGTGGTTGGAGAGAGAAGGCTGTATAATCTCTACATGCTCTCTATAATTTCTATTTACTAAAATTCAACTTGTGCCTCAGCATGTGTTCTATCATCAAGTATGTGCCATGTGGGCTTGAGAAAAAGGTGAAATTTTTTGTATATGGATGGAAAGTTCTGAAAATATCTATCAAGTCACATTGTCCAACTATACTGTTTAGATCTGTAGCTACTTTGATGAGATTATTTCCTTGTGATCTTTTTCAGAGAGTGGTGTAGTAAACCCATCTACTGTGTTTGTTGAGCCTGTGATTTCTCTTTTTTTATAATTTGGAGTTTAAATTTATGAATTTCATGGGTCTCTTCTTGGGTGCACATATATATCTTATGTTCATTGGTTCTCAGTCTACTGTTAACCTTGTGCATGATGTAGTGCCCCTCCTTGTCTTTTATTATGGCTTATTCCTTGAGATCAATTTTGTCAGAGATTAAGGTTGTTACCCCTGATATTTTGCACTGCCATTTGCTTGGTATATTTTTCTTCAGTCTTTATTTCTCAACCTGCTTCTGTCTGCAAGCTTGAGATGTGACTTCTGTAGGCAGCAAATCAATGGGTTATGTTTTCTAATCGAGTTTGTTAGCTTCTTCCTTTTAATCCCTGTATCCAGTCCATTGATATTCAATGTTATTACATTCATCTATGGACTTTGTGATGTCTTCTTGGACCTTTTGTGTTAGATGTTTTCCTACCTACCTATCTTATCAGTTTGTGTTGTGTCCGTGTGTGGTTCATTCTTGCCTTCTTTCAAGCTAGCTTGATAGCTTGATTAGCTTGATAGCTAATGCTATCAAGGCGACTATTTCCACTTTGTCGCCTTCTGTGTGGACTTGTTCTATGTGATGGTCTCTTAATTATGCTCGGTGAGTGCTGATCTTCTGCTCATACTGAGTTGGCAAGTATTTTCTGTAGGACTGGGTTACTTTACACATATTTTTTGAGTTGTTCCTTGTCTGGGAAGAGTCTTACTTCTCCATCTAAATAGGTAATTTGGCCAAATATGGAATTCTTGGGTTTGTACTGTTTTCCTTCCATTTTTGGAATATGCTACTCAACTCCCTCCTCTTCTACATCTTGTCTTCTGATAGATCTGAACATATTTTTATTTGGGTTCCTTTATAAGTACCTATTTGTTTTTCCCTACTGTGCTTATGATTTTCTCCTTTTCCTCATAGTGGAACTTTAACTATTATGTGTCTTGGTCATTTGGGGGACTCTGCCTCCTGAATGTTTGCCTGATTTCCATTTTTTAAGCTGGGGAGGTTTTCCTCTAAGAATTTCCTAGCTTTTTTCGCTGTTAACTTTTTTGTTGCGTCTTGTTCTGGTGGTCCAGTTATTCTAATATTGTTACTTGCATAGCATCAGGCACAGCTCTCAGGTTTTCTTCAGCTTTCTTGATTGTCTTTTTTGGCTGCTTTTCCTGTTCGTTTAGTTTGCCTGGTTATCCTCTAGGTCAGGAGTTGATAAACTCTTGAGACTGAAGAGCCAATTCTGTTCCTCCTAACAAATTTGAAATCATCTAAGAGCCTTAAATATATTTTTTCAAACAAATGAAGTTCCCATGACTTGAAATAACAATCTTCTAACAATTTCATTGTTACTTCAGTGCTGCATGTTCACACTGAAAGTTCCACATATGTTTTGTGAGCTGCAGTTTGTCGACCACTGCTCTAGGTCACTGGTGTGATTCTCTCCATCCTCAAGTCTGTTGGCAATGTCAGTTAATTTGCTACTGGATTCTGTTACTTCATCCATTAGGTCTTGTATTTCGCTTTGGTGTATTGCCTTTATCTCCTCTATCATTTCATCCTTTATCTGTATGGCTTCTCTCATATCCTGTATTACTCAAAGCAGCATTCTGAAGACTTCTTTGATGGCGGAAGGTCAATATTTGCTTCTTCTGTGTACAACATGACTTCCTCCAGTATTGTCTTTTGTTCCTTCTGCTTTTGTTGAGACTGGTGAGGCTGATTGCTGTTTTTGTGTTCTTTTAAAGGAACCTGGTGCCATCTTCCAGAGTCAAAGAGCCCTGGGCACTCTCTTGGGGCACTTGAATGAATGCTTCTTCAAACTATCTGCAGATAGCTGCCCTCGAGTGGCAGGCAACCATTGTATCCCCCTCTGGTTTCATTCTAACCCTAGCCAATCAATATCCTATTATTTGGAATATGAGTTGGGTAGTCCTTTCAGGGTCAGGTGGTTGTGGGTCCATAAAGATGGTGTTTTACTGGTTGATCTCTCTGGAGGCTGTAGTGCTTTATCTCACAGGGCTTGTGGAGTCTTGGATAGCATGTAGTGTTTCCACCTACAACTGGGTGTTATGGAGGGTGGGTGGGTTAACAGTCCTTGGCATAGAGCACCGTGGATGTCACGCAGTATTACCCTAGTCAGAGATATTACTGCTAACATTACTGAATGTCCCCGCAGCAGCATGAAGCAGCACAAATGGTGAATAGGAGTTCCCCCAGGCACTGTTAGAACCTCGAGGTATATTCAAGAGTTTCCCCAGCTGCTTGAATGGGAAATTCCCTTAGCCACTTTGGGTGTCATGGTGGGTAGGTGTGATTTCCCCTGTTTGCATGCAAACTAGTGTAGGCGGGATCACTCCCATCTGGGCCATAAGTGTTGCCCTAGGTGGAGGGGAGTGGTCTGGTGACTGGTAGTGGCTTGTGAATAGAAAGAAAGGGAGAAGAGGAGAAAAATGGGAGAAAGGAGAAAACAAAGAGAAGCAATAAATTTAAAAACAGTCACAAACAAAAAAACAAAAGCAAAGAGTCAAAAAAAAGAAAACAACAGAAAAGAAAAGCTATAGCTTCTGAGACTGTGGCAGTAAAGAGATAAGATAGAAGAGGTGCTGCGCCTCAATGGCATAGTGGTTGAGTGCAGGACTTTGACCCACTGGCTTGGCGGTTCAAATCCAACAGCAGCTCTCCAGGAGTAAGGCTGGGCCTCACACTCCCAACATAAGGCAGTGATGTCCTCTCCAAAAGAAGTTTATCCTGGGTCTCTTTTCCATATAAAATTAGTTAGATTTTCCATTTCTTTAAAAAGGGAAGTTGGAAATTTTGTGGTATTTAGAAATTGCTTTGGATAATATTGATGTTTTCATAATGTTAAGCATTCCTATTCATGAATTTTGAGATATTCTGCTATTATGTAGGTATCTTGATTTCTTATTGTAATGGACTATAGTTTCCTTTGTATAGCACATCTGTTTCTGTGATTAAGTTTATTTCTTTTTTGGGGGGGGGCATCACTGCCCTCTGGTGGTGGGAGTAGGAGGCCCAGCCTTTGCTCCTGTGAGCTAGTATTGAACCTCCATCCCAGTGGGCCGCAGTCCCACGCACAATGACTACGCCACTGGGTCTTAGCGATTAGGTTTATTTCTAAATATTTAGTCTTTTATCAGGCTAATGTAAATGGTATGATTTCCTTTTATTTCTTTTTTCTTTAAGAAACAGGAATCTAATTAATGTTTGTATGTTACCTTGTATCTTGCCATTTTGCGGAATCATTTGATTGCTTTCAACAATTTTTTTTTTGGTTTAGTCTTGGAGTTTGTTTTCTTTGTATAAAATTATGTCATTTGTAAATAGCAAGTGTGTTTCTTCTTCCTTGACAATGTTGATTTGTTTGATTTCTTTATTGTTGTCTAAAGGTTAAGGCTAAGACTTTGATCTTAATGTTGAATAAGGGCCATGCTTTTCTGGTTCTAGTTCACAGAAGGAATGCTTCAGTTTTTCCTACTAAGAAAGATGTTGGACATTGGTTTTCCATATATGGTTTTTATTATGTTGAGGAATATCCCTTCTATTCCTGTTTTGTCTATCAGGATGTTGGTTGGGTATTGTCAAATGCCTTTTCTGAATATTTTTTTAATATAGTAGTTTGGTTCTTATATTTTGTTATATATATATGGCAGATTACATTAATTGCTTTTCTAATGTTGAACCATCCTGGAATGAAATTGTTCATAGTGTATTATTTTATAATTTTAAGACATTCATTGGCCTCTGATAACTGCTACTGCTATATCCCAATAGTTTGGGGTATGTTGTGGGTTCTTTTCTCAATTCTTTCAATGAATTTTAAAAATTGCATCCTTTATTTCAACTATTGCCCTGTAGTTTTTATGAAATGCGTGATTCAGTTTCTATACATTTGATCTTTCCTCCTGTTCTTTCTGTTGTTTATTTAAATTTCATAACATTGTGGTCTGAAAAAGTGGAGTGCAGTATCCTGATATTTTAAAATTTGTTAGGGTTTCCTTCGTGATCTAATATGTGGTCTCTTCTATACTCTGCTGCCTTAGGTGCAGTGCTCTATATATGTGTAGGAGATTGAATTGTGTTGTCTATTTTTTCTGTCTTTATTGAATTTCCTCCATCGTATTCTGTCTTTCCTTGATAATATTGTATTGAAGTCTCCTACTATTATTGCTACATTGCCTGCTTTTATAGCCATTCAATATAAGAGAATGCTTGACATATTTTAAGGGTCTTTCTTCATGTGTGGCTAAGCCTATCATGATTATGTATTTATTTCTTTATTCATGTTATGTATTTTATTCTTTATTCTTTATATATATATATTCTTTATTCATTTTATATTGTCCTTTTATGTTTTCTGGTTTTTGCTCTGAAGTCCATTATATTGGAGATTAATATTGCCACCTCAGATTTCTTTGATGGTTGCTATTAGGTTGCTAAGTTTGTCTTCTTCCTTTGATTCTGTCATTACGTCTAAGATTTCCTTTAGGTGGTATATTGATGTGTCTTTTTTCCTTATCTAGTCTACTGTTTTATAACTCCTGACATGTGCACTTATTTGATGAATATTGAATGTCATTACTGGTATTTGTGAGTTAGTTTTTGTCATTTTGCTGTGTCTGTGGTTTCTGTGTGTATATGATTTATTTGTTTATTTGTTCTGGTATTTCTTTGCTGGTTGGAAGGCTGTCTTCAGAGTCTTGAGATCTGGGTGGTATTGTGTATTGATATAGATTTGTCTGTTTTGTTGTAGATTTTCTATCCAAAGTGTTCCTTCTAGTATTTTTTAAAATGCTAATCTTGCTTTTATGAAGAACTTTAATTTCTCTTAACTGGAAGCATCTTGTTTCTCACTGATATTTGTGGAACAGTTTAACTTAATATAAGAATCTTGGTTGGCAATTTTTCTTTTCAGATTTTATATATGTTACTCTTAGCCTGCATGATTTATAGTGAAGTATCTGTGAGGATTCCTATGGTTTTTCTTTATAAGTGACTTTTTTTCCTCCTTAGAGTTGCTTTTAGAATTTCCTCTTCATTCTTGATGTTGGAGAGTTTGATTGTGTTGTGCCAGAATGGTTTTCTTTAGGGGTTTATTATGTTGGGGATTCTCTCAACTTCTGGGATGATGCTTTCTTCTTTTTATATTGCATTAGTGAAGTTATTTTCCTTGATATATTTACTATATTCTTTTGAATTCTTATTTTCTTCCTTCTCTGCAATCCCAATAACACCTATGCTATTCCTCTTGATAGTGTCTCTCCTCACCATCTTTAAAAGAATTTCAACAATTTCTTTGTATATTTGTTGCTGATAGCTTCTCTCATTGGTTGTAGTTGAAAGACTTGTCTTCAAATACACCAATTCAGCTTCTTTGAATCTATTGCTGTACTCTTTTACCTTGTTGGCTATTTTTTTTATTATTTATCTAGTGGAATTCAATTTTCTGTAGTTCCTAGTTTTTCTGCTATTTTCATGAACATTTTTTGCATTTGTTGAAAACACCTGCTCATCAGTCTTCTAAATTCTAGTTCTAGTTCTAGAACCTTTTATTCAGAATATTTTTTAGACCTGGGTGTTATTCAATTGTTTTTGCTTGGTATACTTGTTGATTTTTGTTGCCTGTGTATATGTACCGTGTTTTATTTATACATACAAATAGGTATATGTTCCTATTTTCTTGATATTATAATTCAGCTGTTGATGTTCAGCAGGCTTCTTGGTCATGTTGGAGTGGTCTAAAGTTGTCCTAAATGAGGAAAAAGAAGAGTAGAAAGAAAAAGAAAAGGAAAGAGAGTGTGGAAAGGGACATCAAAGAAGAAAAGAATCTTTAAAAAAGAAAGAGTAAAAGTAGGGACTTGTGCTTGTGATAGTTGGACATTGAATACGGGACTGAATAAGAACCCATGCATTTGAATGGAGGACCTGGCAAAGAATATGGAGTATACTGGGGACTGCTAAAAGGACAAACCAATCTGTCTTAGATTAAGTGTGAACAAAGTACTTTTTAGAGGCAAGGGTTGTATGGCTTCATCTCAGCCACTTTGGATATGTTGTCATGAGAGACGGTGTCTGAGGAAGGGCATCACTCTGGACAAAGGGGAGGGGCAGCTGACAAGAAGAAGCCAGCCAGCAAGGTAGCTTGGCGCAGCAGCTGCAACAAGGGGTTCAGACTAGAAAGATGGTGAGGATGGTGCAGGACCGGGCAGTGTTTCTTTTGGTTGGGCTTTGGATCCTTATGGGTCCCAATTGACTTGACAGTATCTCAAGATTTTTTAAAAAGGTCATTTGACAATAATTTTTAAAAGGGAAAAAAAAGGATTAAAAAGGGGGTGGGGCTCTGTTCGTGTCAGATACAGCTTCTGCTCAGCTTTACAGATGTAGACTGTGAACCTCTCTGTGAGGAGCAAGATGGTTGTGGCATGAGGTACCTCTAGAAGTACCTCTAGAAGTCTTGGACTTGCCTGGTGGGTAAAGTGCCTGCACATTGACATCCCTACTAGCTTGTGGTATTATCAAGTAAGGCATGGGGTCTAGTTTTGTGGGGAGCAAAGAGTGCCTAGGCTGACCTGGCCCTGCTTGCTGGCAAGACACATGGAGATCACCTGGCAGGGTCTGGTCCTAATTGCTGGTAGGGTTTGGAATGAGTCCCAAACCTGCCTGGGGTCTGATAACTGGTTGGGTATGGAAGGATGGCCAAAGCTGGTTTGAATTCTCATGCTTGCTGGTGGGACACAAGGAATTTGCTAGGCCAAGTCTGGCCTTATTGTCAGTATGTCATGGTGTAACTCATGAGGTCTGGTTGCTAGAAGGATTTGGGCTGCAAGGATCCAGAGGGGCAGTGGGGAGCAGAGAAGCTCTGAGCAACTCCCAAGCTGAATGGTCCTTTTCTCCCTTTCATCTGCTCACGCCTGCAGACTCTGAGATGTACAGACTTTCTGAGATCTTCATTCACTTGGTCTTTCCTTCTGTAAAAGCTGTCCTGTTTGTTGTTGGAAAGGATTCCAGTTGTGTGTTTGTGTTCAGTCAGCCTTCTTAGCTTAGAAGCCTCCTATTAAGAATTTAATCAGCACATGAGTTATGCTACTGGAGTTATGAAAATCTTTTCCTTGGTGGCTACTGAAATGAAAGGAATTGATAAAAATTGGAAGCAAAAAAGAAATTGTATTAAGTAAAAACAAAAATACTGATGGGCTGAAATAGGCTTTCCAGAATACATGGAGTCTGGGAGGACCATTTAAATATTAATTGAGCAGAGGAGAGAACAATCTTAGAGCTGGTGGGTTTTGACAATAATATGGACATGTAGGTTGTATTTTAAGGAATAATGTACCTGGCACACAAGATTATAGGCAAAGGAACCCAACAAAAACAAAAAGTGCCTTGCAATTTTACTTAGGGAAAAATTAGACAAGAGGCTAAGAAGGTTGGCCTTTGTTTGGGAGGGAGTGAAGGGGCACTGAATTTGTTCAGCAGTGTAAAACATAACGAGTGCTTGTTTTTAGAAAGACTAGCCTTCAGTCCTTCTATAGGGTCAATCAAGTAGAAAGTCCTCAATGTAGTTTCTGTCTCCCCTATAGCATCAGATGTCTCTTACCACTATCAAGACAATCCCAACTCATTATGACCTTACAGAACAGGATAGAATTGCCCATGTGGGTTTCAGAGACTGTAACTCTTTAAAGAAGGAGAAAGTCTCATTTTTGTCCCATGGTGCTGCTGGGGGTATAAACTGCTGACCTTGCCATCAGAAGCTTCACGGTAATCACTAGTGGACATTTCTGTTGGGGATAGAAAGCAACACATCACATCCTAAAGCTTCATTAGCATTTGGTGACTTTTATCATATAAGGTAGAAGACTCATAAATGAGTCCTTGTGGCTTTAAGACAGCAGTTGGAGGGGCATGGTTAGAAAAAAAGAAAGTCATTTGAGACAGGAAAGAATTTAGAGGAGGACAATTAATTTATTTTGAGTATAATAATTTAAATATTGTTTTCCTTGATGGTGATGCATAAAATTCCAGCAGATATTTTAAGATTCAGGACTGCAATTTGAACTGTTATGCCCAGGAGTCACTCTCATTAATGGCGAAGAAAAGAAAAATAAAAGAGGAGCTAGTAAATGATATAAGAAGGAAAAACGAGAATGATCGTGGCTTCAAAGCAAAAGATGATTTCTATGAGTGAGGGTTATAAATAGTAGAGGTATCACAGGTCAAGCAAGGTGAAGACTCCTTAGAGAGTAGAAAAGCAATACAGAATCTTGATCTCATGTGGTCTCAGCTTCCGAGGGTGCTTCCAATTTTGGAAAATTTCCACCATCTTTTAAAATGATTTTCCCATGAGGTTTTTAAGTTCCTTGGAGTGTATCATATGATAAGATGCCAAAGCATTTGAGGAACACTGTAAGGAAAATGAAGGGTCTGCTGAAGCATCAGGAAGGGCCTCACAGTAGACGTGAATGGGAGCATGATCATGGAAAAAATCAAACACCACATCACTGTCTGTGAGCCCATTCTGACTCAAAGGAACCTACGGGGTAGGACAGAGCTGTTCCTTTGGGTTTTGAAGATTGCAAGCCTCTCCTCATGTAGAGTGCCTCATCAGAGAAAGCTTCCCACAGAGCGGCTGATCATTTCAAACTGTGACCTTGGGATTAGTAGTCCATGCGGTGACCCACTATATGCTGACAGGGCAGTGTAAGAGAAGGAGAGGATTGGATTCCCGGGGGGACAGCCACCATCAATGATTTTAAAGAATACACGGATGCCATTCGGGGGAAGAATGAAAAGACAAGGACATTTACGAATTTACTTAAAGAAATTCTGCTTACATTTCCAAAGCTTTAAAGGCATCTAAGCTAATTTAAAAAGCCTGTGATCCACAAGGTTGGCAGTTCAAAACCTTTCGTCTCTCCCTAGGAGAAAGATGGGACTTTATATTTCATAGAGAGTTATGCTCTTGAAAATTAACAGGGCTTGTTATACCAGGCCCTGCTGGGGTGACTGTGAGTTGCAACCAACTTGATTACCGTGTGTTTGTTGTTTTGGAAGAGACTCTAAATTTTCAAGCAGATAGAGGTTGACCAACTAGGTTGTCTTCAGGGTCATATATTGAAGGAATTCCCTAGAGAAGTCAACTGAGTTATTGCGAGTAATTTATTTTAATCACCATAGATCTAATGCAGAAACCAAGGCACATTTGATATAAAAGGTAAAGTTTGTGGTGAATTTATTTAATTTTTGAGGTGATTGGGCAAGTGGTACGAATATCATAAATTATTATGTAAATACAGAGCGACAGTACGTAGAGCCACCCAAATCTTATTGTTTCTAAAAGCCCGTACTTACTTCTCCAGCCTGGGTTAGTCCTGGGGAGATATCCAGTAGTGATTGCCTTTTTAGTTCCACATCTGTACCTCAAATGATACTATTGAATAGTTAGGTGGGTTGCCCACTTGATTAGGGTGACGATGGAGATGAACAAGAAGCAACATAAGCAGCTAGATACTTTTGCTACCTTAAAAATTCTCCCATCTGCAGTTTAGTATTTTAGATGGCTAACTCCTGCCAAATCTCAGATTTAAATTTTCTTTTTTTCTTTTCAAAATACTTTGAGGCTATTGTGAGAGAGCTGGCTCTACCTAACGTGTTTGAATTACTGAGGTTCTTACTTTCATCTGGTTACCACAGGATGCCCCAACCTGACTTCAGAAAGCTGTTCCTCCAACTATCTAATGGTATCAGACTCTAACCCAATGGGAAACACAATCCCGGATAAAAGTTTCTTCCCCACCGAGTTTCCTGAATATAATGGCAATGAGATTAGCACATTTTCCCAGTGATTGAGTTGGCAGGTGCCCATAGATTTATAAATAGAATTTATTGTGAAAGTTACTCTGCTGCTTGGGTAAGTGGCTATTGCAATTTGATGATAGAAAGTGTTCTCTGAAAAGAAACTATTATATGTCTTCTATGCCATGGCCATCTGAGGACAAGGCAGAAGAGAAACGAGTGTTGTTTTCACTGAATTTTAGCCTATATACAGTTATGAATAACCAGTTCAGTTTAACAAATTGCTGGGTATTTTCCTTCTCCTCTACTGACTGTTTAATTAGCAGTGGTAGGGTAGGCTGGAAGTAAATGTTGATTAAGAATGCCTGGACATCTTGCTGTCTTTAGGCAATGGAATAGCAACATGTTGGGATGCCTCCAGACTTCTGCTTGGGTCTCCTGTGGGAGGGACATTGATTCATGGACTCTGATGACAGTGCTGAGTCCACCAGCTATCTGTGCATCCATCCAATCCATGTAAATTAAGATTTGTGCTTACTTTATTCAGATGGTGGATTTCTAAGGTGCATGCTGTGATGACTAGGACACGTATATCATTGAACATGTCCCCTTACTGTCATCATTCCAACATATCTTGTTCTGAAGGATGGAGTCGCATATTGCATCTAGGAAAAATATGTTTAGTAAGATCAGTTTCCATTGGCCTTGGTATTTTGTGATTCAGCTTAAATTTCAATAGTGACAATACATTCTTATCTTAGTCATATATTGAGTATTTAGTACTTAAAAAAAAAACCACCAGCCTTTTCTCTTCACCAGCTTGATTGGGTGCCACGATCATGTATATGCCACATAGCTGATGTGGGTTTTACACAGAACTGGCTTGACATGGCATTTCTTTTTTCCTGATAGTCTAGCTCCACTGGGAGAACCTATCCAACTAGTAAGTCACGAGTGACGATGAGTCCTGGCTTCAGCTCCCAGTGGAACAGCAGCCAACCAGCTTGGAATACATACGCCTTTCCAAGAGCAAGCTTGCACTACCAATCCCATGCCAGCTACACCTACTGTACTGGACACCCTGCTGTAAGTGTGCCACCTTTCTTCATTTACTAAATTGGATGCCTTTCTATGTCTACTTTGAATGCAGAGTTAGTAACTTTCCATTAATTGGGATGTTTTTGCAATGTGATGACTCTCCTATGGAAAGAATGTGTGAGGCTTGAGTAAAAGAAATGAGCAATGGAGTTTGGTGTCAGTGCTTAAATAACCTATATCTGAATGATCGCCACTGAATGGCGGCTCATTTGAAGTTATTTCTAGGTGGTGTAGGTTGGCAGAATTTTTGGAATGTGTTGGTATGGAAACCAGTGTACGTATATCTCTGATTTTATTACTCTGATTTCCTCTTGGCTGTTGCTTGTGGACTCGACAGATTTTGCATTAGAAAAGGGGGCTTTCAAAGGGGGGCTGATACTTGGAAGTCACTACCAACGTTAATGTCCTTGTCAAGACAGTTATTTAGAAGCAGGTGTATCCTCAATAGGGTATTTGCCCTTAATCTGAGGATGTGGTCATAGGTGACTTAAATGGCATAGTAAGGGGAGCGAGAGAAAACTTTAGTAGGGGAGAAATTAATTTATAGAATTGGAGGACTTTTTAGAGTAGAACACCTGTTTCTACAGTATGTTTTTCTCAATCAATCAAATCTTCAAAAGCTAAGCTTTTGTGTTCTTATGAATTACATTTTGGATGTTTTGTCAAGATAACAATCAATATTACTAAGGAATACTATGCTTATTGCCAAAAATTTAAGTTCAAGGGGTTCTAAGGAATGAGAGTCTCTCATAGAAACTCTTAGAAATGGTCAGTATTTGTCAGCATATATTCTTCAGTATTTTAGAAGACCCACTCTGGGTTTTAACAATGTGCATTTTAAGGGTTTGGGAATTATATATGTCTGAGCTTCAAAAACGAAAGACTGTGTCTCAAATATAATGTCACAGAGTCACTGAGAATATTCAAGAAATCCACTCAAAATGTAAATTAGTATAACTTTGTTAAAAGGCAATTTGGAAATCACAATTTAAATTGCACATACCTTTTGACTCAATAATTAAACTTTTTGGAATTTAATTGGACTTGTATGCATAAAGATAAATTAGCAACCCTTTAAAGTGACTTGAAAAAAGAGCCCAAATAGCCATCATTTATTTTGATAGATCCATCCTGTCATAAAACATTCATGAAGAATTATTGAGCATTTGCTATATTCCAGCATGCTTCATGTGGAGGGAACAGAGGACTGACACAGGTAAAGTCTTTGCTTTCAAGGATTTTATTTCATTCTAAATAACAGATAATTTTTGTAAATGCATAAACATGCATCTCAACAATGATAAGAAATCATCGTAAAGAAAGTACGCAATAATCTGTAGTGTTTAAAATAGGTTGGAGTGATTGAGAAGATCTCAGTGGCTACATCTAATCAGCCTCGGAACCCAGGTTCTCTCTTGTACCTAAACGAACAGAGGTTGTAGTCACCCAGCATGCAGGATGCAGAGAGCCTTGCAAGCAGAGGGGAAAGTGTGACAGGCCTATGGGGAGAGTGAACATGGATGTTCACGGTAGAGAGGAAAAGTCATTGTGCCTGGAGTTCACCAGGGGGAGAGTGAACACATCTGAGGCCAGAAGCAAAGTCTAGGGTCAGAATCAGATTTCACAGGAGCTTCCAGACTAAGAACACACAATGAAGAAGAATTCTACTGCCTAATTCAGAGAACAGCTGAAAATCTGATGCCTGGCTTCAAAACACTGTCAGATACTGAAGGCCTAAATAAGCAAGGATTGAAGCCTCCAGAGCAGATAATGCCTCAATTTAAAAGGACCCAAATGAAGACAAAGTGGCTTCCAACAAGGGTTTCAACATGAGCACAATTGTGTGGATGAGCCGATACCAGGCAGTGCTTCCTTCTGATGTCTCTGTGGCTCAGCAACAACTGGATACCCTCTGCTAAAACAATCTCATTGATAAACATCAAGAGAAGCATATTTGTGCCCCTTCAAGAAAAAAGCTAGTCAAATGGAATGTGAAAATTATTCAACAGTATTATTTAGATGTCACACAGATATATATTTTTAAGTTGCATCAAGGCATCAGCAGTGAGACGCCAGAAATTCAACCAGATTCAGAAGGGGATGCCAAATGAGGGATGTGATTTCTGCTATCAAAGGAGTCAAGGCTGAAATCAGAGAACGCTACAGAGATGTTTACCTGTGCTTTATTGACTATGAAAAGGAATTCAACTAGGTTCATCATAATAACCATTGAGAAGAATAAGAATCATAGAACACTTAATTTTGCAGAACTTGTACACAAACCAAATGGCAGCCATATGAATACAAGAAAGAGATACTGCATGTTTTAAGGTCTCAGACAAGATACTTGTTGTGTTAGTCCAGATAGACTAGAGGAACAAATTTCAGAGACACGCATATAGGTATAAGGAAAGGGTTTATATACAAAAGAAATGTGACCCTAAGAAGGCATCCCAATCCAGTCCAGTGCAAAGTCATAAGTCCAATAATAGCCCATATGCCCGAAGTCAGTCAATAAAGTGTGCTTCCGACTCAGGAAGTCACAGGTAAGTGGGTGCAGAATTGTGACACTGGCAGGGGTCTCCCCATGGCTCCTCACTTCCAGGGCTCAGGTCCATCAACAGCATGCTACTCCAGCTTCAGAGGTCTGTCTTCATCAGGGCAAAGCCGAGTGGTCTCTCCGCTGTCTCCTCCAATTTCTCAGAGGCTGCATCTTGTCTTTTCCGTGATTAAGCGTCTCTGAAACTAACTCCCAACAACTGGGGAAGATAGCTTCTCATCTTCATAAGGGAAATACCGCGAGATTTCCCAGGAGTATCAGGTGAAAGCCATGCCCACACAGAGGCCTCATCAGCTACTCAATGGCTTCCTCCTGATTAACAGGCAAGACTCTACCCCTACATTTCAATTATAAAATTAACATAAGCACATGACTGCCACAGCTGTATTCTTTGACTATATGTAGTTGTTCTTTAAACTGAACAAAGAACTGGACTATATGATGGGGCTTTTACAAGTTCATGGGGGTAATTCCTTATTTTGAATTCATTTTCTTTGAATTTACAAAAGCCCCTTAAATGAAGAAGATTACAACGTCAGTACTGGTGGAACACTCATTAACAACCTCTGGTATACAAATGACACAAGCTTGCTTACTAAAGATAAAGAGGATGAAGATTAAAGACTGTAGCCTTCGATATGGATTGTATGTATCTCAACATCAAGAAGACAAAAATCCTTACAACTGGAAGCAGCAAGTTCCAGGATTATGATAAATGGGGAAAATATTGACATTGACGAGGATTTCCTTTTCCTTAGCTCCATAATCAGCACTTACAGAAAGCAGCTCTTCAGGAATATTGCACTGGGTGCATATTGCACTGGGTGAAGCTGTTGCTCTAAAGTGTTCGAAAGCATAGATGCTACTTTACAGGGTTACAAAGGAAATATGTACACCTGATCAAACCAGTTTAGGTGCTTCCTATACATGCAAATCCTGGACAATCACTGAGAACGAACGCAGACTAATTATAGTGTTGGTGAAAAATAATGAATGCTGAAGTACAATGTACTACCAGAAGAATGAACAAATCTGTGTTAGAAGAAGCACGGCCACATATTCTTGGGAAGGAAAGATGGCAAGACTTTAATCTCATGTACATGGGCATGTGTCAGGAGGAACTGGCTCCTGAAGGACATCCTGATTGGAAAATTAAAAGATCAGAGGAAAAAAAGAGGAAGACCTTCAACACGATTGAAGGACACAGTGTCTGCAAGCAGTGTTTTGTTCTTTTGTACACAGGATTGTTATTCGTCAGGACTAACTTGATGATATCTAACAACAATAATAAGTTTTAGATAAGCTTCAGTCAATCAGACAATGTGTGTGTGTGTGTGTGTGTGTGTGTGTGTGTATAGTTCTGAAAAGTGGAGTTGAAGTTCTAGGATGAGAGGAGGCCTCTATTTAAAAAAAAACTGTTATGCTGTTTGATGGGACTTATTTTCTTAAAAGAAAATGAGGCAAAATTGTCTTTAGTAACTGGTTCCATATAAATAATGTCTCATTTGCTTTTCACTCAGTTATTATTTGTCAAGCCAGTAGATGACAAATTACAATTTAATGAAGTACGTCCTTATTGGTTTCAAGGTCATGCAAAAGTAGCTGACATTTATTGAGCACTTAATAGTTCTAAGCTGTGTACTAAGCACCTTTATGCACATTATTTATCTTTTTTATTTTCACAGTAGCTGTGGGAGGTGGGGACTCTTATTATCATCATTTGAGAGGTTAGTAAAATAAAGCTCAGAAAATTAAGAACTTGCCCCAGGTTATACAATTAGTGGTTTGGCCTAAGATTCTAACCTTAGCTGTCTCCTGTGCAGTATTTTTTATCGATTTTATTATATTGACCCCATGCTATTGGCCCCCTGTGTCTTTATTTACCTACCAAGGACAATTATAAGGCAATATCCAAGATAGAACTATTTTGAACATCATGGTCTTTCAGTGTGCATGTTACTCCTAAGAAATGCAGTAATTTCTGCAAAATATGTGATCTTTGGTTGAGGGATAAGGTTGGGAAATAGATGTGTTACTGTCTTAGGAAGAATTGGGTTGTTTACAGAAAGGATACCCACCCTAAGCTTAAAAACCCAGCAGTGGATCACCAGTGATCCAGCAGTGGGTATTTCCTTCTTCAAACACCTGAGAACAAAATGAGCCAAATATCGGAAGTAAAAGAAAAAGATCACAAGATACTTAAAAGCAGTCATCAGTGCTGCACTATGGAGTTCAAGGATATGTTAAGGATCAGTGTGAAAGTCTACTTGACATTCTTCTATTAGTTCAACATTTTAACTTTGTTTCTCTTTCACATTCCTTTCTATATATCATGAGGTTACAGTAAATTTTTAACTGTAAGGTAAGTGTTTATTTAGTTGTACTGTAGCTTTGTAAAAAGTATTATATCAGGAAAGAAAAAGCTAGTGTACCAGTGTAAGGAGACTTTGAGAGGTGGGTTAGGATGACAACAACCATAAATATGGCCTTGTTCATAATTTGTACTTGTGCCTACTCTGTGCTTGAGAACTATAGAATTATTTCCTGCTCCAAAATGTGAGAGTAGATTCCATGGTTTTCATACACTATAACAGTGATTCTCAACCTTCCTAATGCCCACAACTCTTTAATACAGTTGTAGTAACCCCCAACCATAAAATTATTTTCTTTGTTACATCATGACTGTCACTTTTCTATTGCTATGAATCATTATGTAAATCATAATGTGTTTTCCAAGGGTCTTAAGTGACCCTTGTGAAAGGGTCATTCAACCATCGAAGGGGTTGAGAAGACCCACAGAATGAGAACCACTACACTATGAGGTTAACAGATTTTATGATTAAAACCACAGAAACTGGATTTGTGTCTGAATGCCTGAATGGATAATCCATGATTATAGGGAGTCGTATAATTCAGGTGTCTTTAATGAAGCTATAAGAGCTCCACCTGCCATGCGAGACTGTGACCTTTGTTTCCAATTGACTACTTTCCTTGTAGACTTATAAATCTTTATGTAATTTTCTGGGATTACAACATGATATTTGTACAGAGAGTAGATATGACTTAGCAGGTTTCCTTTTGCTACTAAGGGATTCTGATAGCCCACACATGTCATTCAGTTCATTTGAACTTCATTGTATTCACTCCTTTGGAGGCTATAAGAAATTACCACAACTTTTAGTGCTTGTGGAGACCAGTAAAAGTGAGTATCACTGGGTCAAAAGCAAGGTGTCAGTCAGTCACATTTTCTCCAGAGGCCTATAGAGAGAGTGCTTCCTCATCTTTTTCAGAGTTTACATCTGTATTCCATGATTCACAATTTCTTTGTCTATATTAAAGACCAATAGCCTACTATCTTCCAAATCTACTTTGTCTTTACATTTTCTAGTCCACTGTGTTCTATCCCCTTTCCATTTCCCTCTTATAAGGACACTTGGGGCTACATATAAGACCCACTTGGATAATTCATTTTACTCACCTACAAATATATGAACAGAATCACATGTGAAAAGTTCCTGTTGTTATAAAAAGTAACATATAGTGGCCCTGAAGTTAATGAAGGTTACGTAATGAGAGCCATAATGTAAAAGGGACTTTTTGAGTTATGACAAAAGGAACTTTACGGCAAGTTAAAATTATTGAAACTCATTAACTCATATGATTTCTCCATATCCCATTTCTTTTATACTTAAACGTATGGTGGATGATAACTTCCCTCTTGATAACCACTCAACACATATAGCTAAAAGATGATCAGGCAAGATATCCTCTATCGAGTTTCAGAGGTAGTAAAATTCTACAGAGCCAGTCAGCCTCCTCTTTCTCCTATGGAGTGGCTAGACAATTTGAACATCTGACCTTGTGTTTAGCACCCCAACAGTGCCACAAAGGAAATGTCATGTCCGTTTCTTACCTATAGATATGATACAGCATATTTAATTTATAACTGAATCTAAGTAGCATACTGAATGATGTGTTAGGTGTAATTTTTTATTTGCCTCTTCTTTCTCCTGCTAAACAATACTCCTCTCTGCATCATGTCTTGGCATAGGGAGCTATAGCCCTTTGTAAACAATTTCCAGTTGGTATTTGTTCAGTGTCTCAGACATCCTTGGACAATACAAATAACTCACATAATCAGCTGTTACAGAAAGTTTGGAAATTTCGAGTCTACACAGACATGGTAGGAAGAGGTCTGGTGTTCTATTTCTGAAATATCAGCCGTGGGAAATGATGGAGCCCAGTTCTCCTTTGACAAACTTGGGGCTTCCTTGAGTTGGAGGCAACACCATGGCAGCTGTGTGTATATGTTTTCTTGGAAGATCACGATATGAGGAGGGGATTCTTTTATTTTTAGTGATTAAAACATTTATTAAGGAAGCTAAATTGTAATCCTAGTGAGAAATGCTCAGGGTAGTTGTTTAGCAGGACATGCTGCAAAGTCTCAGGTTTGCTAATAAAGGCCGAAAGAGGCAAATCTTGGGATGGTTTCCTTAGTTCTTGCTTTGCATGCTTCATATGGCTTAAAGTCCACAGGGAAAATAAGTTTTCAGGAGAGAAACAAAGGTTCTGATTGCACATTCTCACAGAGAAGAACGGCTCGACTAGAAAGGCAATGATTTCAAAATGACAATGACAATGTGTACAAATTTGCTTAAAATAATTTATGGATTGTTATAATATCTGTAAGGGCCCTCAATAAAATGATTAAAACTAAAAGGAAGAAAGAATGGGCCATCTTGGAAACGCATGGCAGGATGCACTGGGAGACGTGCAAAAGGAGAGAACGTGCGAGGCTGTGTCTTCAGTCTATCAGCCTTCCTTCCCTGTCTCCTCCCACGCCCGCTGTGGGGGCGGGGTGGGGTGGGACGGTAGGCCTGTGCATTGCATGGCTCTTAGAGGATGCACTCCGGTGTGCTTGTGATGTTGAATGTCGCTGGTCCTTTCTGTGCATGCCTCTTACCATAGCCTTCTCATGTGTACTTGATCTCTCAGGAACTCCCTGCCATCTGAGTCAATGCCGTCTCTTGGGTTATGAGACTGTGACAGTTCCTGTCTTTCCCTGTGGAGCCGCTGGTGGTTCTGAACTGTGAATCATAGCCCACTGCATACCTACTACATTGCCAAGGCTCCTGATCTCTTAGGAAGCACCCTTTCATTTATGGGGTAGCGAGCTATTCCTTGCTGATTGGTGGGATTTCATAGGACAACTCCTTTCCCCCTAAGCTTCCTAACTATCTTCCCCAAGGAGTAGGAAAAAAATTCCCTGGGGTCTAGTGTCAATGGGGATTGAGAGAGGATTCATAGATAATAGCTGTGGCTAAGTATTTCCAGCTTCAGTTCTGGAAAAGACAAGGCAGATGAACAGTCTAGGTAAGCCTGGGTCAAGAGCTGTGAAAATTATGTGGTCTGCCCCTCCTAATACTTGGAAGAGTACTTGGGCACTAAGTAGAGGTTAACAGTAAACACTCTAATATTTCGATGGGTGCTTTTTGAAAATAATTAGAGTTTAAAAACAAAGAGGGCTCTAATTAGTTCCCACTGTAGTGGAGACACATTTTATCAGTTCCTTTTCAGAAGGGACATGGCATATTACCTCTTACAGCCAAGCTTTCAGAGTAGTACTTACTATGGGAATTCAGAGAGCTTTAGCTTATCCTCTCAGCTCATTGGTGCTTCAGTATCTACTCATGTATTATCACTCATTAAGCCTGGCTCGGACTTGGTTTATCCTTTTTTTCCCTCTCCTATTGCAAAACTAGTACAGGTTCTTTGGGACAAACATTCACTCATTACAAATATACATTACAGTAAATGAAAAGCACTATTTTCTCCACCCCTAGAGGTGGAGAACATTTGTTTTATTTTTGTAGACACTTTGTAGCTTGTGGACATTATTGTTCTACAATAGTCTTCTATTTTTTCAACTTTTTATTGTGATTTAGGTGAGAGATTACACACTGAATTAGTTTTCCATTCATTCTTCTTTAGCTTTTTTAATTTAAATATAAGAGAGTTTAAAACTTAAATATAAGAGAGCTTCAAACATTTCCTAGAAAAAATGGAATAAATAGATACTTGAATTTTCCTATGAATTTTGTGAAAGTTCCTATATATTTTCCAATATCAATAATTGAGAAATAATTTTTTAAAGTAACAGAAGGTATCTCTAAATCTAAAACTTTCTGAAAAAAACCCTATTCTCAATACTTATTTGTTAAATTTATTTTGCTATTATTTTTAATATGCCAGGCAAACATACATAAATTCCAGTTTCCATATGTTCAACCCATGATTATGGTTACATTTTTTTGTGTGTGTCTGTGTGCTAGGAAAAATTTATTTATTTAAAGACACAGATTACACAGAAACATTTGTGTATACTTTGATAAACTTCAGAGTCCCAATAGTGCAATGGTTAAATGCTGGACTACTAATTCACCAGTCACTATCAGTTATGTGATTACATTCGTGCACTTTGAGTTGTTCCCCCATTCTAACTCTCCTTTTCTCTTTTCCCACCCTCATTTACATAAAAGCAGTGTTTCTTCACTTTCCCAACTCTCAAGTTGCTAATGTCATTTGCTCTCACAAAAGTTAAGCTAAATTATTGTTTGGTCTTCAGTAGCCCCTAGGGGATGTTTTTGGCTTATAGAAAATGATTTAAAGACTTTCTCAGGGCCATAGTTTCCGAGGTTCATCCAAGCTCCACGACTCCAGAAAATATTGATTCATGAGAATTAGATATTCTGCCCTGAATTTTTCCTCTCTGGGTCAGGATTTTTCTGTTGACTATTTGATCAAAAAAAGTTTAGTGAAAAACTGAGCACCATCCAGTTTTTCTGGTTAAATGTAAAATGTTTAATGAAGACAATCAGCCAGATAGGTATCATCTCTTCCTCTTTCTTACACTCACTCCTCTGTAGTGAAAGGTAAAGAGAGAACAATTGTCATACCTTGAATGGTTTCTTTGAATCTTCTAAGACTCCAGTCACTACTCCACAGACTAGTCGGTAGAAGAGAAGCATTCATCACATGGTGAGATCGATTCATTGGAATGTGCTTTAAACTTTGACCCTAAACCCAAGAAATCATATCCCAGGTGTTTGGCTGAATATAAACGACCTCGCTCGCAGATTCCTCACCTTTGTTCTATCACGTTCCTAAATCTTGTGGGGGACCACAGTCTGGAATTTTGTGTCAGTGTGTTATTGCCTTCTATCGTACTCATTCTATGTTGCCATGTAGCTGATTCCAACTGATAGGAACCCGAAAAGACACAGGAGGAACTCTCTTCAGGAATTCCAAGATGGAAAATACTTATTCAAGCAGACAGCATCATTTGTCTGCTGCAAAGCACTTGGTGGTTTTGAAACAGTAACCTTGTGGTTAACCACCAAATGCTTAAGCAACTACGCCTCCCAGATTTCCATGCTTTATAATCTTATCACACCGTAGGTACCTAAATATCTGATTGTCTACTTGTGACTTTATATAAATGAAACAATATGCTGCATGTAATTTTGTGTTCTCTTTAAGCTTAGCTAAGTGTTATGTTCCTGAGGTTCATCCAATGTGAAATGATGTCATCACCAGCCATCAAGATTGTTCCAAGTCAGGACAATCCTGTGTGTACAGAGTAGAATTTCTTCATAATATTTGCAAGGCTGCAAATTTTCAGGTGTAATATGTTCAGTCTCAGTTTTGCATCTATATTATATATATATATTATGGTTGATATTTCCCCTTTAATTTTGATGGACATGTAGACTGTTGAATATTTTAGGAATAATTTTTATGAATAATTTTGCTGAGTCTCTGTATTCTCACACAAATACTGTCAAGGAGTGAAATCACTGCGTTGTATAATGTGGTGTGTTCAGACTGTGTAGGCAATACCAGATCCGACTGTACCGTGACCTATGACTAATTGTTAAGTCTTCCTTATTTTCTCTATGTGAAATGATTGTAGTGTCATTTATTCACATCTTTTCCCATTAAGTTATCTGCCTTTTTTTTTAGGGTTTGTAAGGGTTTCTTTCTATATGTGGACAATTATCTTTCGTCAGTTATGTATATTATAATTACTTCTCTTAGCCTGTTCTTTAGATTTTCACTTTTTGTAGTATCTAAAGGTGCACACATGATCTTGATTGTAAGTCAATAAAATTATTCATTTTTTTCATGGTTTTATTCCTTTTTGAGAAATTTTTATTCATAGCATTTTACAGCTGTGTCTGTTGTTTTCTGTCCCCATGTAGGATCATTTTTACCTTGTTGCTGTAAGATATTTATTGTCAGTCTTTTTATCTTTTAAATTTCAATGACTAAGCATGCTCACATATTCAGAGCAGTTTTGTCATATCTCCCACTCTGTCTTCATCATCTATCTTCCTCTGTCCTAACTATGGAGCCCCAACAAGATATCGGGAGCAGAAGTATGCCACATTTAACAATGCATGCTTAGGACATTAGGTTCTATGCCCCGCAAATATGAAATTATTTATTTGGAATAATTACAGTGGTGTCCCTGTAAAAAAAATCTGGTGAGGTGGAAATAAGGCCCAACAGAGACGAAGGCCCAGAATTCTCATCTTCTGAGATTGGACTTTATTTATTGAGGTACCATGCACACCCTTCTTTGTTAAAAAAATAGAAATTATTTTCCTTTTAATTGTTGTATAATATAGCAATAATTAAAGTTTACGGAAAAGTGTGTGTTTGTGCACATGTTTACTTAAATTTTATGAGAAGAAAGATTAGAGACCACCTAAATGTTCATTAATAAACTTTTAAAGTATCCTTACTAATGATTATTTAGGTAGTCTCTTTTCTTTGTTCTCATAAAATTAAAATCAATATATACATAAACACACACATATGAGGGGTTTTCATTGTCTTTGAAGTCCAAATTTCCAAGGATTTTCTGAATCCACCTCATATGTTGATACATATGTTCACATGATAATTCATGCATCTATAAATATATACAACAATGTGTATGCATGCATATGTACCTACCCTTATACATTTGTGATGCTATATTATTAAGATTATTTACGAGTAGTGAATTTGCTATGAAACCTTGGATTTATGGAGACTACTAGGTTCCATTTCTACGAATATCAATGTGAGCATCCACTTTACCACATCCACTTTACCTGTGTTTTCTGTTAATCATCAATCTCTATTGTTAGGCTCCATCAAGTCTGGCCCATAGCAACCTTACATACAACAATGATCCCATTGTTGCAGCTACTGTGTCAATTGATCTTGTTAAGGGTCTTTGTCCTTTTCACCCCCCGCCCCCTACTTACACGAGCATCATGTTCTTCTTTCCTGACAACATGAGCAAAGTAGATGAGCAAAAGTCTTACCGTCCTGGTCTCTAAGAAGCTTTCTGACTATACTTCTTCCAAGACACATTTGTTTGTTCTTTGGACAGTCTGTGGCACGTTAGATATACTTTGCAAGCCCCATAATTCAAACCCATTTACATTTCTTCAGTCATCTTAAGCCATGGACGAAATTTCACATACACATCAGATGACTGAAAATACTATGGTTTGAGAGATGCACACCTTAGTCCTCAAAGCAATCTCCTTGCTTTTCAACACTCTCAAGAGTCGTGTGCAGCAGATTTATCCCATGCAACACCTTTTGATTTCTTGACTGCTGCTTTTATGAGCATTGATTGTGGAGTCAAGCAAGACAACATTTTTGACAATTCCAATCTTTTCTCCATGTATCACGGTGTTGCCCATTGCACCTGTTGTGAGAGATTTGGTCTTCTTTACACTGAGTTGTAATCTATAACGACAGCTGCAATTCTTGATGTTCATCTGCAACTGCTTCAAGTCGTGTTCACTGTCAGCAAGCAAAGTTGTGTCTTCTGCCTATCACAGGTTGTTAACAAGCATTCTTTCAAATCTTGATGCTGCATTGTTCTTCATATAACCCTGCTTCTCGCTGAGCCCTGGTGGCATAGTGGTTGAGTGCGGGACTGTGGCCCAGTAGCTTAGCAGTTCAAATCCAGCTGCAGCTCTCCAGGAGCACGGCTGGACCTCCCACTCCCACCAGAGGGCCGTGATGCCTAATAATAACCCTGCTTTTCTGATTATTTGTTTCACGGACAGGTTGACAGAGTACACTGAGAGGATACATACCTGAAACAACATGTTCCTGTTATTAAAGCAGGCGATTTTTCCTCACTCTGTACTCACAACTGCCACGTCATCCATAAATAAGTTCTGCAGGAGCACCTTTAAGTGTTCTGGAATTCTTATTCTTCTCAAGGTTATACATTCTTTCTTATGATCCATACTTTCAAATGTCTTAGTAGTCAATGAAACACAAGTAAATGTCTTTCTGGCATTCTAATATTCTCTACTTTCAACCAAGATTCATCTGACATTGGTAAAGATATCCCTTGTTCTGTGTCTTCTGAATACAGCATTCACCTCTGGCAACACCCTCGCAATATTGTTGCTGTATGTTGCTGAATTGCCTTTGCTAAAATTTTGCTGGTGTGTGATATTAAGGATTTTCATCTCTAATTTGAGCATTCTGTTGAGCCATCATTCTTTAGAAAGGGGTTTCAAACCTGAATCTCTTCCAGTCATTTTCTAAGTAGTTGTCTCCCAAACCATGACATAGATAGGTGTTTTCTGAGTATACAGAAGAATTCCAATTGTATTCCACCAATTCATGGACCCTTTTATGTTGTGTCTTGCTTTTGTTAGCATATAGTTCACTCATAAAAAGTCATCATTCAGGCACTGAGCCCCGGTGGCATAGTGGTTCTGTGCAGGACTGCGGCCCACTGGGATGGAGGTTCGATTCCAGCTCCATGGAGCAAAAGCTGGGCCTCCTACTCCCACCACCTGAGGGCAGTGAGCCCCCCAAAAAACAACAACAACAACAACAACAAAAGTAATCATTCAGTCATACTAAGCAAAGTGTAGTGAAAATAATAGAGTGTGCTTGACTATCAGAAAGCATAATGTTCGGGGTCTTAATGGCTTATTTTCAAAGAAGCAGTCTTTTAAGTGAGATGCTACCTAAGTCTTCATGGAAGAAGCTGTGTGATCCAAGAATTGCAAGTAATATAATCCAAATCTAAAGGGGTGAATGTCATCAGAGTTGAATTTGCTAGCACATGATTTGCAAAAACTATAGCTGAGAGGAGTCTAAAATCCATTTTCTGAGTCCACACATGGTTTCAGCCACCAATGAGTCCCTTTCAATCTTAATGGAGGGATATGAATAAACCTGTTGTCATATAGAGAACATTGTAAAACTGACTTTGGCAGGTGTACCTGGGTTGAAATGTAATATATTTTCATTTGATCTCCCTTTAGACCTGTTTTAAAAACTGCTTCAGATTTCTTAAAAATGTGAAGGGGAAATACCTATGGATTAAGCCCCTGATGAAACCCCTCTGACAATGGACCAGCGGTGTGAATAGCCTTGCTAACATACAAACTGCCTTAGCAAGTGGATTGATATAGTTAGGTTAAAATTTAGCAGTTTATCATTTGAATTCCCTTATGATCCATTTATACCTTAATTTTCAATACATTCCACTTTCTTGTCTATTGAGGTTTTATCTGTATTACTTCATTATTCTTGTTAGCTTTTGGTTGTTTGATTTGAATGTGGCTTTTTTTCTTTTCCTGTATATGAAATCCAGGATGGGTAAATTTATTCAGACTGTGTGGTAGTTACATTCTCTGTTGTCAATTTGAGTGAAGAGGTGGAGTTTAGCCTGTCAATCAAGTCACCACTTGATGACCTCATTTGGAAGCACTAAGGAGATTAGCTTGCTGGAGGTAGGATACATTCTCACACCCTGAGAGACATTGTAGCTGACAAGACACATGGAGTTATGCTATAGGCCTGGATCTGAAGGAGCAACATGGAAACCACTGCCAGGGCTGAGATTCTTATAATGCTACCACTGGGCCTACAAGACTTTCTACCCACTGGTTTGTGATCTTCCTGCATTCTGAGTCATTGCCTGTGTTTTATGAGTCTGGAGAGGACTTTCCAGATTGGTATCAGGCATATGGGCTAGTAACCGACTTAGGGACTTGATTTGGATTGGGCTGGAACATTTTCTCAATATTCAATTTCTTTTGTCTATAATGCTCTTATACACATATATGTATTTATGATTTTGTTTCTCTAGTCTACCCAGACTAAAACAGACAGTAACTAGATTAGTGGTTCTTTGGGGGTATGGCGGGTGAGGGTGGAAGGAAATGAGATAATAATAAGTAAAAGTATGAAAAACATTCCAAAACTGAGAGTAGTGCTGATTGTACACCTCTTCTTGATGTTATTGGACTGAATTGTCTGAAATGTGACTTCAATGCCAATTAAATTGTTGGGAGAAAATATTTTTAATTATCACCATGGTCACTTTCAGAAACATCTCTTCTCATACTTCATGTAGTTAATATCCCATTTTCTTCATTCCTATCCTGTCATCCAGTTAGTACCGCTAAAGTTTTACCTACCCTGAATCCCATATATAGAAAATCATACAAAATGAGATACAATCATACAAAATCATACAAAGAAAACATACAAATTGAAACAAACAAAAGCAATGACTAGACAAAACATAGAAAAGTTTCAATCAAAGCAAAAGCAGATGATTGGAAAGTCAGTAGGGGGGAAATGAGTCTACTGGTAGACTCATGTCTACTGGTAGAAAAATGGGGGAGGTTCCACTTTCTAGCAATACTTGACTAGCAATGATTAGCAATACTTTTAAGGGCCCTATGGGGGTGTATGCCTGGTATTAGGGACCTAATAAGTAAGTCACAAGTACTTGACTTTCTATATACCCCCTGGGGACCCACTATAAGTACCATAGAACACTGGAACATTGGATCCTGGACCTTCAAGGTACACAATACTCTCAAAAGGCCATACCTGAGGGATCTGATGTGGACCCCCCACTGAGTGAACTAGACTCTAACGTCACCTGTAACCTAGGACTTAAGACTAAAATTGCATGGTGTGTGAAGAAGCAAAAGACAACTATACAAAACATATTTCATTGTCAGCAGGTAGATCAACCGTAACTTACTAGTTCATGTCCTACTTGCTATATTATAAAATATATTATTCTGGTAAAACTATTTCTGGTATTGTTAGTGTATATAATTATAAGTTTTGTCTGACAATCTACTTCCATTGATTGTGTAAATCATGTCCAGTTGTTAAGGATTTTTTCTGTTCAGGTGCATAATACAGATATTGCAATGGATAATTTGCCTATACTAATTCAATCTCCCTTGTTCAATAGTGTCTTCATTCATGGGCTAAGCAACAATATAATTTGTTTTGGGGAGGGCATCACTGCCCTCTGGTGGGACTAGGAGACCCAGTCTTGCTTCAAGAGAGCTGTTGCTGGATTTGAACCACTAGCCCAGTGGGCCTCAGTTCCGTGCACAACCACTATGCCACCAGGGCTCAACACGGAGCAATACACTTTAAATAAAGGTGCTCATGCTCCACTGGTGATCAATAAAATTTTCTACTATAAATTGATGAGGATTTCTATAAGGTGACCCAGAGGCAGATAAAAAACAGATTCAATAATCTATTTGGGTGCATACTTAATCCTGGCTTCAACCTAAGACCAATTAGGTCTTACATCAAGGCATTGCTTGATGCTTGCCTTCATAAATGGTTGCTATATAAAAGTGTGCTGATGAAATTAGATGGTGTCTGACTGTCAGAATAGTGTCTGGGGTCTTAACAGAAATACATGTATAGTCTAATATAGACTTAATAAGTTCATCAGTGACTCAATCATGACTTCTTAAAGCTCCTAAAATATGTTTGGAATCAAAGTCCTAGAAAAATATGGGATTGGGTTCATGTGATTACCTATTGGGATATCTGGCTCATTTTAAAAGGTTAATAAATTGAAAGACTAGTAATTATCCCTTTGGGACTTAGTCATTAAAATACATAATTATTTAATAGAATAGTCTGTTAAGGGACTGGCGAAAATTGTGTTGTTACTGTTGTTTTAATGATGAATGAAAACAAAAATGTCGCCTGAGTTGGGGGACATATTTAATGAATATACTTTTGGACCTGCCATTGGCTTTGCTTTCACCCTCAGGTACCATAGCAGAGATTCAGTCTGTAACGGTGTTCCATTATAGTGGTGTTCAGTACTGCTATCATTGGCAGTTAACATTTATGGCACAATTCATTTAGGTTTTTATGAGTCCTTCAGATTCCCTTTACGATCCCAAACAGGAAATGTCAGTGTAGGGAATGAGTAACACTGTACAGCAAAATCTCTCTGATTTTCTTTTTAATGTTAATATTCACAAAACCTCTCAACCCAGGAGAAAATCTAGCTTATCCTTAGGCATTGTGTATACCTGGATGTTCTCAGGCATTATTTTGATGAAATTTCTTACTGCAGAGTAATAAGGACTTATTCTGCCAACTTTGACATAATAGTACTAAGAGATGAGGATACAATTTTGAGAAACTAAATAAAAGAAGCAGATTCATTGCCACCAATTTTGACATCGCGGGACCCCCAAGCCAGGATAGATGTATCCTTAGGATTTTCTGAGGTTGTCTTGCTTCAAGGGAGTAGAAAGCCTGATCTTTACCCAGCAGAGCAACTGGTGCCTTCAAACTGCTGCCTTCATGATTAGTAGCCCAAACCTAAAGTTCATGGAGAACTTTCTTGTTCCTTTCATTTTTTCCCACAGTTTGAAGCCACTTTATATAATGAAACATAATATCATTAGGTTAAATACTTTGATAATTTAATAAACACTTTTTGCAGATTTTTTGAAGACTTGCTGGGGGTCAGTCCATTCTCTGGGTCCTATACTGTATTTGTTTGGCTATTCAGGTAGCTTGTTGCCACAGAAATTAGTCTCCAGTTACACCAAACTCACTGCTATTGTATGGTGAGTCAGCTCCAGCTCATATCAGTCCTATAAAATCGGATAGAACTGATCCTGTGGGTAAAGCCTTCTCCTGTGGGGGCATCTGGTGACTTTGAACTGCTGACTTTATGAATTGCAGTCATTGAGTACTCATGATGCTGCCAAAGTTCTTTAGGGTCTAGCAATTGCAAACTACGCTGTAGTGATTTGAATATGGTGGCACACAATGGAACTTTCCTAGTTTGTTCACTGTAAAATGTTAGTTCATGTGTTATGAATGTATCCTCAGTAAACTATCTTGTCAAATACAGGCTATCAAGTGATGAGACATTGAATAGTGGGTCAATGGTTTCCCACAAAAATGATATGGTCATACTTTGAATCTCTCTCAGGAGAGGTGAAGTGGTGATATAGTGGGTTATGCATTAGGCTACTAACAGCAAGGTCAGCAGTTTTAACTCACCAGCCACTCCATGAATGAAAGATGAGGCTTTCTGCTCCTGCAAAGATTTAAAACTTCAAACTCTACAAGGGGAGTTTTAATCATCTGTCCTGTCGTGTCAGTATGAGTCAGAATTGAGTTGATAGCACTGAGTTGGTGTTTGTTGGTTGAGTCTACCTGTGATTCTATAATTGCAAAAGGTCTTGAAGTCATGCTCAGAATCTTCTGCATCCAACCAGCAAAGAAAGAGGAGAGCTTATAGGGTAGCAATAGGGAAGTCTTTCCAGATCCAGCACTCAAAGAGTTACACTTTATCATCACCCATATGCCATTAGTTGTCAGGCTGATCGACATGTAATCTTTTAATGATCTCTACAACAACATACCAGGTAGATGAGGCTCCTAAATGTGTGTATCCTCCATTATGCTATAAGAAGGTAGGCAACAGCCATGTAAACAAGGTATTTATTGTCTCTCTTTCTATACTAGAATGGAGGGCCCATATGGATGGAATTTAGTGATACATGCGGTAAAGGAAGCAAAGAGTAATGGAATGCAGGTAATGGGAACAATAAACACATAAACTCATACATTTATAAATAAGCCAACTGTGTGATCATGGAAACATTAAAGAAGACAGGATGACCAACAGAGAAAAGAGTTCTTTGTGTAGCGTGTGATCAGAGAAAGAGCCTGTTGTAATGATATTCTCTCAGACCTGAATATCCATAGAGTCAATGATGCAAAAACCTAGAGAGAAATTTTCTACAGAGTAACAGATTTCATATTCTCAGAGTCCCAGGAAGCTGGCTGCTACTACTTGACTGGGTGGGGGGTGGGATGAAATGAAAAAAACACCAGGGAAAGCAGGAACCATGTTGTGAAGCCCTGAGAACCTTTGCCCATACCATGTATAGGGCTTTTCCCTAAGCAATTGGAAGGGTTCAACATATCTGATGGTTGAATATTATTGTTTTTTTCCTTTGAGAAATAAGAAAATGGAAACTAAGAAAATGTCACTAGGGTCACATAATTGATATAAAATAGTGAAGTAGATTTATACCTGTGTCTATCTGATGCCAATGCTCATGCTTCTCTCCATGATATCATTGTGTTTTTAGCTCACCTCTTAGTAAACACTAGAAACTTATATTCTATTTCATGAGTGAGATAATACAAAGGATTGCCCGATGAGATGCTGCACGGATGACATATGCTTTCCCACGTCTACCTTAATGTTTCTGATAACTCAACACCTATGAAATTGTTCTGAATCCTATGTATATTTAACAATATTTATTTCAATTTTTAAATTCTCCTAAATGAGCATGATTGGTGTTTATTTAGCATTTTAGTCATTGTCAGTGATGAGTTTATTATGATAGAAATGAATTTTTGAAGGTCAGTATAAATCCATTCATACCAAAAGACTTTTAAGTATACACCTATCATTAAAATGTAGAGGGATTGGCTCTGTAGTGTGATGGATAGTACATTGAACTTCTAAAATGTTTTGGAATCTTATTCCAAATTGAACTCTTAACAATATCCACATAATGATATTTTTTAACCACTAGCTAGCCTGATGTTAGATGGGTTATATATATTTAATGTATCCCTGATATAATTCCCACTTTCCCTTTCTTGGCTTCAAATTTCCCTTCAACTTAGCTGATTAATTTAAAACTGAATCCAAAATATAAACTAGTAAGGTAAATAATTTTTCTCCCATTGTCCTTCAAAATCCATATCCATTGGAATGTTCAATCAATTAACAATGAAAACTTGCATGGAGTAATTTTCTAACACTATCATTCAATTTTTCTTTCAACAGTTTCCCTCTCCTTTCATTGTTTCTTTTGTTTATAGCACCCTTTGTCTGCCTAAGGAGGAAAGGTATACGCTTACTCTTGAACTGTATTATACAAATGTAAGTCAATGTGAGACAATTTATGTGGCAGGGTATTTCATTGCTTTATTTTCCATGATTGGGGTGGGTTTGTCAGAGAACAAGGAACTCTGCGAGATTATGCTGTGTGTGGAAAATATCTACATTGACTACTTCATTGGTTAATCTTTGAAATATTTGTATACTGTGAAAAACCTCAGGACAGGAAGCCTTCCTTTTCTTTTTCCTCAATTATTGATGTATGAAAGATTCAATAGATCTTTTAGATGCTTTATCATTTCCTAGTAGATAGCAGGAAGAATCAAGTAAAATTGTTTAGGGGATAAAATGAAAGCATATAGTTCAGATGATGGGTGTGGGCTCCACTACCAATTGCTCTGAATGAGATACTATTAGAATTTCTATGGTAGAATTGGTGAGAGAAAGTTCACGCTTTCTACTCCTGAAAGATTTACAGTTTCAGATGAAGACTAGGAGAAAAAGGAGCAACAAAACCCCAAATCAAAGTACAAGAAGGCTTCCAAAAGTTCATGCAGACATGGAATTAAAGTCTAATGGGACTTTCCTTAAACCTTCTGAACCCTTTGTTTGTTGCAAGTGCCACAAAAACATTAAATGCAGGATGCTTAACTTTGCTTTGTAATCATAGATACCTTTACAGAAGAAAGAACGCCTTAGTGGAGTTTTGCAAAGTAGGCATGTGTGGGAGGTCAGTAATCAAAAACAAAAAAACAACAAGTGCAAACACATACTTTTTCATGCATCATCAGATGGTCTTATACCAAAATTCATCTGTACTATAAGAGATTTGGATTAAATGGATTTTCGTGTTCCAGTTCATGATCCATGCCCCATATCCGTAAGATTCCTTTTTTTTTTTTTGTATATTCAGGCAAGGCAAAGATATGGGTTATCTGTGGAACTATAAGTCCTAGTCCTAAGGAATCTACTTTATAATAAGACTGGCCAACATACTTCCTTCCCTTCAACTAGCCAATTAGAAGCAGCTTCTAGAAAGGCAGTGTTACAAAGAATCTGGCAAGCACCTACCAGTTCATCAAGAAGAGCAGCCGATATGGATTCCTGGTGGCTGTTTTCTTGAAGAGAGAGCAGGGAAAGCACATGCCACACAGACTCCTTTTCCTCATTATCATCTCAAAGGCAAACTTTGCTTGCCCCAAATTGTGCCCACCTCCACATTAGGATCACTCAAGACAATGGTTTGCATAAGCAAATGTGGTGAAGAAAGCTGATGGTGCCCGGCTACCCAAGATATAGTGTCTTGGATCTTAAAGGCATAAAGGTAGACAAGCAGCCATCTAGCTCAGAAGCCACAGAGCCCACATGGAAGGCGAACATCAGTCTGTGTGATCACAAGGTGTTGAAGGGATCAGGTATCAGGCACCAAAGAAATAAAAATTATATTATAGTAAATGAGGGCAGTTATAAGTTGGAAACCCAAAGCCCATCTGTAGGTAATCAACTGCCCCTTACAGAGGGGTCACAGGGAAGAGATAAACCAGTTATGGTGAAGTGTAGCAATGATGAAACATAGAACTTTCCTCTAGTTCTTCAAGTTCCTCTAGTTTCTCCTCCCCACTATCATGATCACAATTCTGCTGTACAAATCCAGATGGACAGAGGATGTACACAGGTATGGATAGGAATGGGAAGCATCGGGAATCCAGGACAGATGATCCCTTCAAAAAGAGAGGGTGGAGGGAAGACAGGTAGAAGGGGGGAACTGATTATAAGAATCTGTATATAACTTCTTCCCTGGGGTATGAACAACAGAGAAGTGGATGACAGAAGACATCGGACAGTGTAAGATATAACAAAGTAATAATTTATAAATTATCAAGGGTTCATGAGGGAGAGAGAAGTGGGGAGGAGCCTATGCCAAGGGCTTAAATAGAAAGCAAATGTTTTGAAAATGATGAAGACAACAGATGTACAAATGTGCTTGACATAAAATGGACATATGTATGGATTTTAATAAGAGTTATATGAGCCCTCAATAAAATGATTTACAAAAAGATAGAAAAAACTTGAAAATTTAATTAAGCCAGCAAAAAAATAAATAAAAAACACTATGAAAGATTGTGTCATTTACTCTGGATATTCATCTCTTGCAACCCAAAATCCTCAATTTTAGTATTACTTGCTTTTAACTACACATTAAAGTTTGTAGCCAGTAAAAATGCTCGTGTTTGTGAATATAAAGGACAAGTTAAGTATAAACTGCAAAAGACAAATTTGATTTCATATATGCACCTAACAATTAGTCCAATACAACACTTCTCAGACATATCCCCTTTTGGTCAGGGAACACCAGATTGACCCTGACCCTCCAGCTGTAATCCCAGATTCTTGACAGAGGAAGTGTTCGTTGCACAGCTGCTATTGAGTGAAGAAAACAAGATGTTATCAAGGCTAGATTATAAACCTTTTTAAGCTGTCAAGGTAGATGCAGAAAGTTCATATCTGCAGAAGATAAATGAGAAGTGCGACAATGTCACCTATTCAACTGAAGCCAGCAGTGCATGAGGAAGAGAAGTGTAAAAGTGATGCTATTTCAGGCATAACAGTTTATGTATCTTGCATATATCCAAATAACAAGCCTGGGTTTTCTTTTATACCATCTAAATGAATATTAAAGTATTCATAAAGACTACTGAGAAATATAAAGTTATTCTGATGGAGTAAAGTTTTAAATGCAAAGAATTAATATATTTCATAGGCTTATCTCAGCATGTTACAGATTTTGCTGAATACAATATAGACCACAGGTGTAGATTCATTTATGCAGATTTTTATGGTACAGCCCATTAAAATTCTTAAAATACATTTAGTTCATGTTTAATAAAAACTGCAAAAAATTATAATTTCTTTTGTGCTTCTGTCTTTCCATTTTTCTCTTAACCTATTAATACAAGACAGGCTAGTCCTATTGTTGGCTGTAACTTTGAGAGAAATTTTATTATTCATTAAATTGTTTAGAGAAATGCTTCCATTCCAGGAAGTGCTTCTTTCCAGTTAAACCTCAGAAATCTTTTAAAGTTAGAGACACGTTACTGCCCTGACCACAAATAGACAAATTTCTATTTAAACATTCATTATAAAAATTTTGAATGTGAAAACTTTAACTTAAGGACTTATGAATTATGAAGTTAGATCCTTCATCTTCAAAGTGCAGCATTGAAGATGATTTCTTCAATAGGATTTCTTCGAATCCTATTGCAATTGCTTTGCAGGAATTCGTCTATAATTTTCTTTTTCTATAGCGAATTCTCAGGCCAAGTGGATACATATTGGGCAGCGGTTTGGAAGCTCTGTACTCCTCAACCACTAGCCTGTCCACATGAGAAAGAGGAGGCGTCTACTCCCTTAAGCAGTTGTGCTTATGTGCCAAGGAGTCCCTTCTGACCCATAGCTACACGATGCAAAACAGAACACAACACTGCCCTGTCCTGGACTATTCTCACCGTTGTTCCTATGTTTGAACCAATTTTTACAGCCACTGTGTCAATATATATCACCAAGGATAATCCCTGTTTCACCGCGCCTTTACTTTATTCACTTCACACAAACATAGTGTATTTCCCCAGGGCCAAGTCTTTCCTGACAACATGTCCAATGTATGTAAGATGCAGTCAGATGCATTTCTTCCAAAACGAATCTGTTTGTCTTTCTAGCAGTCCTTGGTACTTTATTCTTTGCAAGCACCACCATTCAAGTGCATCAGCTTTGCTTCCTGATTCAATGTCCAACTTCCACTCTCGTATGAGGAGACTGAGCATACCACGGCTTCTGTCGGGCACATCTTTGTTCTCATAATACCATCCTTGCTTTTCAACTCTCTATAGAGGTCTTACACAGCAGATTTATGTAATGCAATGCTTCTTGTGAACTCAGAACTATGGCTTACATGAGCACTGTTTGTGGATCCATGTAAAACAAAATCTTTGACACCTTCAACCTTTTCTCCATTTACTATGATGTTACAAATTGGTCCAGTTTTAAGGATGTTGGTCTTCTTTACATTAAGTTATAGTCCTTACTGAAGGCTGCAATTCTTGATCTTCATCAGGAAACTCTATATTGCAAACTGTCATCAAGTCTTCCTCCAATCCTGATACCATATTCTTCTTTAAAAAATCCAACATCTCTGATGATTTGCTCAGCACACAGATTGAAGAAGTATGGTGAGAGGATACAACTTGCATGCACACCTTTCCTGATTTAAATCATGCATTATTCCCTTACTCTGCATCCACAACTGCCTTTTGATTCACAGACAAGTTCCCCAGGAGTGCAATGAAGTATTCTGTAATTCTCATTCTTCTTAAGACTATCAGTAGTTTGTGATGATCTACACAGTCAAATGCCTTGGCATAGCCAATAAAGCACAAATAAATATAATTCTAATATTGTGTTCTCACCCAAGATCTATCTGACATCAGCAATGATATTGCTTGCTATCCATCATCTTCTGTATCCTGACCGAACCTCTGGTAGCTCCCTGTCAATTTACTGCTGCAACCATTGTTGGATGATCTTCAGCAACGTTTTACCTACATGTAATATTTATGATATTGTTATACAATTTGAGCATTCTGTTGTGTCATCTTTCTTTGCAACTGGTGCAAATATGGATGTTTTCCCAACAGTTGTCCAAGTAGCTTTCTCCCAAATTTCCTACCATAGAGGAACAACTACTACCAGTGGTTCATCGGCTTATTGAAATATTTCAATTGATATTCCATCATTCCTCAAGCTTTGTGTTTGCTAGTGATTTCAGTTCAGCTTGGGCACTTTCCTTCCAATCATTGGGTCTTACTCCTATGATACCTTTTGAAATGGACCACCGCTTTTTGGTACAGCCATTCTATGTATCTTTGTATCTTCTTTTGGTTCTTCCTGCATCACTCAATAATTTGCCCACATAATTTTTCAATATTTAGTTTTTTTCTTGAGTTCCTTAAGTTTCAGATATGCTGCACCTGTGCTTCTTTTGGTTTAAAAATCTGGGTCTTTGCCTGTTGAATTATAATATGTGGCTTTTTCTCCTTGAGCTGTTTCTTTAAAATTTTCTACTCAGCTCTTCAACATCATCATTTCTTCCATTTTCCTTAGCTTCTGTATGATTAAGGACAAGTTTTGGAATTTCTTCTGACATCCACTTTGACCTTTCATTTTTCCTCATATATTTAATGACGTTTTGCTTTCTTCATGACTGATGTTCTTGATGTCCTCCTACAGTTTTTTAGATCTTCTGTCATTAGGGTTCAATGTATCAAATTTGTTCTTGAGACATTTTCAAAATTTAGGTG
Organism: Nesogale talazaci; assembly: GCA_004026705.1. Taxonomy (NCBI): domain Eukaryota; kingdom Metazoa; phylum Chordata; class Mammalia; order Afrosoricida; family Tenrecidae; genus Nesogale; species Nesogale talazaci. Next base: position 178,744 of record PVJH01000125.1, read on the forward strand.
TGTAGACTACAGGTCATATTTTGGTTCTCTTAGTTTGGTTTTAGCTTCATTCAGCTTTAAACTGAATTTCCAAATGAATACTTGATTGTCTCTTCCACAGCACCCCAACCTCCATCACAGCTTGGTTTTAGCTCCTAATCTTGAGCTTTTCCATCATATCTTCCCATATATATGGTCAGTTTTATTTCTGTGTTTTCCATCTGGAGACATAAACGTGTATGGTCACCATTTGTGTTGGCTAGAAAAGTTTTTGCTATGAAAAAATCATTGGTTTTATAAAATGCTTTCATCGGAATTTAGCTTTGTTTCTTGTCTATATATTCCAGAAACCGTTCCTTTCTCTTTGTTTCCAACTTTTCCATTCCAATCACCTATGACTATCATTGTATAGTGACTGTTTGAGCAAATTCATAGTGTAGATGTTGGTAGACTTCTTCAATTACTTCATCATTAGCTTTTGTGATTGGTTCACAAATATGCGTCATGATTGTATTGACTGGTTGTTCTTGAAAGAGGGAAGATAATAATGCTATAACTGAACTATACTTCAAGATTGACTTTGCAATGTTCTGTTTGGCAATGAGTATCATGCCATGCCTCTTGATTGTGTTATTACTTACATAGTAAATAATATGATTTTTTAAAATTCAAAATGGCCATAACCAGTTCTCTTCAGTTCACTAGTGCCTGGGATGTCAATTTTTATGCATTCCACTTCAATTTTTACACCTTTCATTTTCCTAAATTTATACTTCTTATATTCCCGGTTCTGATATTTAGCAGATTTTTGCAGCTGTTTCTTCTTACCTTGCATCCTGCTCCATCTGCCAATGAGGTTCATCTCCCATAGGTTTTACTTGATGTGGGGCCCCATCCTTGACTCCACTCAGGGTAAGCAGCTCCTCTGAAACAGATTCGGAGTGATCTCAGAGCAGAGAAGCCCATCCTCTGGCACTATCTCAGAAAATGGCCTGCTCCTTTCTTCAGACCTTCATTTTCTGACAGTGTTTTGAAGCTATGCATAAGGTTTGCAGTCTTGGAAACTCCCAAAGGTACACTCTGACTTCTACCCCTGTCCTACAGGGTAGTTATGCATCAGCCCAGAATCAGCAGCAATGAGAAAGGAGATGACAAGCCAAGTATCTCACAGGGACACAAGTTGTAACTTTTTCAGCAAGCTGTCCTTGAGCTGAACTCCATCCCTTAGGATAGAAGTATAATGGTGGCACTTCATTATTTCCAAGCACACACACCTTTGTGCGGGTAAAGATGGAATAACCTCATTTTTCACATTCATGTGGAACTGCTTATCTAAGGTGAGAATTCTCCAACACCCTCACCATCTATTAGCAGCCATGGTGGGTAATGGCTGCATGAAGGGCTGCCAGCTGCCATTGGTAAAAGTCAACTGCTCTGCAGGAGAAAAATGAAGCTCTCTAGGCCCATGCCTTTGGAGTCTCAGAAACCCCGTGGGCAGTTTGAACCTGTCTGGTAGGATTTGCTGAGTCATAATTGACTTGAAAAGAGTGAATTTGGAGTTGGTTTTTGGATGTATTAACAATGAAGCATACTTATTTTGTTTTATTTTACGCTTACATCTTATTGTTCATAATGCGCACCACATACAATATCCACATATATCTTTAATGTATGTGTAATATTTCTAGTCTTTGAAATGAAAAAAAAGATCCTATTTCTGAAAGATGCTGATAATTAAAGGCAGTTATAGTGGAAACTGGCAAAACACAAAATTAAGGTAATCAATTTAGTGACAGAACTGACATGTAACATCCATCAGAATGAGGTGAGCTATAAGGTAAGTATACATTTTATTCTAAAGATTAAAACAAATAAAATGTTTGACTATATGTTTTGTAGTGTATGTTAGTCACCAAACCAAAACTCACTGCCCCATAGATCATTATTGACTCTGACTCCTAGTGATGGGAGATAAGGTTTCTGTGACTGAAATTTTTCTAGGAACACACAGTCTCCTTTGTCTCCTCTGGAGAGGCTGCCAGGATTGAACCATGGACCTTGCAGTTCACAGCTTGCATATGCTGCTCTAGCAAACTTGGGGCGAACCTGTAGCGAGGTCAACGGCAAAATCAGTTAATGTCAAAATGAGTAAAGCAAGAGAGAAAGAATTACCTTGAACAGATATGAATATCTCATTTTCTAATTCTTTCTTCCAGAACTTATATGCTGAGCATTATTGGGCAGAGATAAGAGGTTCCTGGGCTTGAATGGGTTCGAGTTTAATTGACATTGCATTGAGTATATTTCTTTTCTTTCTTCCTTCTCCTTTTTAAAAGTACATTTCTTTAAGATGAAATTTTAGGGGCTGAGTCCTGGTGGCGTAAGTGGTTGAGTGCGGGACTGTGGCCCACAGGCTTGGTGGTTCAAATCCAGTGGTGGCTCTCAGGTGCAGCAGTGGGTAGCTCCCACGACTACCAGAGGGCAGTGATGCTCCCCTCCAAAAGATGAAAATTTAAGTGTGTGTTATTATTAAAAATAGCCTTGGATCTGTGTTGCCCACAAAACTCACATGATTAAACATAACAAGGGTCTCTCTTCCACAGAGTAAATAAGCTCTTTCCCACGTGCATATTGATATAAACTCTCAGTGCATTTGTGTTATGATTTAGCACAGATGGTTTCTCCCTTGTTTGAGACTGAAAAATGGCTTCCCTGGAGTTCTCTGTCTTTGATTGTAGTAGATAATAGGTGTTAGTTTTATTTTGAAAATCACAATGAATGAAAACTATTGTTATGTTTTTAGTATTTTTTAATGTGTGTATGTTCTTAAAAAGAATAAATGAGCTATTGTATCAGCTGATAGCACACATTATAATTTATGAACCTAAATTTCCAAGATTTGAAAAATCCCCTTAGAGCCCTAAGAAAACCAGGTGAATTTAAGAAAAATCACATGAAGGTTTATTAACACAGGTGCAAGCCATTTATTTTACCATTTCATATACTTTATTTGTGTCAGCATTGTATTCAAAGGAGTCTTGTTTTATCTGCTTATCATGTTTAGATGGAGATAATAAAATTAATCAAAATAAGTAGGCTATAATCTGAAGCCATTTAGCAGTATGGCAACAAAGATTTAAATAATTCTTTCTCTGTTTTATCTAAGCTATTCAAAATTGCTAAATATGTTTCTAGGTCAATATCATTTCATCTGGCATAAGTAGTTGATATTGTCTAAATCATTTAAAGTGAGTTCTTTATCATTATCAGAACAATGCCACGAGGTAAGCAGTGTTAATATTCTCTAATATCATAGATACAGAAAAACAGAAGGCATAAGACGCTTATATTACAGACCACAGGATTTAGGGAAAAGAGATTAGTAAATACTAGATCTTAGTTTTTGTTTGTTTGTGCTTTGTTTGAGGAAACAATCCTCTCTTCTGAGGCATGAATAGATCTCAATTTTATATTGCATGTCCTCTAAACAGAACATACCTAGAAATTGTCTGAAATCAGCACATGATATTAGTAGTGGTGGTGGTGGCAGGGGCAGTGGTAGTAAAAGTTGTAGTAGCAAGAGTTAAGGAGTCTTGGCACAATTATTCAAATGAAGGGTACACTGTGGGAAGTTTGAAGCTACCTACAATTCCTCAGGAAAATATACGATTATCTCTAACTATAAAGATTAGGCATTAAAGCAAATAAATAAACACAACCCCCCACCAAAAAAAAAAAAACCCACCATACTAAAGCACCCTGTGAGGCAGTTTTCCTCCATCATGGAAGGGGCACCCTCGTGTCATTGTGGGTTTGATGGTTGACTGATTGCTCACCTCAAGATTTGTGGTTCAAGCACACCATCTGCTCCATGGGAAAAAGATGAGTCTGTCTGCTCATGTAAATACTTACAGCCTTGGTCATTTTATATGGGGCCACTATAAATCTGAAACAATACATGATACTAAGTTATGAGTCAGAATGGACTCTACCGAGTCTCCAAAAGCCTCATAAGAGTTAGCATTCATTGAGTATGAATTCTGTATGGTAAGTCATGTGATAGGGCTGCTATTGTCACTATTTTACAAATGAAGGGACCTACGTTATGTTTAAAAACTTGGAACCAATCCATTATTACAAAGCTGGATAAGTAGTATAGTCTAACAACAGACGTTCCACTGTTCTCTAATCCTAGAGTAGGTTATAAAGTATTGTTACACACTCGGTTTAAAAGAAAAGAAGAGAAATATTGTCACAGATTTAGAGAAACATTTTTTATTACCACAATGAGAAGTTATTGTTTCTTAACCTATCCACCATCTTGTTCTGTATATTTTTGAAGGCAGTGCTTCCATCTCTCTAATCCTTTCCTGTGGGCTCAAAGGAAGAACAATTGTGACTACAGCATAAGGCAGCATTTTATTACCTACCAGCAATGACTTTTCCCAAAGATTTCTGTGCTTTTTGGTTGACAACCCTTTAAAACAGCAGCTTTAGCATCCTCAAGGCACTCAGACATGCTCCCTTTCAGAGTTTTATTTATATTTACTATTGGGACTGTGGGCGGGGAATCTGAAGAAGCAAGCATGATAAAGGCTATGGTGTGGATGGGGTCAGATTGTCCAGAGAAATGCTTGTAGGACAGCCTTTTCTACTCAAATAATGAGCAGGAGCATTGTTGTGATGGAAAAGAATTTCTGGGTGCAAATTTCTGGCCTTTTGCTCACCGTTGCAGTTTTTACTTTCCTTCAAGCTTCCTTATAAAAAAGTCAGGAGAGGCCTGTGTCCCATAAGACCATATATCAAAGTTACCTCCTTGAAACTGCAAAAACAAAATAAGCCAATGTCACCGCCATCTGAACTGACTTATCAGCCATGGATGGAAATGACCTAGCAGCTCCTTCAAGGATCCCTAACGGCATAATGTTCAGACTTGAGGAGGACACGGTGCAAGAAAGTCACGGCTTTCTGCTTCTGGTCAAAAACGAAGTATTGAAAACTCACGGGGACAGTTCTACCCTGACCGGTAAGGCCACTATTAGTCACTATTAAGTGGCAGAGTTTTTGCTTAGCAACTCCTCTCAGAAGCTACTGTTTTAAGGCACCCTAAAGCGACAAAGACATCTATGCTTCTGTAAGAACTTGTCCACAACCATTCACTGTTGTAAAGGCATGATTATAGATGTTTTGTTTGAAATAAACAGATACATGCACGATCCGAAATTCTAGTAGCAATACTTTTAGACTTATGCTCATATGTTAAGTCATATGGAACAGAAATAATCAAGACTACATCCATCATTCATAAAGATACTGTGAAAGCTCTGTTTTAATACATTAAAACATTGTTGAATACGTATCATTAAGTTTCAAAAGAAAATCATCTGATTAAGATTTTACATTATAATTTTAATTCTTTTTGGGTTTGCTGGTAGGTTAGGAGCAAAGAGCTGTGGTTTGGGGTTGTTGTTGTTGTTATTTGAAATAGGCATGGCTTCACAAATCAAATGAATTAGCCTCTCTGCTTTGCTAATCGTATCCCCCAAAACAAGGTCACATAAACAGAGAATCCGCCTTTGGCATGTGGATCTTGCTCAGACTCATGTATCATTGGCGTTGTTGTTTTTCCTGATGCTCTTTGGTCATGGAGAAGGTTAGTTTCCATCTTTGCATCTGTATCTTTTCTTCCTTACAATCTGCTTGGAGTCTATCCATTTTGTTCCACTGTACATCCACTTCAACTCCTATTCACAACCTTATTGTTTTTAAATTGTGGTAGAATACAGGCAAAATATGTTTTGCCATTTTTAACCATTTTCAAGTGTCTCTGTTTTATGAGCCCCACTATGCTGTGCAACACTGACCACTATTTGTTTTCAAAATGTTTTCACTCACCCAAACTCATTGAGCCATAATCCTCTACTCCCAACCCCCTCAGTCTTCTGTAATCAGTAAATCATTTCCTGTCTCTTTGTGTGAGGCTAAATCACAAAATGTTGCCACAAAATTATAAAAGCTCTATTAAACAAAGGTATTGAAACATAAGGCTATTGTTTTTTACTGGATTATCATCTTGGCTTTTACACCTCAATAGGGGATGCCCACACAATAAAACATGGAGTGACAACATCAACGTTGTTGGGTGATAAGGTTTGTTGACGGAATTCTTGTAGACTAGCCCTTTATACTTTCAAAGAGTGAGCAAGTGCATTGTTATGATGGGGGGAGAGCATTGGCAGAACTTCTGGGGCTTTTTTATTACTAATGCAGTTTTTAATTTTCTTAAACATTCTTTCTCAGTAGCCCCTGAAATTATGAAGTACCATTAGAGGAAATGTGTCCAGAGTACCCCACTGGAACACAAAAAAGACAAAACAAAAACCTGTACATCCTCTGAAAAGCCACTGATTTGATAATCTCTATTTTGATGGTACCCTAGGAGAGGGGTTCTCAACCCAGGTCGCAACCCCTTTGGGGGTCAAACAACCCATTTACAGGAGTCACCTAAGACCATTGGGAAACACATATTTTTGATGATCTTAGCAAGTGAGACACTGCTCCTCTCTCAAGTCCACCCACATGCATACATGCCCACTTATGAGTACGCAGTGTGAAGACTGTTACCTTTGCTACACCATGCTTCATGACAAAATTTCATTTATTTTTGGTTAGAAATAAATATTTCTCAATATGTACTGACATATTGTTTATTCCATGAATCACTATGCTTTCATTATGTTCAATGTGTAACAATGAAGATACATCCTGCATATCAAATATTTACATGATGATTTATAATAGTGGTGAAATGACAGTTTTGAAGTAGCAATGAAAATAAATTTATAATTGGGGAGTCACCACAACACAAGGAACTGTATGAAAGGGTCGTGGCATGAGAAAGGTTAAGAACCAATGCCCTAGTGGAACTCCGACATGTTCCACTACTGAGAGAATTTGTCTGCAGCCATCCACTGATCAGCTAGACATGTTGAAATGTGTTTTGTTTGGAATAAATTCATGAATTTGTAAATGGAACATTAGTAGCAATACTTCTCAACACACCTTGTCTTTGTATATTGTATTTCCTATACATGGGATCACACAATATTTTCCATTTTGGCTTATTTCAATTACAGCAGTGTTTTAGAGGCTTATCCAGAGTATAGTATGAGTTAGAAGACATTATTTTTAATGATAATCTTCATGTGTGTAGTTTGTTTGTTGTTTGTGTATTCATTTCTTTGTGGATTGATAAAGTTTAATTACACCTTTTGTCTATTGTAAATAATGCTACAATGACACTTGATCCACATATTTGAATCTTGTGCTTGTTTTCTTATAAACCAATTTACTGTCCCTGAGAAGCCTAAAAAATATTTAATGATTCTAAATGTAACTGGTATGTGATGGGGGCAGGGTCTATGGAGTCAATAAGAATGTTAAAGCCCACTTTAGAAAGGTCATAATTCAGAGGCAGTGGTGAGTGAGAGGGCATCCATGAGAAGTTGTGCTCTGGATGAAGATGGAATCAATATATGCTAACTGACTGGACCTCTGCAGTTTTCCTGCAGCTTTATCAACCTCTTTTGTCCTTTGGGTGGTATTTCTTGTACCAAAGATGTGTACCTAAATACCCCATGCATTTGCTGTGCACCTCCCTGGGTCTCTTTCCCTACCTCCTTAAATTTCTGGATTCCGAATTTTTCTGCTGATTTTATTAAGAAGCAAAACAGCTTTGCGAGGAAAAACCATCCATCAAGAGAAAGTAATGAGATTTTTGTGTGCATAATACACTGGGGCTTTCTTTTTCTACCATAAGTTGCTCATAAGCCACAAGTACTGTCCTTTCCAAGTTGGGCTGAATTTTATTTGCATTTACTCTGTCACAGATGAACTCTATCAGATTTTATGATCAAAAGCTCCAAATGGCCTCCCTGGGTGAAAATATATTAAGACTCAAAAATAAAATGCAATTTTTCAAAATGAGAATAATGAAAAATTCATGTTTAATGCATTTGACAATTATTGAATTAACAGTTTCCATCGGTTCTGCACGGAATTGGCAGGAACAGGGACACAGTAAGTCAAAAGAAATAGTTTCATTCATAGAGCAGCTCTCCGCCCTGGAGTTTTTATTTTTTACATTTCACATTGTTTTCCTGTGCACACCCTCCCGTCTACAGATTAAGCAATGGGTTAATCTGCATGTAATTATATAGAAGAATTATAACATAGAAAATTTAAAGAAAGAAGCAGCCTCTCTACTTTCTCCAAATATCCTACCCCAAATAAGACAACCCTATTAATATTGCTGAAAGATTTTTATCTACATATCTCTTAGACATTTTTCATGATTATCTCCCATCAATATCCCTACTCTTGAATGACTAACACATATTTGGCTGTATTTTTGAAAAAATGAACAAACAATGTTTCTTTTTCAAATGATTTTTGTAAACCTATGATTGAATAAATTAAAAGTTTCTGGAAGTGGAATTAAACTAATAATATAGGTATGGGACAATATAATTTATGAATTAAAGAATCATCCCCACCATTGCAGGTCTAAGTTTGTAATGTGTTCATATTTGATCAGTGCAATGAAAGATTCCCTAATTGCAGAAAGATAGCTATTCTGATGAAATTATTTACCCTTCTTGTTAACCTAAGCATACCTTATTAAAGATGAATTTTGTTTGGGGAGCATTTGAATCTATCCTGTCTCATAACAACACCATGTGGCAAAGTAGAATTGTCCCTGAGGATTTGATAGGCTGTTATCTTTACAGGGGTTGACTACTAGGTCTTCCTTCCATTGGGCTTTTAAATAGTTTGGATGGCCACTCTTTTAGTTAGCAGTATGACTACTAGTGTAGACACATGTTGAAATAGTTGCACCTTGTCTGTGCCTCAGTGACATCATTCATCATTGATGATCTTTTGAAACACCCTCTTCTCTTTATTCAGGCCATCTTCTCTTTATTCTATCACTTTTCAGACTGTGTGAGTAGAGATAAAAACATTGCTTGATTTTATTCATTTGGCAAGAGTTTACATTTTTTAGAAGATTAGAAAGCTATAGTCAAATAAAACACAATTTTTGCCTTGAGGAATTCACATTCTAGTAAAAAGCAAAATACATTGAGATACAAACAGCATGGATATTATGTAATAACAAGAGAAGTATTTACATGATATGATGGAAAAAAAGAGTAATAATGGGGTAAGTGTCTCAGGTAAAGTATGACTCATATAAGCAAAGAAGTCACTAAACTTGTCTTCAAACATGAAGAATACATGAAGATTGACCTATGATTTTTTTCATAGGTGTCTAAGATTGTATTTCCTTATAAGTTTCTTTCATCTTAAACTGTGCTTCTGTTTTACACTCCATATAAAATAGAAAGGAAACATCAGATCTGTCATCAATATCTTAGAGATGTTCAAGCACACTAAGCTACCTTGACCTTGTGTAAGTTTACTGAGTATTTCATGATCCCAGAGAAAGAATAATAAATGTCACTCCCCTTTTCATCATCTCCCTGGATGGCCTCTCCCTTGATTTTCTTTCTTTTCCCACCAATGGGAACAAATAAATGTCTCTTTTGAATTTTTTTAGAAGTAATCCAAACTCCTTTTCAAAATTTTGGCAATAGCCCGCATTTATATCATAGAAGAATCATCTATCCAACCTGTGTTTAGGAGAATATTTTCTCAAAAAAAGCAGTTCTCCATGCAAGAATTGCTATTGAAAGAATTAAACTTGTAGGCTAAACACAGAAAATAAATAAATAAAACTAAGCAATGCTGGGAAAAATAAAAAAGAAATCTTACTGAGAAAAGAACTCCAACTGCACTCATGACGTTAGTTAAAAACTAGGCTCCAGGGGTGGATGAAATACCAATTGAGGTATTTCAACAAATCAGTGTGATGCTAAAAGTGCTCAGTCATCCACAACAAGAAATTTGGAAGACAGCTACCTCTCAATTGAGATCCTTTCCAAAGAAAGGTGACCTCACAAAATATAACCTTATCAAACATCAATGAGAAGGAGCCCTGGTAGAACTGCGAGGTTTCTCTTGTCCTGCTAACTGCAAGGGCCACATTTAAACCCACTAGCTTCTTTGTATACAAACTAGTGGTTTGTGGGTTAAATATGTGATGAGAGGATACAACCATGATGCGCGACTTTCCTGATTTGATGCCATGCAGTATTCCCTTGTTCCTTTGTATAACGGCATCTTGATCCATGGACAGTTTCCACATGAGCATAAGGAAGTGTTCTAGACTTATTCTCAATGCTGGATTATATGAAGATGGGGGGTGGGGTGGGGGGGGAAGGTGGATTATATGAAGAAGAATGTGACATCAGCATCAGCATCGGAGGAAAACTCATTCACAACCTGTGATATGCAGATGGCATATCCTTGCTGGCTGAAAGGGAGGAAGACTTGAAGCACTTGCAGATGGAGATTAGAGATCACAGCCTTTATTATGGATTACCACTCATTGGAAAGAAAACTTAAATCCTCACAACTGGACTAATAGAGGTGACCATGATAAATGGAGAAAAGTTTGAAGTTGTCAAGGATTTAATCTCATTTGGATCCACTATCAGTACTCACAGAAGCATCAATCAAGAGATCAAATGATGTATTGCTTTTGGTAAACTGTTGTATAAAACCTTTTTAGGGTATTGAAAAGCAAGACTGTTCTTTTGAGGACTAAGGGGCACCTGACCCGAGCCATGGTACTTTGAGTCATCTCATATGCATGGGAAATTTTGACATTGAATAAGAAAGACATAAGAAAAATCAATTCATGTGAATTGTGGTGCTAAGAAAGATTATTCAAAGTATGACGATTACCAAAAGAACAAAAGTATCTTGGAAGAGGTAAAACTGCTTAGAGTTAAGGATGGCAAGACTTCTTGTATACTTAGAAAATGAGGTCAAGCCAGACCAGTCTCTGGAGGATGACATCGTGCTTGGAAAATGGAGAGGCAGCAAAAGAAGAGGAAATCCTTTGGAAAAAAACCAACAAACAAACAAATAAAGAGAAGAGGAAAGCCTTTAACCAGTTTATCATCCAAGCTGAATGTCCTAAATCTTAGTTAATTTGTGAACCGTGCTCCCCTTGCTTTATGCTATTTAATTTTTTTGTCCTTTAAAAATACAATCCTATTTATAACCACATTTTTCATGAACCAATTAGCTTGAAAAATTACCGAAGAACTAATGATTCACAAGGCTACAGAGAATTCTCAGGCTGGTTGAATATGCCATGCTGAAATATTTTAGTCATATCTACTAATTTTTTTCCTGTGGACATATGAGATTTTCAAATTTAAGGAGCAGTTACAAATAAATAGGATTTTCTTTTCCAAAATTAACTGGACTGAGGTTTGAGAAACCACAGCTAGAAAGTCAAATATGCTTCACCACCTGTTTTTGTAAATAATGATTTATCGGAGCATACTCGCATCCATTCATGTGTGCATTATCTGTGGCTGCTTTTGTACTCTACAGCAGAGGAGTTGGAGGAGTTGTGGCAGAGATCACATCTTCAGAATATCAAAATTACTTTCTATTTGGCTCTTAAAAACTGTTTTGACATTTACCCCATTTCAATATACAGTCAAACTGAATTTAGGGCTCAATTTCTAATCCTATTAAAATTAGTTGTGGTGTAGGCGTTGTGCTGCTAATACTGAAGTGGGTATTCAAATCATCCAGCTGCTCGAAGACAGAAATTTGAGGTTGCTTACTCCTATAGATATTTAAAGCCTCAGAAATATTTTAAAGATTTCATTATTAGTTGGAATAGACTCAAGGGAGATAGGTGTTATATACAAGATAAGAGAACCAAGCTTTTTCTTACTAGTATAGTTGTATATTTTGACATGAGGAAGAGTGAGACCTCCTATTTTGTTCTTCAATAATGCTTTACTTGTCTGTAGATTCTTTCCCTTCCATATAAAATTGGTGATTCATTGCTTCATCTCATCTAAGGGTATTCTTGGGATTTGAATCAGGATTGCAAAACCTCTATGATTGCTTTGGGAAGTATTGACATTTGCACCATGTTAAGTCTTCTCATCCATGACCAAAGTAGATTGTATGCAGCTCTCTTTGATTTCTAGTAGGAGTGCTTCATAAAGGTCTTTGACATGGTTAGATTGCTTGTATTTTATACTTTATATAAAGTATTTTATATTTGTACTTGTACTTTATATTTTATATAAATTATTTTATATTTAGGGGCACTCTGTTTTCCTGATTTTTTTCTCCACAGTTGTCTTTGTTGTATAAAGGCATTCAATTGATTTCTCTATGTTGATCTTGTATCCTGCTACTTTGCTAACTACTTCTACTGCTTTCATTAGTTTTCTTGTGAAACCTTTAGGATTTTATCATGTGCAAAGAAGCCTAGTTTTACTTCTTCCCAATTTCAATGACTTCTATTTATCCTTTTGTTCTAGCTAGAATTTACCATACAGTTTTGAATATGAATGGTGATAAAGATATGACTGGTTTTGTTCTTTTTTTTTGGGGGGGGAGGAGCATCACTGGCCATAGTCCCATGCACAACCACTACACCACTGGGGCTCAGCCCCTGGTTTTGTTCTTAAGGAGGAATCTAATAATGCTGTCTGTTGGTTTTAGATAAATAAACTTTATTTTTTTGTTACTTGAATTTACCTTCTCCTCCTAGTTGATTAAAAGTTTTTATCAGGAGTGAGTCTAGCAATTTAAAAAAGGTTTTTCTGGGTGTCAATTGAGATAATCATGTGATTTTCCCCTCTCTGGTAAGTTACTTTCTTCATTAATTACTATTGAAAAACTAGTATGACTTCCACCTTGGCAAGATGTGCTAATTTGTTATATTTTGTTGAGAATTGTTGCATCTATCCTCATTACATGGTCCATAATATATTTTTTGTAGTATATTTTTCTGGCTTTGGTGTCTGGACCCTACTCAAATCATTAGATTTAGTGTTACTCTTTAAATACTTAAAGAGTAATATAATATAATGAAGCAATGTATATATTTTCTAAAACATCTAAAGAGAGCAAAGTAACAGCATTTCTGTTAATTTCATGTACTTCATATTGCCATAGCTTGTGCATTGTGCTTCTGGAATTATCTGAACATATATCAAGCCATTGGAGTCCTAGTCGATTCATCGAAGTTGTGTGCCTCTGAATTTTTGAGTGTTTATTTTCCCCTACCCTCTGCTACTCAGTTGTCTTTTGTAACATGTAAGACCTATTACAAAAGTTACATGTTATATTCTGTTTGCCAGGTCCAAACAGTTCAGTTTCAACAATGTTGTGAATCAGTGTGGACAATGTCTATGTAAATAAAATCTTGGTGAACTAGATGATAGCAGAGTAGATGAGAGTTGAAATAACTCTGAGGTAAGAGAAATAAGAGGTATACTCATTCCCATGAGACATAAAAAAAGTACCAATCAGTGCAAGGATTAATCAGTGAATAATATAACCATATTTTTTGAAATGAAGCTGGAAAAATTTACCTAAAACATGAGTATGGACAAGGAAAACTGGACTTATTACTAAGTGTAGGGTCACTATTATAGTTAAATATCAAAGAGAAGACCCTTATATTATCAATCAGTGGGATTGGAAAAGAGATGCTCAAAAAGCAAAAAAGAATACTTGAAAGGGTTAGTATTCCAGAAACCAGTTGCAGAAAGCATTTAAGAAGGATGTTCTGATATTCATAAGTTTTGCTCTCTAAATCTGTTTAAGTCAGAAACAAGTTAAGTTGCTAACTTAAGTTAGAATTGGACAGAACTTCTTCTAACAGGGAAGCAACAAAACCCACATGGAAGAAGCATTCCAGCCTGTGTGATCACAAGTCCACGAAATCAGGTATCAGACATCATAAGACCCAAAACAATCATATTGATGCAAACAAGGGGGCCCAAAATGGATACTCAAAGTTCATCTGTAGTCAATTGGACATCCCCTCACAGAAGAATCACAAGAAAGGGGCAAGCCAGACCAGGTGCAGCATAGCACCAATGAAATATATAACATGCCTTTAGTTCTTTAATGCTTCCTACACTCCATTATCATGACCCCATTCTACCTTACAAATCTAGCTAAAATGAAGCATGCGCTTTGGAATACATAAGAACTTTCAACACATGGAATCCAAACCAGATAAACCTCTCAGCAACAATAATGGTTGTAGCAATTCTATGATGGTAAGGTGAGGGTGGGAGAAGAAGGAGGATAAAGGGGATATCAATCACAATGATCAATATACATCCAGCCCTTGCCTTAAGAGCAGTAATGTGGGTCAAGGGAGACAACAGACCATATAAGATATGAAAATAATAATAATTTTATTCTTTATGAGGGTGGGAGTTTGTGGGAGGGAGGGACAAAAGAAGAGGAACTGATAGTAGTGAATAGTTTCAGTGGAGTGAGGAGTAGAGGAACAAAAAAAAACAATTTGAATGCATTCAAGAGAGAACAAAGAGAGCTATTGAAATCATCAGCATAGGAAATATGTTTAAGGGATTTTATTACAAATAGTCAGTAAATAGTGTGTAATGTGTACATTAGGGAATGTTAATTGAGGATGCTAATATAATAGTGGAATAACCATAGAAGAAAAGAGGAGAAATGTCATACTTATATAGAGAGAGTATTCAAGATCATAAATAGTTTGACAGCTAAGAGACAAAGTTGCTCAGAAGAGATGACCTGCCATCGGGAGGGCCACACTTTGTCTTATCTCGATAATTCTGTCAAGGTAGGGTAAGGTTAGACTCCCACTTTCCCCCCAACTTGTCTTTACCCACATACTTTTTCATGATGATGCAAATATGAAGGTCAGTCAAAACTATTGTTTCAAAATCATAGAACATTTTATTAAACAAAAACATTGCACATGATACACTTCTAAGGAAGACACCAATCCACGATCCCTTCCTCCAAGCCTTCTGCCACTTTTGACTTAGACTTGACACCAGCAAAATAGCAGTGTATGGGTTGAGCCCCGTTGGCGTAGTGGTTATGTGCGCGACTGCGGCCCACTGAGATGGAGGTTCAATTCCAGCAGAGGCTCCACAGGAGCTGAGGCTGGTCCTCCTACTCCAACCACCAGAGGGCAGTGATGCCAAAAAACAAACAAACAAAAGAAAAAAAGCAGTGTAGGCATCCTTGGGGGACTCATGTTCCTTTTTGGTGTTCTTTGAGTTTTTTGGGAACAAAAAGAAGTGGAAGGGACAAGATTAGGGTTGTAAAATGACTTGGGTAATGTTTCCCAAAGGAATTCTTATAGAACAACATCTGTTACTGTCAAAGAGTGAGCAGGGAGATTTTTATCACCAATCATTTTTAGTATTCTTCAAGTGTCCTTAATGACTATTCTATGCCTTTGAGAAAATCCATCAAGAAAAGGATTTGAAATTTGAAATTCCTCTTAAAATAGTTATGATCACCTTCTAACTTAGTTCTTTGCCTTGAAATTAACTGATCCACCAGATTCCCCTTAGAAGCCACTGTTTTTCACTGGATTTTGTTTTTGAAGACACTCTAATGGGGGTAATAAAAGTATATTGCTGAAAGAACTTTTCTGCTGATACCCACTATTTGTGGAGCCTGGTTAAGCATTCCAGTTTCAGGTGTGTGTCTGTGTGTGTGTGGAGAGGGGACCCATAAATGTAAGAATGGAGACTCTAGTAGCAATGCTTTTTTTACTACCCTTGTATTGGCAATCAAGATTGGTGTTCTTGAAGGCCAGGTGGTGACATTCATAAATATTCATAAGAATGACATGGTGGTACTTCCTGGCATTCTGCTCTTAATTATCTCTGTATTATTTCAGGACTGCCCCTTTTTGCTGTGAGCTTACAAATGATGTTAGGACCCAGAAGAGCTTCTTCTCCATGTAAACATAGCATGGGCATTTCGTGATTTCTCAATACAAAACAAAAAAATAAAGTACAGATACCATTAATTACTTGGAGGGCAAACTACTGTAGTATCAATCTGGGGAAGGAATACTGTGTATATCTATACTGTAATGCCCACTACCATTGAGTCTGTTCCATCTCATAGGGGTTCAAAAGCTTTAAATCTTAATAGGAACTGATAATCTCCTCTTTCTCCATCAGAGAGACTCTATGGTTTGAACTACCAACTTTGGTATTAGCTGCACAAAGCCTATACCCAGCTAATCTTTATAAGATTATAGATTTTCTTGAGTCATAAGTTTAGTTTGACTATATTATTGACATGAAGGGAGGGACTTCAGTTTTTTTTAGTGCCAAATAGAAAATAGAAAGTAAAATTTGGAATTCCAAGTATATGATCTTTGCCACAAGGACACCATTCTAATAAATAGTAAAAAGCAAAACAAGAAAAGCAAAAAGAATAGCAATTGATATTGCATAGATGAATGTTACAAAGAAGTATCATTGAGTATGTTCTATTATTTGTCTTGAGACATAATTGTAGTTTGCCTATTTATTGAAATGAAGGGATGGACTGCAAATGGTTTCTAAGTGGCAAATAGAAAATATAAAGCAAGTTTGATAATCTGAGTATATAATCTCTGCCACAACTATCCCATTCTGCTGTGCCAGAATAAAAGCAACCATAGTTAATGCATATATTAGTGTTACAAAAGTTAATAGTGAGTGTGCTCCAATAAATCATTATTTACGAAAAAGTGTCTGGAGCCCATTTGACCTTTCAACTGTGTGTTCTCAAACCTTAGCCTACTTAATTTTGGAAAATAAAATCATGTTTATATGTAACTGCTCCTTAAAGTAGACCCTTTCATATATTACAGAAAAAGAAAACCAAGCTACTAAATAAGTCTAAAATATTTTGGTGTCCTCTATCCTATCAACCTAAGAACTCTTTGTCACCTCATGAATCATTTATCTTTTGCTAATTTGTCAGGATAATCGGTTCTCAAAAAATGGTTGAACAAAGGGTCAGAAATAACTATTATTATGAATATTATGAGAAAGCAAGAGGATCATGTTTTATAAGCCAATATGGCATTTTGTGGGGATAAAATGTTGCATCCCTCACATGCATATCTTTTCCTGGTTGAAACAGAGAACTGGAGTTTAGTTACGAGCTTAAAAGTTGGTTGTTTGAGCCCATCAAGCAGCAAAAGTAAGATTGCTTTCATAAATATTAGCACCAATAAAAATGATGTGTCTTGGTTCCACTCCATAACACATGGAGTTACCATTAGTTGAGATTGACTTGACAGAAACTTTTAAAACAAAACAAAGCACAAACATACACATACAAATGCATACACACAACAAACACACAGGTATGCACACTTACAAAGAAGGGTATCTTCTAAAACTTCCATGAAAAATGTCATCATCTTTTATCTGATGTCCAAGAACTCTTTGAAACACCTTCCTATGGCTTTACAAAACCCACTGCCATCAAGTGAATTCTGACTCACAGTGACCTCAACTGCTCCACAGAATCTTAGGACAGCGTAAAACATTACAATAGAAGAAAATTGGCTTCTATTTCTCAAGCCAACAGTCTTTCAGTTAACCATCCAGTGCTTGCCCATTGCAAAAGCAAGACTCCACAAGTAGGATTAAAGAAATCTTTATTTTTAAGCACTTTTTACAAGATCCCTGGAGGCATAGTTGGTTATGAGTTGGACTGCTAATAGCAAAGTCAACAATGTGATTATGTTAGGAACTTCCTGGGAGAAAGATGAGGCTTTCTTCTCTGGT
Organism: Nesogale talazaci; assembly: GCA_004026705.1. NCBI lineage: Eukaryota > Metazoa > Chordata > Mammalia > Afrosoricida > Tenrecidae > Nesogale > Nesogale talazaci. The sequence continues at coordinate 196,488 of PVJH01000125.1, forward strand.
AAAGATGTACAATCCTCTGGGAGAATTATACCTTGCTGTGAGTCAGAATCAACACTATGCCTGAGAGTTTGGTGGACATATGTGAATATAAGTGTGTGTGTGCACAGTGAAATAATTTTTTTTAAACTTTCAAAGCTCACAAACATTTATCTGTTACTGAACTCTAATTTCTCTGGCTGACTAAATGATCATTATTTCACCTTTTAAAATAGTATTGCAGAGCAAATTTATCATGACTAAATTTTATTTAGGCATCAATAAATTAGAATTTTTAGCTTCCATACTAATAAAGCACCAGCAGATTTTTTAAATTGCCATTAAATTCCTTTCTGAGGTATTATGGTACTTTATGTATATGAACGTGTTTTAATAATTTTTATACAAATCAAGTGGAGTTAAATAAGTTTACTACTAGAATGCTTTGGTTATTTTAACTTGACTAAAATTAAATAAGTCTGATATTATAAAATAATATTTCTATAACTCATATCTTTCCCACTTGCTACTGTGCACACTATCAGCATTTTGAAATGCCATTAGTTCATCATTCCATGAAGACTTGATCAATTCCATAATATCATCTATGTTTATTAATGAGTGATTATAAAAATTTTCCCTGTGTAAACCAAGAGTCACAGAAGCCAGTACATTGCCTTTTTATTAAACCAGTCATTGTTAGATTATATCTTACTGCAATTACAGATGTCCTAGCAATAACATATTTCTACAATCATCTGGGTTAGCAGTCACTGTTATGAGCAATTCCCACCATATCTTGATTTAACATCACAATAAATCTCTTGAGGTAGGCTTTATCACTACTATTTTACAAATGAAGAAATCAAGGCCCCATGTCTTCATCACTTCCTTAAAAGAAAGAAATGACAGTGTTTCTCAATAGTATGCACGTCTCTAAATCTGTAATGCCCTTAATTGCTATGCTTCCCTGTGCCTCCAATGGGAAGGAGTCATCATAGGAAAGACACAGGTTCCTAATTTTCTTTAATTCCAGTTCTGCATTTAGTTTTTTAACTGCAGAAAGCAATCTATTCAGAATAGGGAGACATAAAGAAATTCTAAACTTGAAGTAATGGAATGAGTTAAGCTAAACTACTGCTCTATAGTGGGATGGGCATCCCTGGATGGTGTAACAGTTAATGGACTCAGTTGCCAACCCAAAGGTGGGAGGGAGGTCTGTGTCAAACAGTCTTGTTGGAAGAAAAGTGTGGCCATCTCTTTCAGTAAAGTCAGCCATTGAAAATCCAGTTCTGCTCTGATGTACACACAACAACTGTTTATTGAGTCATATCTAGATCTGTTTTAGAATTTACTACATTGCGGTATCATTTTCTGATATGAAGAAGCAACTATGCCAGTCATTGATAAGGCAAAGTAGTCTGGTTGATAAGAACACATTCTCTGAAGTCAACCTTTTTACTTTTTATATATAAACAGTTTTTTGAGGCGCAATCCAAATATCCTGTAATTCAATAGTTGAACTAAATCAAGATATGTTGTATAATCATTTGCATAGTCAACCTTCGAACATATTTTTTTTCTTGTACTCCTTGTTATTAGCAACCCATTTCCCTCCAGCCTCCCCTGTCATACCCTGGAGGAATCATTAATCCAGTTATTGCCTGCAAAGATTCACACTTCTTAGATTTCATATACTGAAAAACACACAAATATACAAAACAGGGAGAAAAAAAGCTAACAACAATAACAAAATGAAATAGAGAAAAATCTCTAGATGTAAAGAAAACAAAAATTTTTTAAGCTTAAAAATTTAACAACTTTAAAATAATTCAAAAGGGAGATCAAATGATCAAATGGTAAATTTTAAGTTAGATCTAGCTCATAATCTACTTTTCAATGCATTTGGTATGATAGGCCATCCACGTCCCTGGTCTATGTCCACAGGGAATGCATTAGAGGCTCCATCCCATGTATTTTCCTCTAACTTTATTTTTAATTAGAAGAACTTTTAGTTGTATCAAAAAGGAAATAAAATCAGGTGTTACACTTTAGCCATTCAAATTAGATGTATCATTTAAATCTACTCTAATTATCTCTATAATATTCTTTGTCTCATGACCACACAATTCACATTCTTTGATGATGATCAGAAGGAAGTCATCAGAATGTATGTGTACCTCACCAAGAGCCCTCTGGCAAGCCAGGAGTTCACAGTTTAAGTTCTGATACGATCACCTCTTTGAAATGGATTTTATTATTTACAACCCTTGGATTATATAGGATGGTGTGCTTTTCTCCCATATGAATTTAGTTGACTCCTCACTTAGATGACTGCTTGCTTGAAGTCAAGCCATTAAAACCACAGATGCTATTCTTTCTGAGAACTGAGCACCATTTAATTTCTTCACCACATTTCATGTGGCACTCATAACTTAAGTTATCTCTTCCTATCAAGCAGGACCAGGTCATAAGAACTAATAGGTCTTTGATTGGGGATAGAATTAAGTGCAAGTCCAAAATCCATTAATGTATCCATGGTTCATATATGTCTATTTCACCTTGGAGACAGCATTGTCCTTTTATGTTAGAGAGTGCCACCAATCATCTCCCTTTGCCATAAGGTAATTCAGTTGAAAACATAATTAACTTGGCCAATGGTAAAGCATTGGAAATGCAATTGAGAAAAGGAGATTATTCAGTGTGGACTGTGAATGAACTTGTACCGATTAAATCCTTAGGTGACTGCATTCTGCTTACTCAAATAATTGTGTTGTTGGTAGTAAGGCAAAGCGTTCAATATTATTAATTAACAGGGGTATGACACTGAAGTAATAGGTGTATGGCAGTACGACAACCACTAGTTCTATACCCTTGGCATAGCTCTCTTCTGTTTCTTCTCACACCATGTAGTTTTAATCTAAAGCCCAAAGGCAACAGGTGCGTTTGAGGTAAAGCCCCAATCACTTAGTGAGTTTCCTACATTGAGTCCTGTTGTCGTCTACCAAGGATGAGAGCGCCTCAAAAACATAGGGTCTACAGTCCCATTAATCTACAGCACATGTTCCAGGGGATGAGTAGAATCTGGATCTCTTGTGCTCTGATAGGAGCATAATCTTAAGCATATTCTCCTCAGGGGTTCCATGTACATTTCCTCTCATCCAAGTCCTAACCAGGCACAACCCTGCTTAGCTTCCGAGATCAGATGAGATCGGGCGCATTCAAGGTGGTATGACCAAAGACCATGTACATTTCCTTAAGCTCTTTTTCTTGTTGGGAGGTTGGTCCTTCTACTTTTCTACAGAATTTCCCATGAGATTGCATCACGGATCAGATTGTCTGTTTGATTGGGGGTGACCTGAGCACAGTTTTGTATGGCAGTCACTGAATGTCCATCTCCCTATCTCTCGATCTTGAAAACCTGACAGCTGAAGGGAGGTCTCCTCTGGCAAAGTGGTTTATAAGGTATATAAGGTGAGAGTGTGCTGTCTGCTTCCTGGGTGCTGGTTAGTCTCTACTGGTTTGCTTGGCAGGCAGGATCAGAGGATTGCAAGACCTGGAATGAGGAGTTTGCATTCTTCTTGGTGTCTATCCTGATAGTAGTGAACTCCTATTAGCCCTTTTGGGACTGTGCAGTCATCCTTCCTGAACTGATATCCCAGGGCTGCTACTTTTTAGCCAGGTGATTTCACACTGTGTCTTAGTTTCCTCATCTCTCGAAGTTATAGCGACCCTTAGTAACTACCTCATGGAATGGTTTGGTAAATTGAACCTATTAGTGTGTGCAAAATGTTTAGAATGAGGTCTGGTTTAATAAGCTCTTAACCAGTGTGGGCTCCTATTCTTTTCATTATGGGTAAATTTTATAGAGTCTGCCATAATGTTCACAGTTTTTTTGTTGTATTTTTTTTAAAAAACATGGACATTAGGACAGTCTTTCCATGAGCTTCCTCATGCTTTTTTAATCATGTGATTTTGCTGGTTTACCAAAGATGTAAGTTTATGGAATAAATGGATCCAGACAGGATTTATTGATCCTCCAAAAAGGATTTCTTCTTATCTTCTTTACTACCTACTCTCCCTACCTTTTTTCTTCACTTTCATTTTATTTTCCCTCCAAAGTGATTTTCTTTTCTTTTTTCTTTTTTGTTTTCCCCCTGCTTTCTTCTTTACCTTCTTGAGAATGGTGGCAGGTGTGTTTGTAAGAGGGAATATTAGAATAAGCTGCTTTTTACTAGTGGCAAAATATCTCTGAAATCTCAGTGGCTTAATACAATGGAGTCTTCCTCTTCTTTTGGTCTTGCACATGCTGTCTGTGTGCATTGTATGGGACTGTACTCCTAATTGTATCATCAAGAACTTGGCTAACTGGAAGCTCTGGTTGTTCCATAAGTCACTCATGTTCACAGGTACCAAATAAAGCAGATTGGTGATTATTTTTCGTTTTTTATGTTCTCTGTATTTACTTAGATTAAATATTTGGGAAAATGTGTTTGTGTGATAACAAAATGATTTCATTGAAAAAGAAAATAGGCTTCTGTTATATGGTATACATACAAAAATGAAACAAAATCTTAAATCTCATAAAATCTCAAGAAGAACATTAGTAGTAATTCAGAAAAATTTTATGATGCTATAAGACTAAAGAAAAAAATCAAGTCCTTGATGTTTAAATGACATGTGGTCATGATCAAAGGTTCCCAAATCCTAATATTATATGAAAATATGAAACAATGCTAGTATATATGGGAAGAGAAATTCATGTTTAGTGATACATAAATGTTTGTAAACTTCAAAATTATTTTAAATCTCATTTTGCTGATCATGCGCAGTGAAAATGCTGCAAAAATAATGATCTCTTTAAACCTATTTCATTTTTAGTAATGCTGTGTGACCACTCAGAATTATTTTTAATTCAGCAGTAATTCCTAAGTACTTAGATGAAATGCTCTTCCCATACTATTTTCTCTAGGTACTTCCTGGCTTATAGAAAAATAGATTATTCTTTGTTTGCAATCAAATAGCTACCATTAATTTTAGTGAAAGTTCCTGTCTAAGAATGCAAAATGAATGAGAAAACTACTATAAAGGATGAATAAACTCTCGATCTTTTCCTCTGGAGTATTAATTGTGCATCTTAGCAGATAGTGTATAATTTTGTATTATTCTTAGAGTGCCAAAGATGCAAAGTCTTTAGATTTTTCATTCTGCTATCCACACCTATTACAGCCTTCACTATTGACTAATATTTTTTACTTTAAGTGGAGCTATCAAAGACATTTTTCTTTCCTTTAGTTCTTTTTAATTTTTAGTACAGTTTCCTTTGTTCATAATTAATACAATATTTCTAAAAGGAAAACTAGGGAGGGAAATAGCAGTCCTCTGTTCTGCCCATGTTTTCAGATCCGCAGGGGCTACTACTTGGACCTCATTGTGGTTTCTTGTCTTGTTGGTCTCCATAGTTCTCAATAACTCTGTGTTTCTGGTTCTTGATGCTTGAACATTTGATACTTTCTATTGTGCTTTCAAGATAAAACCCTCTTTTTCACACACCCGTACACATACTACCCAATCATTCCTGTTAGATACTGTGGAGATTTGAATTCATCTAATGCCATAGATTCCAGCTCCATGTGACAGAGAACTGTCCCATGTGTTTCTCGGCTATCATCTTTATAGGAGAAAAGAGCCCCCTTTTTCCTCTACAGAAACTAGATAAGTTTGAATCAATACACTTTCAGTTAACCGATAGCCACTTCACCAGCAAGTCACTGGGACTCCTTTTCCTTATCATTATTTCTCAATATTGGCATATTTTAATGTTTTCTTAGTTAATTATGTAGTCCTTAAAGTATTATAATGCAGTTGAGACATTTTATCATCAAATTTCATCTTTTTTTGATGATGGTTATCTATATCTGTTTACTGGTTATCTATACCTATAAACATGCCTGTTAACAAAGATGAACCATGTAAACACATAACTTTACAGATGTAGAAGTACACTTGTGTGGTAAATATCTAAGAATAAAGTTGTTAAGCCATATGGTTAACACTTTCATAACATGGATAGCGTCTTTTTGTTGTTGTTCTTTGTTTAATGTTGATTGGTTTCTTGACTAAACTATTAAATTATAAAATCAAACTCACATGGACTCAAGTTAAAATTTAACTGCCGTTGCCTCTGTAAGATATTGTTACTTCTGGAAATTGGACAGATTTAACGTAACTCAAAGTTCACCAGCTAGACCGATCCCCATTAAAATTTGGTGAAATCCAGCATTCAGTTAATTGAAGGGATGGACACACTGTGAGGGTGACTTCCAAACTGGGCTGTGAAATGACAGAAAGGAAAGCTCTTGTCATGGATCAAAAGAGTTTCTCAGAAGAGTGTTTGACATGCTCTTGTCATTATAGTTGTTGTTAGGTATCTTGGAGCTAGTTCCTATTCATGGCGACCCTGTGTACAACAGAAGAAGTACCCACCTGGTCCTGTACCGTCCCCATAACTGTGATGAAGCCCATTGTTGCAGCCACTGTGTCAATATATCGTGGTGAGGGCCTTCCTCTTTTCCACGGCCCTTCCACTCTACTTTCTGAAGAACAGTGGCCTTCATCATGTATTGCTCTCTCCCGACATGTCCAAGGTACACAAGCTGAAGTCTTATCATCCTTGTCTCCTATATAGCATTCTGGCGATTCTTCTCCAAGTCAATTTTGTTTATTGTTTGGCAGTCCTGGGTAACTTCAACATTCTTTGCTAGCACCATGAATCAAACACATCAATTTTTCTTTGGTCTTCCTTATTCAAGGCACTTCCAAGTGCCACACATATATGAGGTGATTGGAAACACTCACGAATCGGGTCAGGCATACCTCAGTTCTCAAGGTAACTTGACTGCTGTAAAGAGATTTTGTGCAGCAGATTTATCTAATGCACTGTGTCCTTTCATCTCTTGACTGCTGCTTCCATGGCTGTCCACCACGGATCCAAGAACCAGGAAATCCTCTAAAACTTAATCTTTTCTCCATTTGTGATGATGATACCCACTGGTCCACTTGTGAGGTCTTGAGCCTTCTTGACATTGAGTTGCCTTCCATACCAAAGGCTGTAATTCTTGACATTTGTCAGCAGGAGTTTCAAGTGCTGCTCCTTTTCATCAAGCAAAGTTGGGCCATCTGCATGTCACAGGTGATTAACAACCCTTCCTCCAACCCTAGTGCTGTATCTTCATATAATCCAGTTCCTCTCATTACTGCTCAGAATACGTATGGAAGAAGTATGTTGAGGTTATAAAATCCTGACTCACACCATTCCTGATTTCAAACGATTCAGCATTGCTATATTCTGTTCACACAGCTGACAGTCCATACACAGGTTCTCCATGAGCACAATGTAGTGTCCTGGAATTTTCATTCTTCTCAAGGGTAGTTTATTGTGATCCACATAGTCGAGTACCTTTGCATAGTCAATGATTCACAAATATACTTCTTTCTGCTACTCTCTCCTTTTTGCCAATAACCATGTGACATCAGCAGTGATATCCTTGTTCCACATCCTCTTATGAATCTGACCCAAACCTCTTGCAGCTCCCAATGTGCTGCTGCAATAGTACAGTCTTCAGAAAAACTTGATTTATAATATTATGTTAGCAATGATATCATTTATAATTTGGAGATTCTATTCAACCTCCTTTCTTTGGAGTGGGTAAAAATATTCAGTTGGCCAAATAGCTACCTTACAAATTTCCTGATAATAGATGAAATGAATGTTTCTTTTGTTGCATCAGCATGTTGAAGTGTTTCAATTGGTATTCCATCAATTCCTGGATGTTGGCTTTGGTTAATGCTTCCAGTGCAGCTTAAACTCTTTCTACAGTACCATTGATTCTATCTTCCATGCTGCCCCCTACAATGGTGGAACGTTGAAAAATCTATATTCTTAAGGTCTTTTTTCATGATTTCTGCACCAGTCAATACTTTGCCCATAAAATATTTTAATATTGCAATTCAAGGTTGAATTTTTTCCTTGAGTTCTTTCAGTTTAGGATATGTGGATTATATTATTCTGGTTTTTTTTTTGGTTCTCTAACTCCATCTTTGTACATATTATAATATTTTATTCTATATTCTTGAATTGCTCTTTGAAATTTTCTTGCCAGCACTTTGACTTCATTATTTCTGTCACTTGCCTCAGCTACTCTATGATTAAGAGCAAGTTTCAGAGTCTCCACTTTGGCCTTTTCTTTCTTTCTCTTTTTTTCTTGTCCTTTAGTGACTTTTTCCTTTCTTCTTGAATTATTTTCTTGATTTCCCCCACATCTCATCAGATATTGTGTCCGTAAGGTTCAATGGAGCAAATCTGTTCTTGAAATGTTCTTGATGCAAGTGTGCTATACTCCAGGTTGTGTTTTGGCTCTCATATATTTGTTTTAACTTCAGCTTCAACCTGAAATTACAAATGAGCAATTGGTGGTCTGTTTCATAGTCAAGACCTGGTTTTATTTTAGTTGCTGAGATTAGCTTCTCCATCATCTCTCCCCAAAAATGTAGTCAGTTTGATTTCTATGTGTTAAATTTGGAGAAGTCCACAAGTATTATCACCATTCATTTTGTTGGAAAAGGCTATTATAAACAAGTCATTAGTTGCAGCATTTTTCATGCAATCTTCAGGATCATTACTATAACCAAGATATTATTTTCCAGCTACCTTTCCTTCCTCTTTGTTTCCAACGTTTGTACTCTACTCACCAATAATTATCAGTGCATCTTAATGGCATGTTTGGTCAATTTTAGAATGAAAACTGTGGTAGAATTTTTTCCATCAAGATTTAGCAGTTGTGGCATAAAATTTAATAATAGTTGTATTGACTGGTTTTCCTTGACTATGAATAGAATCATGGATGAATATAATCATATCACAGACAGAATGGCACTTTAAGATAGATTTTGAAATGTTTATTTTGAAGATGATCAGAACACTGCTTCTCTTGATAGTGCCATTATCAGCATATAAAATCATATGATTTTCTGACTCAAAATGTTCTTTAACTGTCCATTCAGATCATCATTACCTGGGATAAGAATTTTTGTGTGTTTCATCTAAGTTTTGAGGACATTCAATTTTCCTACATCCATACCTTCTACAATCCAAGTTCCAATTGAGTGGATTTTTCAGCTGCTTCTTCTCAAGTTGATGTGTCTTATCAAGAAATGAAGGTGTCAGAAGCTTCACGCCCCCTCTATTCATATCATTTTTATCAACTTTACTTTGAGAAAGCTGCTCTTCATCAACCATATTTTGATCAGTTCCAAAGAGCAAATTGAATATATAGGAGTAAAGGAACATAAAATTACCAAGGAAGAAAAGAAAGATAGGAGCTAAGGAAGAAATAATGGAACCTATTAGAAGTGTATTCCTCTTTCTTAATAAGTGTGTTCACTAGTGTCAAGGAAAATGAAATTTGGAGTGGAAAGGTGTTGAACCATTGCCACCTGATGTTTGCAATTGTTTACAAGAAAAAAAATAAAAGAGTAAAGTGTGAGATTAAGGTATCAGATGTTGGATCTTGGAGAATACCTGTGACAGCAGTGAGAAATTGGAATGGTTAAAAAAAAAAAGGTGGAATAGGGGACCATGACTGCCTGCTAATACTAGGAGTCTATTGAATTTGATCATAAATTTCCAAATCCAGCCACCAAGCTGTGATATTTCAAACATGCTCAGGTCATAAGGTGTAAACTATTTTCTATTGGTAGCACATTCTAAGTAAGGAAAAAGGGAGGTCATGACTCTCCAAATATATGTCTTGAAATATGGGCCATAGGGTGAGGAAAGAAATAGCTTGAAAGAAAATAGAGGCATTGTAAGATAAAAAGAATTTAATAAAGTAAACAGGAAGAATATGATTTAATATAAATTATCTTTAGTGTTAAGTAAGATAAGGAATACAAGTCAATTAGAACCATGGTGTGATGAAGTTAAATTACTTAATTGTGGTTCTTCTACCCATGTCTGTATAACTTCCACCAAATGATTTGAGTGGGACCGTGAAAATAGGGCAAGTGAAACACTAATTATTCAGTTTTGTCTTTCCTCTCAGTAGTTGAGGGAGTCATTTGAGAAGCAAGAAGAGAGAAAGTAATGTGATAATCAAGAAAGAAGAGTCATCAGCAAAGCATGTGGGAGATTCCTATCTGAGTTAGTGAAGGTGTCAGTGACAGACCACCATCATGAGATAGGAGGGTGCAATGTGAAGACCAGCTCGAGGAAGAGTGGTACCCTTCCTGGAATGCAGTGGAGGCTAAGGGACTATGTGATTGAGAGGTCAAGAGCCAGAGGGAGACATGACTAAGGAGAGGCATTCCGGACAAAAGAACTGTATCCTTAGCATTTTGTAACCTGTTCGCATCCCCAGCAAACTCCATAATCATAAATATTGTCTGTGTGTTTTGTGTGGTCATTGCAACAAGTTTTCAAAACCAACAGAGAAGTAGAGTGCCTGGAGAGGGATAGTTGGTGTCAGAATAGAAGAACGAAGGAATGAAGATGGAGACAGAGCTGTTCTGTGCCTTACAGCTATCAGTCTTGGAATGGTGTGGAATTGAATGATCCTTTTCCTTTGTATAGTCAGAAGTGATCAGATAATGCCCTCATGCCATTTCTTCACTCCCCTCACACCTACCTAATGTTCTCTAAATGTTAGCTGCTCTCATCATCATAAATACACTTGTTTTATACATTTATCATACCAAGCATGTCTCTTTGAGTTCAAAAAGTACAAATTCTCTAAACAGAGCAAGTAGAAGAGTTAGCCTTCAAGCCAGCTTCTTATTTCAAAGGTATAAAATCAATCTACTTTTTCAATCTGACAAGCTGACAGGGCAGTTCATTTTTGTTTTCCTGATTTCTATTGCAAACACGTTGCACTAGCTTTGAGAGTGATAAAAGTACAAGACAAATGAAATTTGACCTGGTCAAATTGAGCATTTCTGTGATAGCCTTCAAAGGCTGCCACAAATTGGATATCTGATTCAAAGAAGGCATGATTCTCTTCCTCTTACCTCTCATTTTTGATGAGGTTGAGTTGTGGAATTGGACAATGGAAAAGTGGAAGAAGATGAACGCATGTAGGCCATTTGAAGTTGCTGGAACTAGGGTCTGTATTGATCAGTTTGGATTATTTGACCCTCTTGTAATTCTGCAGGTTTAATGCATAAGAATATGAGCCTGTGACAGCAAGTAGTTTTGCGAGGCCTTCTCTTGTTTACTGAAAATAGTTAAAGGGAGTAGAGGAACAAATATACAAAGCTGAACCCAAACAGTGAAAACAGGTAACACCATGAAAATCATCTAATTTGCTATCTACATGAATGTGAAAGCAGAATTTTTAGCAGTCCTGTAGGAGAGATTAAAATAATTCAGAGTGATTTGTTGCAAGCTTGGCGACAGGTCAGCAAATTTGAATCTCATTAGAATTCAATAGTGATCATAAGAAGTGTAAGCAGAATATCTTCAGTTAGCTGTGCTTGTCTTTTACAGACAATGCGGAAAGTAAAATAAAATAAAACTCTGTTGCTATACCTGGGTATAGAACTTCAATTGGGTGTTGAATGCTTTCCAGTGGACATATATTTTCCCTATTGATTTTTCTGAAATTGTTGTATGCTAATTATTTTCCTTTATTTTCTGATTTCCTTAATATAGAGCATGGTCTACATTAATATTGCTCCATTTCTTTTTTTTAGCATCTCCCATTTGTTATTATTAAATCATTTTCTTGAGGGCTCATACAACTCATATCACAATCCATACATTCATCCATTGTGTCAAGCACTTTTATGCATTTGTTTCTTTCATCATGCTCAAAACACTTGCTTTCTATATGAGCCTCTGGCATCTGCTTCTCATTTTTCTCCTCCCTCCCCACACCCTAATCTCCCATGAACCCTTGATCATTCGTAAATTATTATTTTGTCATATATTACACCATCCATTGTCTCTGTTCACCTACTTCTCTGCTGTCCATCCCCCAGGGAGAAGGTTATATGTAGTAGATCCTTGCAATCTATTCTCCCTTTCTACCCCACCTTCCCTCCACCCTCTCATTATCATATTTCTCCCCTCTGGTCCTGAAGGGTTCTTCTGTCTTGGATTCCCTCTGTTTCCACTTCTTACCTGTACCAGTGTAATCCTCTGGTCCAGCCAGATATGGAAGGTAGAATTAGGATCATGTTAGTGAGGGGGAGAGAAAAAGAGGAAACATGTAAGAACTAAAGGAACATTGTATGTTTCATCATTGCTTGACTGCACCTTGACTGACTCATCTTCACTTTGACTGACTCATCCCCTTCCCCAACAGCCCTCTGTGAGGGAATATCCAGTTGCCTATAGATGGACTTTGGGTCCCCTTTCTGCACTCTCCCTCATTCACAATGATATGATTTTTTTGTTCTTTGATGCTTGATAGCTCATCCCCTCAGTACCTCATGATCACCCAGGCTGATGTGCTTCTTCCATGTGGGCTTTTTTGCCTCCAAACTAGATGGCCGCATGTTTATCTTGAAGCTTTTAAGGCCCCAGATGCTATATCCCTTGAGAGCTGAGCACCATCAGCTTTCTTTATCACATTTGCTTATGTACTCATTCTATCTTCAGTGATCATGTTGGGAAGTTGAGCATTTCAGACTACTGAATTATTAGAACAAAGTGTTCTTTTATTGGAGGAGTACTTGAATAGAGGCCCACTCTCCATGTGTTTCCTTGAAACTAAACCTATAAATATATTATGTACATACTGTAATTTTTGGACTATAAGATGCAATTTTTCCCCCTTAGGGGAAAAAACGACAGTGTGTCTTATGGTCCAAATGTGTGGTACCCCAGAACATTTTCATATACTGGTACTATTTGGTTCAGAATACATATATTACTCTTCTAAAATCTTGATGTGTCTTATGGTCAGGTGCATCTTAAGGTCTGCACCTGATAGATCTATTTCCACTTTGTCTTATATAAATATATTTTATGTATATATGCCTGTGTTTAGGTTTTTATAAGTGCCCTTTGCCTACTAGTTCTTTCCTCTCTTTCTTTTTACTTTCCGCTTTTCCCACTATCATGTTTAGCCTTCATTTGGGTTTCAGGAATTCCTCTTGGCTACACTGTCCTTGATCCAGCCCTGCCAGACCCCTTATACCCTCTAGCCATTGATTTTTGGTCACTTGTGTTTCCTGTCTCTGAGTTTGGTAGCACCCACTCCCTTTCCCCCCATGTCCCCTTCTCCAATCTCTCCCAACAGAACTGTCAAACTATTGTTCTCTTATCTGGCTTGTTTATCCTACCCATCCCTTCCAGATAGACTTATAATGATAACAATATGCACCAACATAAGATAATAAACAATAAAACAAAAGCTACAAAAGCAACAACAGCAGAAAAACAATAACAACAACAAACCCTATAAATAGTTCAAGGTCTTTTTCTTGCTCTTTATGAGTATTTTCCAGTCAAGTGTGATTGACACCTCACCCTCGCCCCACAGTTCATTTTTGGTATTCGCTGGGGACTTCATTGTTCTGCTCCCCTTGCGCCTCTGTTGCATACCCCCAGTGTCTTACTTCAACATGGTGAATTCAAGGCAGGCACAATTCCCATCATATTGCTTATTTCTGAGAATACCAATATATTCTCAGGACACATAAGTATTTGTTAAAAAATACTAATAAGTGGCAAATGAATGTCTAAATTATACTTTCATCCTACAAGTGCATGCTATTTTTCAAGAAAATGTTTGATTGGAAGTATATATGTTAAAATTACCTTTAAGCATAACAATTTAAGAAGATTTAGTAGGTAGATCCTGTGTGTGTGAAGCATAGAACTTGAGTAACTGTCAGTAATGTAAATATTTACAAACTAAACTGGTGTCAACAAACACAGTGGCACTACCTGAGGGGATTGTTACCTGCCTTGATCAGAATGGAAGGTGTTACCATATTGGAAATGTCTCCAAGTAAAGTTTGGATGCAAAATACTCCAAAAAGGTATTGACATGTAGCGTCTATCATTTGAATGTGAGTTGAATATGATCCAAGGGAATTCGTTCTGCATATATACAATGTCCAGCAAATTGTGATTTCAATTATTGTGGTTGCACACTATTCACGATTAGTTTAAAGAACATTATACACACATATAAGGAGAATCATTTGATTTTTTTCTCCCAATACACCTTTTCTTTTCCAATGAATTCTTGATTCTGTAAAATTCTTGATTCTTGCATCATAATGTTCTAATATCAGAAGTAAATATAGCTTATTGGTTATTCTAACTTATTATAAATGTCCAGATTATTATTTATTCATGAGCAACAATTATTCTATGCTCTTTCTTTTTTTGAGCATGATACTTTATGTCCTTTTTGGGTTAAACAAACTGAATAATCTATACTTACAGACGGTTTGAGAAGTCCAATAAAAAAAGGGAAGTGATTGCTGAACAATGGCCATTTCTCAAGCAGAGATAAGCTTCTGATTACACACAGTGTCCTGTTTTTTCCTTTTTAAAATAAATCACTTTATTGGGGGCTCTTGCAACTTTAAAAACATCATTTTATTGGGAGCTCATGCATCTCTTATCATAACCCATCCATCCATCCATTGTGTCAAGAACATTTGGACATTTGTTGCCATCATCATTTTCAAAACATTTGCTTTCTACTTGAGCCCTTCTTATCAGCACCTCATTTTCCCTCTTCCTCTCCCACCCGCCTTCCCTCACAAACATTTGGTAGTTGATAAATTATTATTACTATTTCATGTCTTACACCGACCAATGTTGCCCTTTACCCACTTTTCTGTTGTCTGTCCCTCAGGGAGGGGGGTTATATGTAGATCATATGTAGATCATTGTTACCGGTCTCCCTGTCTCTCCCCACCGATCCCTTGCCCTCTCACTATTGGTCCTGAGGGGTTTATCTGTCCTGAATTCCATGTGTTTCCAGCTCTTATCTATACCAATGTACATCTTCAGGTCTAGCCTGAATTGTAAGGTAGAATTGGGATCATGATACACCTGGAAGGAAGCATCAAAGAACTAAAGAAAAGTTGTATGTTTTATTGTTGCTATACTTCACCATGACTGACTTGATGCCTCCCCAAGATCCTTCTGTAAGAGTATGTCCAGTTGCCTACAGATGGGTTTTGGGTCTCCACTGCACACGTCCCCTGATTCACAATGATATGATTTTTTTTTCTTTGATGCCTGATACTTGATCCTGTTGACACCTCATGATCACACATATTGGTGTGCTTTTTCCATATGGGCTTTGTTGCTTCTCAGCTATGGCCACTTGTTTATCTTCAAGTCTTTAAGACACCAGACCCTATATCTTTTGATAGCCAGGAACCAACAGCTTTCATCACCACATTTGTTTATGCACCCATTTTGTCTTCAGCGATCGTGTCGGGAAGGTGAACATCATTGAATTCCAGGTTAATAGAACAATTTGCTCTTGCATTGAAGGAGTACTTTAGTAGAGGCCCAATGTCCAGCTGTTACCGTAATACTAGACCTGTAAATAGATATATATATATATATCCATTTCCTCATCATCATATATAATTATATTTATAAATGTACATGCTTGTCTTTAGACCACTATAAACACCCTTTGCCTCCTTGTTCTTTCCTCTATTTCCTTTACTATCCTATGCTCTCCTCACCATTGATTTAGATCACTTATTTTTCCCTTGTGCCTGAGTTTATTAACACTCACTTCCTCTCCACACCACTTGTGCTTTACTGTCCCTTCTTCCTCCTTCATTTGCTGCCTCTGATCAAACATGTTCTTGCTGAGCTGTCACTTCTGCGCTGTCCTCTGAAATTCTTTTCTGAGGAGTGGCTGTTCACATAGATGGAATTGGAGCTGGCCCCTCAGGGCTCTCTATTGGTTCCCTGCTTCAATTCAGTATGCTGCATTCATGTCTTGGAGTACTGCATTGAACTCTGGTCCCTCTTTTCCCTCACACTGTCCTTTCTATGTTCAAGAACATTTTTCCCTCTAATCTTGTGATTGAGGTTTTGGGTTCTTTTCCTTTATAAGAATCCATCATATAATGACATGTCAAACACAAGGTTTCAAAGTGGGATCCAGATGAGAGAAAGAACATGATCAGATCGTTCTTGACTAACACACAGTACTTTCCTCCATTACTCTACTCATATCATCTATACTGTATTTTTATTAAAAAACCTTCTTCACTTTTCAAAACCAGTAGCCGCTATGTGAGGAACACTGATGTCAAAGTATGTTAAACACTGGCCTGCTAACCACAAGATCAGTGGTTCAAACCCAGCAGACTCCCCTCAGAAGAAAGATGAAGTTATATTCTCTTATAAAGATTTCTAGATCTGAAAACCCTCTGGATTATTGGGTTGCTATGAGTGGGAATCCATTTTGTTTAGGGTTTTAGGTAGCCTCTAGATAATTCAATGAAAAAACACCTCTATTCTTTAAGTCATATTGATACACAAGCATAATTCCTTTTATTGTGTTTTACCCGCTAATGCTTTGCTGCTATTATGTTTTGAACATTTGAGGTTTGTGGCAGCTGTATGTCAACCAAGTTTATTGGGATCAATTTTTTTTTCTCCAAGCGAATGTGGCCACTTTGTGTTCTGTGTCACAGTTTGGTAATAATGCTCAAAATATCTCAACATCTTCTATAGTACAATTGCACATTCAATATACTACAATATAGTGTAAGCATCACCTTTCTATGCTCTGGGAAACAAAAAGTCCATGTGACTTGCTTTATTGTGGTATGGGATTTATTGAAGCTATCTGAAACCTAATCTAAAATACCTCTGAAGTATGTTGATATATGAACCAAAGAACAGCACATTATTATTTAGTTATCAATATAAATGTAGAAGATTTTTTAAAAATATCTATAGTGTACATCTTTATTCATAATCTATTTTAGATCATCTTCAAAGTCAAACACTTACTACAGTTTATAGTTATGTGTATTTTGTGCAGCTTTCTAAATACCCTAGGATCAGTTACCTTCATTTGCCTTTATCATTGAGTTATTTCAGTAGCACTGCTTCCATTTTTAGAAAAATAACTGACTTGGATTATTTGTTATACTCATAGATTTGAGCAAATCCCCAGTTTAAAAAAATGGCAAATGACTAATCTTTATTTTCATATTGTTTTATATTTAGGTGTAGTATGCATATAACAAGTTACACCATTGTCACTATAAAATTCTGTGAAGTTTTTTTTAAATAATGTTTTGTTTTAAGTGTAAGTTTTCATAGGAAATTAGGTTTTCCTTTATCAGTTTTTATGCAAATTGTTTAGTACCGTTTCCTAGTTTGTTAGAATTTTTCTGCTGTTTCCCTTGATTTCACTTCCTTCCCCTTTTTTGCCTTTTTGTCCTTGTTTTAAGGTAGACATTGGCGCTTTTGTCTCATAGAATTGATCAAACTAAGGGAGGACCATTTTGCTGGGTGATATTCTTTATTTTATGTCAAGAAATTAATTGGATGAAGTTGAACTCTGGGAGTAGCTTCCATTTGAAGTTCAAAGGTAAACTTAGGGTAAGGATCTAGAGTTCCTCTAGTGTCTACTAGGATTTCTCTAGTTTCTAATGAATTTTAGGAATTTAAGTTTTGTTCTATAGTTTTCTCACAAACTAATTGGGACATTATGCAAGGAGCCTTCTAAAAGGTTTTGGAAGATCTTCATTGTCTTTAGTTAAAACTTTCCCTTAATTTTCTGAACTTCCTTATAATCCTGAACACAATGGTCAATAGAAAGTGGCAAGTAGGCACCATCTAGTTCTTCTGAACTCAGGCTAGAAATCACTGCAGGTATTTTACAGCAGGTACTTGTTCTGTGGAGCAACTTCTTCCTTCAGTCTGTGACTCACCCATGCCCCAGATATACTGAGATCAGTTACTATCTAGTTGAACTAAGAGAGTAACTCATACCACTTTAAGATCCCAGAAGCTATTCCCTAATGCAGGATTCATGATCTTTATGAAATATTCTATGCCAGTTGGCCAAGTTGTCCAAAAAGACATTCGTCCCCAGCCTTCAAATCCAGTCTATTTTCAACTCAAAATAGACTGGTGTGGCCAATCATAGGAACTGTTGTAATAGGAACTGTTGTATATTTTCAAAATAATGACACCACAGTAATTGTCAAAAAGAACATTTGAAGCTCTACCCTGAAGTACAAGGCTATCAGTGATAGGGTAATATCCCTACACTTGTATAAAAGACACTTGTATAAAAGACACCTATCATTAGTGAAATGTATGCCCCAATTTCTAAGGTCAAAATTGAAGAAATTGTAAGTTTTTGTTTAGCTCTTAAGTTTGAAATTGTTCAGGCATGTAGTCAAGATGTTTTGACAATTATTCGTGTTTGGAATTGAAAAGTGGGGGAAAATGAAGAAAGATAAGTTCTTGGAAAATATGATGTTGATGTTAGAAAAGGTGCAGATTACATGATAAAATTTGAAGGGGCTGAGCCCCGGTGGCATAGTGGTTGAGTGTGGGACTGTGGCCCACTGGCTTGGTAGTTCAAATCCAGCAGCAGCTCTGCAGGAGCAAGGCTGGGCCTTCTACTCCCACCAGAGGGCAGTGATGCCCCCCCCCAAAAAAAAACAAGAAAAAACAAACAAAATTTTGAAGAGACAAATTGCCCTTTCATTGTAAATACTTATTTATTAAAGAACATAAACAATGACTATATATGTACCTCACTGGATACAATGCATAGAAATCAACTGCATATGTGGAAAGAGGCAAGGGAGTACCACAGTATGATCCATCAGGTCAAACCTGCACATTAGCTGTAGAATAAACCATCAATTGTTTGTATTCAAGTTTATATCAAAGCTGAATAAAATTAAAATAAACTGACAGTCATGAATTCATGATACCCAAGCACAACCTTGAGAACATCTCACGAGAACTGATTTTAGACATGAGAACGTGTAACAAAAGTGGAAGGGGTTAGAGAAAGTCTACAATGATGGCCAATGTAAAGAAAGCAAAATGGTCATTGAAAATGCAGTAAGAAAAGGCAAACATGGATATGAGAAAAAACTCGTAACATCACTCTTAAATGTAAAGTAATCAAAACTAGTGCATGAAATTATACAGTAACTCAAAGGCAGCTCAAGAAGATGAAGAATTATGATGAGATGTGTGAAGAGCTGGCAAAGGAAAACCAAAAGGGAAGTGCATGCTCAGCATTTCTCTAATGAAAAATAAAATTCCAACCAAACTCGCAGCTGCCAATTCAGGTTAAACTTATTGAGAAACCCTGTGACTTTCAATCTTTATGAGAGCGGAAAACCTTATCTTTCCTGAAGAGTGGCTTGGTTGGTGTTTTCAAACTGATGACCTTGTGATTACCAGCCTATGTTAGTCCGGGTAGACTAGAGAAACAAATTCACAAACACGCATATGGATATAAGGGTAAGGTTTATATACAAGAGGAATGCAGCATTAAGAAAACATCCCAACCCAGTCCAGTTCAGTCATAAGTCTGATATTAGTGCATATGCCTGATACCAGTCTATAAATTCTCCTTCCGACTCATGAAGTCACAGGTCATTGGGTGCAGAATCCCGGTGCTGGCAGGGGTCTCCCCATGGCTCCTCACTTCCAGGACTCAAGGTCCATCAGCAGCATACAATGGTGGTAGAAGCAAGTCAGCACTGGCAAGGGTCTCCATGTGGCTTCTCCACCTTCAGAGGTCTGGTTCCATCAGGGTAAGGCCATGTGGCTCGTCCTCTGACTCCTCCAGCTCCTGGCACACTGCCATCTTGTCTTTTCCATAATTCATTGTCTCTGAGACTAACTCCCAATGACTGGGGAGATAGCTTCTCATGTCCACAAGGGAAATATCATGGGATTTCCAAGACGTCTCAGGAGAAACCCATGCCCATCGGGAGGCCTCATTGGCTACTCAATGGCTATCTCCAGATTAACAGATTAGACTCCACCCCTACATGTCAATCATGAAATTTACATAATCACATGACCACCACACAGCCCAACTTAGAACCTCTATACTAGCTGGGCTCCTAATCAAATTGAATGTACCAAATACAAAAGATCAAGAATTGAGGTATAAGACTTGAGGTATAATACAGTGTATGGGCAAAGACATCAAACAAATCAGGAGTAAGCAAAAACAGATGGGAAGAACATACAGAATCTACTGTAACAAGATGAAATGGTTAATTTTTCAACCTTTCAAAAGGTAGGATATGATCAAAACCCAATTGTATTGAAATCCATTAGGCTGCACCTTAAGGACTAGTGACAAATAAGACGCCAGGAACTGACAACATATAAATCGAGAAGTTTTAACAAACAAATTCAATGCTGAAAGCACTCACTCATCTATGTCAAACAATTTGGAAGACAGCCACCTGGCCACTCAACTAGAAGAGGTCCACATTTATGGTCATTCCAAAGGATGGTGATCCTAAGCAAACGTGGAAATTACCAATGTCATTAATGTCATACACCTGTGAAGTTTTGCACCTGATCATTCAAAGAGTCACAAATGCCTGCAGTGTCAAAATTTCAAGTCCAATTTAGAAGATGACTTGGAATGAGGAATGAGTTGGTCATCATTGGTGATTCATCATCAGTCAGATGAATCCTGGCTGACAAAAATAGAATATCATAAAAAATGTTTGTTGGAGTTTTATTGACTACAAAAATATATTTACTTTTGTAGACAGTAAAAAAATGGATAACTGTGAAGAATGAAAATCCAGAACACCTCATTGTGGTCACGTATGACCTCACATATACTAAGAGGTGATCATTTGAACAGAAGGAGGGTATATTATGTGATTTTTTAAAAATCAGGAAAGAAGTAGGGTTAGTGTTGTATCCTTTTACCTTTGAGTGCAAGCAGAATGGAATGTGAATCTGAACAAAGTGGTAGCATTGTTAGTAACAAGAAGTAGTCCATTGTTTGATAATTCTGGAGAACAATGTAACAGGCTTTTTTGATCTTTTGAATGTACTGTGTGAAAGAAAGAGAAAGATCTATAACCTACATATATTCTATGGCCTGAGTAATTGGAATAATGAAACCTCCATTCACTCAAGTAGTGCTGAAGACTTGGGGTGGAACAATTTTTTTTGGGGGGGAAGTCAGTTGTTTTGTTCTATAAGTATTTAGATGAAGCTGTAAAGTAGATATTTGAGTGTCATTATCATGAGACATTATAGCATAGTGATTCAGAGCATAGGAGTTTTGAGTCAATTAGAACTTACCTCTATCTATAGTGTACTGGAAATGTTACTTTACTTACTTGTGCTTCCAATGAGAAGCTTTAAAATGATAATATCAATTTTACCTACTGCATAGGGTTCTTGAAATTGTTAGATGGATTTGCAATCTATAAGAAGCATCAAATATGATCTTCGCTAAATTTTTTCAGCTTTAATTATCATAGTCATCATTATCATTTTGTCTGGAAATTTGGAGAGAAGTATGAGCTGGAGATTAAAAATTTAGAAGACATCTACTCATAGATAATATTTAAGGCTATGGAATTGAATCCTATCACCAAGGAAATACCTTCATACATGAAGGTAAATATAAAATGTTCACACTCTTTGAATATATTTTGTATCTTACAAAGTTGTTAGTCACTCTTGTTGTGATTGCTGCTGTTGGGTCCACTTGAGTCCATTTGGATTCATAGTCACCCTATAAAAGTCATACTACAAAAAGGTATTCACTTTTGTGGACAGTAAAAAAATTTAGATAACTGTGAAGAATGGAAATCCAGAACATCTCTTTGTGCTCACGTGTGACCTCACATGTACCAAGAGGTGGTCAAACACTAACCAGTCCTGCACGATCCTCAAAATATTTGATATATTTGAGCCCATTGTTGCAACCACTATATCAGTCTCCCTCTTTTCCATTGGCTCTTCACTAAGTATGATGCCCTTCTCCAATTAATAGTCCCTCCTGATAATATGTCCAAAATATGTGAGATTATATCTCCCCAAATACTAAGAAGCATTCTCACTGTACTTTTCCCAAGGCCAAGTTATTTGTTCTGACAGTCCATAGTATATTCAATATTTGTCATCAATACCATAATTCAAAGGCATGAATTATGTTCTGAATTTCCTTTTTCATTGTTCAGCTTTCACATGCATATGAAACAGTGAAATGTACCATGGTTTGGTCCTTGATCCTTAAATTAACAATGTTGTCTTTGGACAACCTTAAAGAGATCATTTTCAGCAGATTTACCATGTGCAATGTATCATGTGATTTCTTCCCTTTGTTTCCATCATGTTGATTGTGGATTCAAAGAAATAAAATCCTCACCCCCTTGAAGCTTTCCTCTGGTTATCATGATGTTGTTTATTAGTCTAGCTGTAAGGATTTTTGTTTAAAGAATATTATTGAAGATTCTCAGTGAATTTTTTTATTAAAAAAAATGTCAATCACCTTAAAAGCACTTGGAAATGAATCTACAATGATCTTTAGAAAGTCAGTAAAGCATCTCAGAAATAGAAGAAGTCAACAGGACAATGGGAAAAGGCAGTGGACAGAACAAAAATCAGTGAACTCACTGGAAAATATAGTAATTACCTCTTAACTATGCATATTCACTTCAGTTATTATTGTCAAATACATGTAGAATTTGCAGATTCACATTTGTTGTTTCCTACAGATGCAAAAGTTGGCAAATGAATTCTGTGCTATCAGCGATTGCAAGAAGCTCTCTCATTTGTTACTGACCAGATGCTTGAATTTGAGGGTGGAGGGTTAAAGCAATGTCTTAGTCATACAATCCAGGTTATGTCCATAGTTATTTCTATGCTTGTCAAACCTTTCCCAACAGCCTGTTCGATAGTTTGTGACATTTTTCCTGGCCACAAGAACTTTGATTCTTTATGCATGGTGACATAACTGATGCATTTCTTGGTCTGAATCATTCCTTTTGTATTGGTTGATAGGTTTGTAATGGTGCTTTAATTCCCTTATATCTGTTCTCAATTCTGGCCAGGTACTAGAATTATAGGAGGATTGGCTGAATCTAAGGATTTGGGCCTTTAATCACAGATCAGATTGAAACTAATTCCTATAAGGATCCATCAAATCTCGTAGCCTGGTCAGCCCTATGTCCTAATTAGCATTATTCAGTGCTTGAGATAATGCTAGTGTGGAATTCAGGAGTCTCGAAAAGAATACTTATGAAATTGATATGAGTTCATTAACCTCATATTCCTTTTGTGAAAATTATAAAAAATAAAAATCCCAAGGTATTATTGATTTTTCTTCTTTGTCAACATTTTTGCTAACCACTTTCTATCTATCAACTTGCTTAAATCTTAGCAAATGTTAAGATATTATCCAATTTTCTCAGTAATGCCACTAAATACCTCAACAGAATGTCGTCAGTTCCCATAGACAGTGTATTGGTCCGGGTTGGCTAGGGAAACAAAGACACTCATAAGAAGCAGAGACATAAGTGTATGAAAGAATTTTTAATCAAAAAGCAATTGTACATTAAGAAAATATCCCAGTCCAGTCCAGATTAAGTCCATAAATCCAATAATAGCCCAGATGTCTGATATCAGTCTATAAATTCCTCTTCAGACTCATACAACACATGCAACGGCACTGAATGTAGGAAGCTCACAGGCCAGTGGATGGAAAGTTTTGTGGTTCCAGTGACACAAAGCTTGTCAGTGCTCCCAGGGTCTCCATAGGGTACCTCCAGCTCCAGGGTTCTAATGTAGCTCCATGTGTCTTGTCAGCAGGAAGACCAGCAGAGAGTGCCTGGCTGCCCTCCAGTGAGCTATTACCTCCTAGTGCCTCTAAATGAGTGCCTCTAGATGAGGTCATTAAGCTGCAACCTGATTGACAGACTAAATTTCACCTCTTCACTCTTAATAGTCTCAAGTTGACACCAGGTTATAGAACTAACACAGCTAGGCAGAGAGGGATATGAAATTGCCACAGCTTCATATCTCTTCTACCGGAGATCCTTGTTTTCTTTGTTTATAGGGTTCTACCACCTAGTGATTTTGGTCAGAGATCCAGTAAAATTGAACTCACTCAAGCTGACACATTTTATGATTAAGTTATGGTTGTTAGTCACTTACAAACATGATTTGAAGCATCTGTGGACAGCATTCTCCCATAAGATGGATTTTTTTCACCCAGAGTTGTTTTGCTGGTGTTTATATTTTTTATGTGCTATAAAAAAGTCCCTTTTATCAAAAGACTTCCTTAAGGTCTTTTCTTTCCTTGTCTATTCCATTAGTCAGTCATACTGTATAAAGAGCAGTCAAAAAGGTTAAAAGCTTGTACAGTTACATTTTGGGAACATATCACTCTGGGATGTTTTTGCAAGGTAGTTTTTGTCTTTGATTTCTGCACATACTTACATACCATTGTGTATGTGTTTAGGCATTTACAGATATACAGTAAAGAAGTCTGTATTTTTCACACTTACATATATACTTATATTTCCTTTGTTGAGATTCAGCATTCTTAAATAAATAATTTGAAGCTACCAGTACTAACATAAAAATACAGAATTATTGTGCTGAGCCACTGTGGCGTAGTGGTTGAGTGTGGGACTGCAGCTCACTGGCTTGGCGGTTCAAATCGAGCAGCAGCTCTCCAGGAGCAATATTGGACCTCCCACTCCCACCAGAGGGGAGTGATGCCTGCCCCAAAAATATGGAATTATTTCCACACCTTGGGAAGTTCTCTTCTGCTTTTTCAATCCATATCAACCCCACTTCAACACCCACATAGACATATACATAGAATTAACCAGTATTTTAACTTCTATCTCCAAAGATATGTTTTCTCTGATCTTAACCTTCATATAAATAGAATCTTAAACAGATTCTTTGTGGTCTGGCAACTTTTACTAAACCTGCACACTTATTCTGTCATTTAGCATTATTTTTGTGTTATTATTTGTCCATTGTCCTAATATCGTTCCATTTGTTGACATAGTTTTGGGTTGTGGACACTTAAATTAAAGTTACTATGGTCATTCTTGTCATATGTAGTTGTAAAAATGTAGACACTATTTATTTTGGTTATGTATGTAGGAGTACAATTGCTGGGTCATAGGCTTGTACTTATATTTTCCCAAAGTGATTTGGAATGCTTTTCAGAGTGGAGGAAGACAAATCAAATGATTAAAGTGAAGTAAAGTAGTACTTCGGACTGGAGAAAGAGGAATTGGGGTGACTCAGGCTGGAAGATAAGGTTAAGAGGTGATTTCCGAATTCTCTTCAAGTATATAAAGGGTAATTTTAAGGAAGAAAGGAGCACACTATCAATTTATATAAAGTACAAGATGAGAGAAAATGGGATTAAATTTCAACAAAAGAGTGCTTTGGCAGAGTATTATCATAATTAACATAGAAATAGGTTACTGTCCCCAGGGTGTCTTCACACATATAATGCTCTTCTTGGGAAAAAAGGTATGGAAGCAAACTTTTTCTTTCTTTCACAGGAACCCTTATTTTTTACATTTTCCAAAAGACACAGTGTTCTTGCAAAGAAACCTTATATCTAATGAGTGGATTTTTTAATTGAGTATTTTTTATTGTCCAAGCCAGAATACTTTCATTCATTACAAACGCTAAGGTAAATGGTATGCTGGGCCAAATGCTTACATGTGGAATAACCAAGAACTCTAAAGATATGGTCACACTATGTATGATCAGTAGTTTGGGGGCAAACCAATTACATCTGAACACATTTGATGAGTGTAAAACTAATGACAAGCTCTGATCCCAGTATAACATCCACTCACTGGCATCAAGTAACCTTAGAGATCCTATGTAGGATTTCTAAGTTGATCAATTTTGACAGAAGCAGACAGCCTCCTCTTTCTCACAAGGAGTGACTAGAAGGTTTGCACTCTTGTCCTTGTGGCTACCAATCCAATGCCTAATCCACACTGCCACCAGGACACCTTCCAGAATGGCACATTATTGTTAAGGAATCAAAAGTGTCCCTTCTCAGTACATGAAGGAGAGCAATCTCTAGACGCCGGTCTTTGACAAAGAGGAAATATCTATTGCAAAACTGAGCAAGCTCCTAGGGAGGGCAATTCCTCAGATAATACTCCCTGACAAATTCTCAGACGTACAGGGGATTGGAGAGGTGTGATAACTAAGGATTTGTGTCACAACCTAAAACTATAGTTACACTATGTATACTCATCAAAGAGGTGGGGTACAGGGAGGATATCAGTTGAACTTACCCATGCTTGGATTTGAAGGACTGTGAACATTTTAATTCACTTTGCGGGCACACAGGAAGTATTTGGGGTTTTACACTCTGGAAAACCAAGGCATTTTGCAGGGCGCTGGATAGTGGTTCCCTTGATTGAAAGGCTTTTCACTAGAGTGGGAGCCTAGATTCATTTGATTTTGTTTGGCTTTGTTATCTTCTGGTCATTATTATTGATATTCATAAGCCAACTAAAAGGAACCAAATTATTTATAGCAATGAATTAGCACAAAATTGGGTAACATTATCCCCAGATGTGGTGAATTCGATATCTATTAGTAGACCAATATTTATTATATATGTAGAGAGAGATTCTGGGCAAATATAAAATACAACTGACTGAAAGCATTGATAAGAGACTCAAAGCTGGCAGATTCCAGAGGGGATTCAGTGCTCAGAGGAAGGGAACTGCCTTGAGTCCATTTCTCACTCGCTTGGCTTCTACTTCAAGAGACGATGCTCTCACTGTGATCAAGTCAATTCCAGATCTGAAGAGTAGATGGCTAAAAATCACTGGAATTCTCTTCAACTTCCATTCGTACAGAGACACACTTCCATAGGGTTTTGTGAGAGTGAAATACACTGACCACTTTCATTTTAAACCCTGGCAATTACTGATTTTAGCTTTCATTGTCTATACCTAGCATGGGGCTACCTTGTGATATAAATTACAGAGTCCATTTACATGCCCAGGGTTAAATGAATCAGGATAACTGCTAGCATATATAACCACCAGTGAAGATTAGAAAGCACTATAGTTTGAGAAACCAACCAAACAAAAGAATGTGTTGATATACAATTTGGAAAAGGATATGTACGACTACTGCTTATTACAATGACAGGCATGCTGTTTCACAGTATTCTGTATAGCTAGTCCCTCTTGAAGTTGTACTGAGCATAATCTGTTCAGCCACACCATGTTGCCATGAAGGGGTTCCTTCCTTTAAGAGGTGACTAACCTCTGGCAAAGCAGGTGGCTTTGTGAACATAAATGTAGACTGGGTTTCAGCAACAACTTGTTTGTTAGGCAGTGGATGATCTCCAAAGATGGAATTGGCCCCTTGGGTCAGCTTGTTCTTTCATGGCTACAGACGCATTTTGTTTGAATTACTCCCCAAGTACTCACCGGGCACCACAATTTCTTGCGCTTTCTTCCTGCTCACTGTGATTCAGAAGTGTCTGTGATGTCAAAGTTAGTCCTTTAGGATGTCTCACTGCCAATTCCAACTCTTAGTGACCCTATAAGACAACGTAGAACTGCCCCTGTGAGTTCCTGAGGTTTTATTTGAGTAGACAACCCTGTCGGTCTCTTCTGGAGTGACTTGTGCTTTAGAACTGTTGACTTTAAAGTTAGTAGGCCAGTGCACAATGATTATTCCACTAGGGCTCCTGTCAGCATGAGTGTGGACATTTAGTGAATAGTGATAGCAGGAGGGTAGGGTGAAGTGGGGGAGAGGAGAGGAGAATAGGAGACAGGCCGTTGTAAGATATTGATATAATAATAACTCATAACTTATCAAGAGTTTACCAGGATAGGAGGGTGGGGAAAGGAGGGGGAAAAGAGGAGCTGCTATCAATTTCTAAACATTTAGAATATGAAAATGACAACATATGTGCAAATATGCTTGATACAATGTGGATTGTTATAGACCTGTAAGAAATATGAATAGAATGAGCTTTTTTTTAAAAAAAAATCACACTTAAAAGGCTGCAAGTTGGTAACTTCTTTACAATGTAATGTAATTCACTAAAATGGATTATCCTATCAAATATTGTTTTTGAAGGTTGTTACCTATGTTTTCATGGATGAAGAAGACTTTTTGTTAATGTAACTAAGTTTCTACTTTTCCATGTCCTTGGTTGAAACATAAAGGCTTTGCATTATTTGGAATTTCCAGGGTAACCAATTTTCCTTTTGGTCATGATAATTTATGGCAGACATTAATTCTGACCAGTCTCCCAATAATATATTATGATAGTATACTTTATTGATTCTGTAACTAGTTGCCACTGATTTTGTGGCTTAAATAATACAAACTCATTTGATTTCAGCATTGTAGATAAGAAATTTGGTATGAATGTCATCAGCGTAAAATCAAGGTATTAGCCAGCTGCATTGCTTTCTTCAGTTTCTGCTCATTTTGAATTGTGGATTTTAATTTCATCTAAATTGCAAAATTTCATTTCTTAAGGGTATAGGTTTGGGTCATGAGTTTTTCAATGGTCAGTCGTGAGCCATTGTTAACATCTGTGGGCTTCCTGTTTTGGGTCCTTTCTTTCTCATGGTAGTCCCCTTCTTTTGGCTTGTGTTAGTCTTGGTAGAAGAGAAACAAATTCACAAACAATCATCTATGTATAAGAAAGAGCAATTGATTATTGAGAAAACATCCTAACCCAGTACAGATCAAGTCCATAAGTCTGCTATTTGCCCATATGTCCCATACCAATCTATAAAGTCCTCTTCAGACTCATGAAATACATGTGATGAGGCTGAATGCAGGAAGATCACAGACCAGTAGATGGGAAGTCTTATGGATCCTGTGGCAGTGTAAGCATCTCAGTGCTGGCAAGGGTGCCCGTGTGGTTCCTCCAGCTCAGGGCTCTGGCAGCATCAGGGTATGTCCCTGTGGCTTCTCTTCAGAGACTCACCTTTGTCAGTAGAGAATCTCCAAGGGAGTGAGCAGAGAGAGAGGGTATGTGTGTCTCCTGCCTCTAAGGAGGAAAAATAGGAGTTCCCAGAACCCTCAGGAGAAGGTCATGCTCACAGAGAGGCCTCATTGGCTATGACCCAATTGACAGACTAGACTCCACCTCTTTACTCTTACTCCTCTCAAGCCCTAAATCCATTCCAGATTATGTAACTGCCACACGGCTTCAAAGCAACCAACGCCAAACTGTAATCAGGTTGATGTTAACTCCGTGGCTGCTTAGAATAAGGTCGAGCTGCCTCTATGAGTTTGTGAGACTGTAACTCTTCAAATTGCTGACCTTTCTTTAAGGCTGACCACTACTCCCTCAGAGCTCCTCTAGCTTCAAAGCAAGCACTGGTAAGTAGAATCTTCCTTGAAGCATCTGTCTCCAATTTAATCAGAGGGCAATTGCCCAGTTAGCAATTACGTTAGCTTATTTACACATATTTATAAGTGTTTAGTGAACATTTTTCACATGTTTCTCACAATTTAGGTGAAATTGTTCACTACATATTAGTAAATAACTCAAGTCAACATGATTTACCTTGCTTAGAACTCTTTCAGGGATTTCAAATTTGAAAACATTTTTTAATTCTGCAGGTAGGTGTTAACAGGTTGGGAAGGAGTCAGATGCCAGCCATATCTAGAATCAGATTCTTTGACAGGAGGGTGAAAATAGTGGGTAGTTGTTCACAACTGATTAGAAAGAAATCACAAATAGTTTTTAGCTTGTCCACTTTACCTTGCTTAAGGTACAATTATCAATTGATTGTAATGAGACACTGTGCTCAATTCAAGTTTCCTCTTCTTTCCATTTTTAAGGACTTCTATGTTTAGCTTGGCTCATGTGGCCAATCGTGACCCATGATAATCTTGCCATCACCAAGACCTTAACCTTAATCACATCTGCAAGTTCCTCTTTCTACATGAAATAACATGTTCATTTGGCCATGCCATAGATTTAATCTCTACCCAAAGCTACCCAACACAGGATAGAGTATAACTGTTCCTTACGAGTTCTGAGGCTATAGATCTTTACAGAAGCAGGCGACTCTTGTCTTTCTTTCTCAGAGACACTGGTAGGCTTGAACCAATTACTTGTAGTTAGCCATCCACCACTTAAATAACAGTGCGACCCGGGTTCCTTAACAGGATCCTGACATTTGCATCTGGGCATTCGGGGAGGATTGTTATTTTGCTTACCACAAGCATGAAACATTTTGCCCTTATTATTTATCAGATACATCAATATGGTGAACAGTTAGTGAACCCATAATTTGCAGCACAGAATATAGTAATTTTGAACTGTAATTTTGTTTCCCACGTGCTAATAATCCACTGCAGAAAATACACAGATTCACATATAAACACTGACTTCATTATAAATGTCAGTTTACCTACAGGTCCCCTAATATAAATAAAGGTAATGTTTCTATCAATGGAGGCCGAGAGCCACATAGATCTCTCTGTGTGACATGTACCATGCGCTCACTACTCTGGTTGAGTTCATTCATTCTAAATGTATTTGTTGGGCATCTAGTTAAAGTCAAATGCTGTTATCTGTATTTGGCAAACATGAGTGAACAAAATTAATAAATGCAAATGCGTGTGGAGCTTACATTCTAGGGGGGAAACTTTGTTCTCTAGCTGAGTAGTTAAATGATCAAATATATGAGTGAGATGCAGTGACAAACATGATGACAGCGTACCAAAGACTTTGAATTGCCTGTTAAGATGCCCATATTCCTATTGGATGGGTAATCAGTGAGGCAAGGGAAGGGGCACAGACAGACCTGAGCTAGCAAGAGCTCCTTTTGGAAATACCTGATGGTGGAGCGGAGGAGCATGGATGGTTCCAGGGGGAATTCCTGACCAAAGATAAGAACTAAGACAAGGATAGCTGGAGCTGAGAGGAAAAGATGAACATGAGAGGTATTTCTGGGGCTGAAGTGAGAAGCAAAGACCTAGGAAAGCTGGTTTGTCCTGCGAGACGCTGACAATAATGAAGGACTTATAATCAACTTCAGTATAGGTGATGGTACTCTTATCCAAATTCCCAGGTGCCACTGAAATGGTTCTGTCTCATAGCAACCCCATGTGTGCCACAGTAGAAACATGCTCCCTAGGGATAGAAATGGTTGTTGTTTTTCAAAAGTAGATCATCGGGGCTTTCCTCAGAGGTGCCTCAGAGTCCACTGGAATCTCTAAACTTCAGCGAGCCAGGAAATATATTAGCGCTCTCTCTCTCTCTCTCTCTCTCTCTCTCTCTCTCTCTCTGTCTCTCTCTCAAACCCTTGCTTCAAGAGATGATTTTGTTGTTGTTGTTGTTCTATTAAAGTATGCATACACAGCATCGCCTCAAAGTAAAACAATCTTTTCCTTTTGTATGAGACGACTAACAGCCAATCGTCTATTGTACAGAAGCAGAACATAAAGTATCCTTCAACATTCAAACAGGAAATTTAGACAATTATTCTTTCTGAAAGCAATAGACTTCATGTGCACAGCCATCAGAACTGAAAGCTTGACATGGGAAATTTAGCAGCTGAAATGCAACCAAGAACACATCAGAGGTGACCTACATAAAGAAACAGTACGAGTGATTCCTCCTTTGGGGAATTTACTTTTGTTCTTTCTTGTTCAATCGGGGAGAGGAAAGAAATCCTGTCAGTAAAAATGCTGAGAAAGAAACTAGGATGTGGCACTGCTTGAGGGAGCGCATTTGCATTGTATTTGT
The DNA here is from genome assembly GCA_004026705.1 of Nesogale talazaci. Taxonomy (NCBI): domain Eukaryota; kingdom Metazoa; phylum Chordata; class Mammalia; order Afrosoricida; family Tenrecidae; genus Nesogale; species Nesogale talazaci. Next base: position 228,242 of record PVJH01000125.1, read on the forward strand.
GAGGGTTTTTAAGAGTTAGATGTTAAAAATGTATCTTCACAATATGCATGTTTTCTTCCCGGATGATTTCATGATAAGCCCTTTCGTCCTGTCTAGCCAGTGTCCTGCAGGTGCAAAACAATTGATCTGCAAATTCTTCTGTAATAGAAAGGATCCAGAGGTATCCAGCGGGTCCCCTGGAATCTGTGAAACAGCAGCCTGTCTACTGACCCTCCCATTGGCATTTGAAATCTTTCCAAACTTACAGAGACAAGTCATTTTAAAGTATAACCAGACAGGAAGTAACGGTCTTTGGTTTTATAATAACTGAGTTAACTACACACATACACACACACACACAGAGAGAGAGAGAGAGAGAGAGAGAGAGAGAGAGAGAGAGAGATTCAGATGTATTACTAAAATTTTGCCATACGGCTATTAAGGGGGACCCAAAATTCAAATACATAACATATTTGTTCTTTTTATTGTGAATATAATGAGATAATTGAACCTCCATCCCCTGACTGGGAGCTTTAGAGTAAAAGAGTCAATCATCAATAGTAAGATATCCAAAGTAGTTTTCTTGAAAGATATGAGCTATTAAGGTTTTACTATTTCCCTCATAATATATTCACCATTGTACCTATATATGTATCTGATTAAAAAACCTCAAAATCAAACTCACTGCCACGGAGTCAATGTTGACTCGCAGAGACCCTCTGTGGGTCTCTGACAGTGTAACTGTCTGCAGAAATGGAAAAGCCACTCTTTTTTCTCAGGAGCTGCCTGTAGTTTCGACCTAATGACCAGGTGGATCACAGTCCAACACATATATCTAGTTAAAAATATATACACAGACAAAAGGAAAAAAAATCAGCTATCAATTCACAAATTGCAAAACCATGTCAGATTATCTTGAGTCTCCCTAGCTCCTAAGGACACAATAGACCCAATACCTTGTACGCTGGGTGAGCAGAAAATCCATTCTGTTGATTCAAATTAATGGGATACCGAGACTTTGCAGCTGAAAGGGGTTCATTGAATCCACCTAGTCCAGAGAGTCCTATCAAATATGGAGAACTTGTCAAGTGTATAAGAGCCAAACCCACTTCTGCTACGTCAGTTCCACCTCATAGGGACCCTATGCAGGGTTTCTGACACAATCATTCTTGATGGGAGCCAACAGTTTCATTTTTCCCCCCTGAGGAGCACCTGGTGGGTTTGAACCATGACTTGGTTAACAAGCAACCAATGCCTGACCCACAGCACCATCAAGGCTCCAACTGTGTCATGAGACCACAGCCATGCGGTGATGTGGATTCACCTAATAGAACAGGTGACAACCGTCTCTGTGAGTTGCCGAGACTGGGAGTGTTTATGGGAGTAGAAAAGCCCACCTTTCTCCTGAACTCTTGGCAGTTTTGAACTGCTGAGAGTGTGGGATGCAGCAGAATGCATAGCCATGACACCACCACAGAGGTAGGTCAATATAGATAAAATATATAAGATTTTAGGAGGACTGGAACAACAGTTGTTGAAGGACTAACATGAAGGGAAATCACAATGATGTCTGTCTTCTTGTCTCTCTCTCTTTTGCCCTCAATCACTCTGCTCTTCTATTATGTCACTCTGGAAATTTTTATTCAAATAGTTGTAATTCTCAGTTTCATTATTCTTGAATAGCAACCCCCTGCCCTCTTACTCATCACGTGATTATATTAGGACAAGAAAAGGACCAATTTTTAAGAGTTGTGGATCCTTGAGGGAACACTCCTGTGATTTAAGATTAAGTATTAAATATTTTATAAATGTCTCTCTGTCACCTGAACTTTGTGCTTTGAGGAAGATGAAGAGTCAAAATAAGCAAAGTCAAAGAACTGAAAAGCAGAACAAATTTCTTAAAATTGAAGTCAGAAACATTTCAAGTGTGAGGATCATTGTATAATTCCCCAAAGCTGATATTATTACTGCATTAACCATGAGGTGGTAATATTCCTGACTTGTTAGGCAGTAACTAAAACCAAACAAACAAAAAGATGTGATTGCACTAAGAAAATATTTACTTGTCCTCTTTCTTTCTCCTAAGTGTTTCACGTGGTCTACTTGGCTAAAAAGAATGTTTTTAGTAGGCATAGTTCCTAAGAAAGTTGAGAACGATGAAGGAACTGCATTACTTGACAAATTGAGGGAATTTTTAGTCCCTGCATAAAGTGCTAAAAGTAACTTTGTTGAAATATTTCTTGCTATTATTTTCAGATCAAAAAGTTAAGGGCTAAATAGATTATAAACCACTTAGAATAAGAACCATGTCTTATTCAATTTTCTTTTGTCCTTAGACTTTTATGTAGAATACTCAACAGACATTGCTATCCTGAGCTGTAATTGGCTTGTGGTTCAGTTATAGTAATTGAAAAGAATGCGCACCTACAATTCCTGTCAATTTTTCCATCACCCTCCATTGTACAGACCAATTTTCAATAGACCATTTCACCAGTCAATCAGTCAATATCTGGATTTAAGTATAGTAATCCATTAAATGTGCTTAACATAAATGTGCTTAACAATAACAACTAGCTTTCAAGAATGGCTTTCATGAAGTTTAAACATTACAGGATAGTATACAGAAGGGGCTTTAGAAATTTTTTTAAGTGGGGAGAGGCACTTGATCTTATTAAATAATGTACTTTAACTTATATTGAATATATTAACTTATATTGAAGTTATATATTAACTTATAAACAGAATATTGAATTTCTATTTATTACTGATTGCTTATTATTTTCCAGAATTAGAGATGAAAATAAAGAGAAAAGAGTATCTGATTCTGCCTCTCCTTTTAGCAAAATATGAGAAGGAGCAAAGTGTTTTGCTTTTCAATGAAAAAAATCATTTTATTGGGTGCTTTTACACCTCTTATCACAATCCATACAGCCATCCATTGTGTCATGCACCTTTTTACATATGTTGCCGTCATTTTCAGAACATTTTCTTTATTCATGAGCCCTTGATATCAGCTCCTCATTCCCCCACACACACCCTCCCTCTCTCATGAACCTTTGATAATTTATAATTTTGCCCCATGTCTTAGCCCTGTTTCCCCCACTTTTCTGTTGCCCATCTCCTAGGAAGGAGTTATATGTAGATCACTGTGACCAATTCTCCCTTTCTCTCTGCACCTTTCCCTTACCCCTCCTGGTATCTCTACTCTCATTATTAGTCCTGAGGGGTTTTTCTGTCCTGAATTCCCTGTGTTTCAGCCTCTTATATGTAGCAGTATACATGCTCTGGCCTAGCTGGATTTTAAGGTAGAACTGAGGTCATCATTGTGAGCAGGAGAGGGGGGTGGTTGCGAAAGAACTAGAGGAAAGTTATGTGCTTCATCTGTGCTGTACTGCACTCATCTCTTCCTTGTGATCCTTCTGGAAGGGGATGTACAAATGTCTACAGATGGGCTTTGTTTCTCCACTCCGCACTCCCCCTCTTTCACATGGATTCAATTTTTTTTCTGGGTCTTTGATACCTAATACCAGAACCCATCTATACCTCATGATCACATAGGCTGTTGTACTTTTACCATGTGGGCTTTTCTGCTTCTCAGCTAAATGACTACTTGTTTCTCTTCAAGCCTTTAAGACATCAGTTGCTGTATCTGGGGTCTAGCAGGCACCATCAGCTTTCATCACATTTGCTATGCACCTGCTTTGTCTTCAGTGATTGTGTCCGGAAGCTGAACCCCACAGGATGCCAGGTTATCAGAACAAAGTGTTCTTGCGTTGGGGGAGTACTCAAATAGCAGCCCGATATCTGTCTGCTATATTAATATTTAACATGTAAATATATGTACATAGATGTAGTTCCCTATTATTAAGCACAAACATAATTATATGTGTGTCCTTGACATTCTAGTCCTTTCCTCTATTTCTTTTTATTTTCCTTTTGTCCCATTATCATGTTCACCCTTCATTGTTGTTTCAGTCGTCCCTCTGTGTTACATTGCCCTTGAGTAAGTCCCTGTGCCTGTCTCACCATCATTTCTAATCACTTGTTCCCTTGTCCCTGGGTGGATTGACACCCTCCTTCCTTTCTCCCTCCTCTCCCCTCTCTCTCTCTCCCCCCACCCTCCTACTCTGGTCACCGTGAGTCTATTGTTTTCTCCTCTGGATTGTTCGGCCCACCTACCTTATCTAGATGGAGACAGTGATAACAGTGAACAAAACAAAGCCAAATAAAATAACAAAGTAAAACAAAGCAACAGCAACCAACCGACAACAGTAAAAGAAAATCCTGTATACAGCTGTAGGTCTGTTTGTTGAGACACAGTACAGGAATTGTGCCTGATCTAACCCTGGGACGAAACACTGAGGGCAGGCAATGGAGCAGCAATGGGAGCAAGGCAATGAAGTCCCTGAGGAACACCCAAAATAGCCTTTGGAGCCAGGGTGTGACACCCCCTCAGACTGTAGGAAAGGTCAACAAACAGACCTGCTTGTCCATTTTTTAATGTGTTCTCATTTCCTTTAACGACCTAGGAAATCGCTAAGAGCTCTAAAACTTGTTCTGAAGCTGCCATCCCGGTAGACTGGAGAATAAAATGTTACTGGAGCCCCCACACAAACTCAGTAGAAGCTGAAACGACAGAACACTTCATTCTGCGTAAGGGGCACCTGGGTATGAGTCAGGAAGCCGTTGTGCAAACAGAGCAAGGACATACGGCATGGTTTAAAACCAAGAAAGGTGTGCTTCAGGGCCGTGCTTTCTCACCTTATTTGTTTAATTTGCATGCTCAGCAAATAATCAGTGTGTTAGTCTGATTAGATGAGAGAAACATAGTCATGGACACTTATATGCGTGAGAGAGAACTGTATGCCAAAGAGTAATGATATAAGAAATACCCCAGCCCAGTCTAGATCAAGATGATAAGCCCATATGTCAACTGGTAGCCCAGAAATTCTTCTTTAGACTCACGCACCCATACAGTGGTGCTGAATACAGGAGGATCACAGGTCAAAGGGTGGTACATCTAATTGTTCCAGTGGCAGAAGCATCGCAGCGCTGACTTGGGTATCCATATGTCAGCACTGGCTTGGGCCTCCAGCTCCAGAACTCTGGCTCCAGCAGTGCGGCTCCATGCATCTTCACAGAAATGTGAAGCAGAGAATGAGTGTCCCATTTCCAGGGAGGAAGACAAGAGGTCCTAGAATTCTCAGGAAAAGCCCATGCCCCCACAGAGGCCAGACTGACCGACTAGACTCCACCCCTTCACTCAAGTTGAGAGGAGCTTATGTAATTGCCACACAGAAAACCTGGATTTTATGGAGAAGAGGAATAAGGATGGGAGCAAGGCTTATTAAGGCCCTTGAGCTATGCAGATGACGCAAACTTGCATGCTGAAAGTGTGGAGGACCTGAGGCCCTTGCTGAAGAAGACCAAGAATTGCAGCCTTCAGTCTATATTACATGTCAGGGGACAAAAAACCCAAATCCTCACAACTGGACTCAAAAGTCGCATCATGATAAACCAAGCAATTGTCAAGGGAGTTCATCTTGCTTGAATCCACAGTTAATGCTCATGGAAGCAGAAGACAAAATCAAATAACTTGGGGTAAGTTTGCAGCAGAGGACCTCGGGAAAGTATTCAAACCAAAGATCTTCTGTGTGTACAAAGGTTCACCTGAGAGCTGTTTTTCCCCTACACTATACACCCTTCACCACATGCAGCCTAAATAGCTATTGACAGGCAGGAAATGCAGGTCCCATAATGAACCACCCGTCTCTAATGGGGGAATGGAGTAGCAAGACAAAGTTATGAGGGTAACTGACCAGGGACTTCCCTGCATTGGAACCATTGATGGTAGGAGAAAAGTCTAAATTTATCCTTAAGGGTTTGTTCTTCAACACTGCCAGCTATACTTACTCATCTATCTAGAAGGTCAAAAACATCTGTGAAAACCCAACAGGCTGAAAATCATCACCAAAATCATATGTTTAGTATGTTCTCCCCCCAGTTTTAAAACAACCAAACCCATTGTTTTAAAATCACAACTGCAAAGGTGTCTTAATATTAAGGGGATATATATTCTTCATACTGCTTAAAAATGTAACTACGTAATACACTTCTTATCTTGCGTCCCCTCGATTGGAAGCTATCTTGTAGTATTTTGGAACACTTATATCCACTTTAAAGTAAGATTACCCCTAGAGAGAGTATAGGATCAAATAATGATTATGCTAAAGTATATGATAAGCACTTTTTGCTTTTATTTCCAAAAAAAAAAAAAACTAAATAAAGAAAGCTGGGTTGATGCTGTCAAGTCCTGAAGCAATTGATCGGGTCTACTTTAGATAGGGAAGGAACCTAGTAACCAGATTTATGGACACCCCCTTACTCCCGTGCCCCGCAGCCGCTCCCTGCATCTTGACACTCACGCTCAACTCTTTGATCTTTCCTTTGCGACACTTTGCCTTTTCTCCCTTTACTCCTTCAAATGCCCAAAGGAAACAGCAAGCACTGTGTCTCTTACCTGCCCCATGCCACTTTTTCTGAAGCTACTCTCCTGTGTCTCAAATATCACACATGAAAGAAAGCATGATGCAGAACATATCCCAGATAACGGCTCTCCAGAGGGAAGGTACACTGGTATGAAAGGAAAACAGTGAGTTCATGTTTTAGGGGCCTGTAATGCTAGGCAGAACAGACAGGGATTCTGCTTGGGGTTTTAGTCCCCCTAGAGTCTGGACCCATCAAGTAATAGGTCAGGTGACCTTTGGAGCTGCCATTGAAAGTTAACATAATGTACTTTTCAAAATCATAGATCAGACATATAAATCATGGGAGGGACGTAGTACTAAATAGTGAGTGAAATGTTTATGCGTCTCACTAAAGCTTGCCCTACATACAAGGAGATGGCCTAGCAAGATGGTTCTGCCTCTTTGTTCTGAATCGTTTTTGAATCGTTCTGGGACACATTGTTGGACTCACAATCAAGCAGTTGTTTTTGATGTTGTTCAAGTCACAGAGTGGTTCTCTTGACTCCAATGTTGCTGTAGGTATAAGCCATCTGTGTCCTAAATCATGTCGCTTAATGCACAGTGCTTATACTTGCGTAAACTCTACCAAGTGAGTTTGAAAATGGTTTTCAGATTTATGGAGCATGACTGTAATCAAATTCGCAAGAATGCTCAGCTCAAAGCAGCCAGAGAAATGTATTACCTATGTTTTGCTTATTTTAATAAAAGAAAACCCTTGACTTTAACTTTAAGGGAGTAAATTGTTACCTATTGTGAAATGCTTTTGACTGGCTATTGGATTGATTTAGTGCTTCTAAGAGATAGGGTTTAGTTGAGCTTACAGGCATATTCCTTTCTGTCTGAAGGCTAGAGTGATTTATAAAACCTGGCTAAACATAATAAGAGATTTTCTGCTAAATGTTTTTTTTAACCATTATTGACCTTAGTCTTTACAATGGCCTAATGAGCTAGAAAAAGAGATGGTTGGTTTTTTGTCTCCATTTTGCAGATGTGGAAACTGAGGTGTATAGAAATCTTTCCGATTCTTCATTTAATACAGATACTGACCCCAAGAGTGTCTCATAATAAAGCATTCTTCTCCTTCAAAGGAATTATTCTTAGAGACTATCAGCTTGGGTCTCTGTGACCATGGAAATGGCTTGCCATAATTGATGCCTCATCTGTGTAGGGCCCTAAGAGGCTGTGGCAATCATGTGCTTATGTTAATTTCATGATTGAGATGTAGGGGTGGAGTCTAGCCTGTTAATCTGGACATAGCCATTGAGTAGCCAGTGAGGCCTCCATGTGGACATGGCTTTCTCCTGAGACATCTGGGGAGTCTCATGATATTTCCCTCATGGAGATGAGAAGCTATCTCCCCAGTTGTTGGGAATCAGTCTCAGGGACGACGAACTATGGACAAGACAAGATGGCAGCATCCGAGAAGCTGAAAGAGCCGGAAGAGATGCCACATGGCCTTACCCTGATGGAACCAGACCTCTGAAGCTGGAGAACCTACATGGAGATCCCTGCCAGCGCTGAGTTGCTTCTACCACTACCGGATGCTGTTGATGGACCCTGAGCCCTGGAAGCGAGGAGCCATGGGGAGACCCCTGCCGGCACCGGGACTCTGCACCCACTGGTCTGTGACTTCGTGAGTCAGAAGGAGACTTTATAGACTAATATCAGACATATGGACTAATATCAGACTTATTACTTTGGACTGGACTAGGCTGGGATGGATCCTTTCTCCATGTCCTATTCCTCTTGTATATAAATACTTTCCTTATATCCACATGCGTGTTTATGAGTTTGTTTCTCTAATTTGCCTGAACTGACACAGAGGCTTTGCCCCAAACAGCAATATTTCTGCTTGTCTCCCTCAGGTTCCATTGTCAGATTGGCATCTCCAAAGCATTATCTTGCCAAAGGTACTTGGTTTCTAAAGATAGGACAGAAAACCATCACTTTAATTATGTCATCAGGAGTGGTCAGCTGAATGATTACATCATGCTATAGTTGGGAATGACCTTAAAGTTTATGTCATATAAACCCCTCATTCTATCGTGAGGAGCTTAGTCTCCAGGGATGTGAGGGGTTTACCCAAGAGGTCCTGGTGATGTCTCAGGAAACATGAGACTGCGAGTTGCAAGATCTGAAGCTAAAAGTCACCATCTACTGCGTGGAAGAAAGCTGAGGTATAATCATGGAAATCCTACATAAGATCCCAATTCAGAATCGGTTTGATGGCAGTGGGGGTTTGTTGCTGTAAGGTGCCGTGGAAATGATTCTGACTCACAGCAATTCCATATGCGGTGGAACAAAAGAAGGCCTGGCACAGCATCGTCCTCACAGCTATTCTGAAGGCAGAGTCCACTGTCACAGACACTGAGTTAAATGAGCTCCTCGATGGCCTTCCTCTTTTCTTTGCTCCTCCACTCGACCAAGCAAGCTGCCCCTCTCCAGGGACTGACCTGTCCTGATAACATGTCTATAGTCCACGAGATGAAGTCTCACCATCCTTACCTCTAAGGAGCATTCTGGTGGTATTTCTTCCAAGTTGAGTCTGTTTGTTCTTTTGGCAGCTGATGGTATTTGCCATTTTTTAAATTATTCAAGTTTTTAATGTATTTTATGGATTCCGCTCTTGTCAGATAGATCATGGACAATTTTTTGTCCCTTTGTGTAGATTCTCATTTTACTCTCTTGGGAATGTTTTTTTTTCCTGTCGTGTATTGTTGTTACTTTCCACTCCACCCCACCCCCCAACAATTTTATTGGCATATAATTTATATGCCGCACAATTGGATAATTCAGTAGGTTCAGTTGTTCAGTCATATCAAGGTACAGTGACCACCACATCAATCTTAGAGTATCTCCCCATCCCCACCTCTTGAATACATTGTGTTCAACACGACTCATGCAATCTCAATCTGTTCTGGCGTTCCCTCCCTATTAAGACCTTCATTATTTAGTCCCCAAATATCTACCCCCTCCACACACACCCCATCCTGGAATTCCCTATAATTTAGTTTTTCTCATTGTCTATCTACTGCTGTGCTTCTCAGCTGGGAAACTCAATAGAAAAACAATTTTTTTAAAAAATCGTATTAAGGTGGTAAGGCTAAAATCATAATAGGATAAAGACAAAAATACAAATAATATGTAAGAAGGAAAATTATCTGTTAACATTCAAAGGGGTGGAAAGGAAATTTCTGTCATGGACCAAGTAAGAGATACTTGCCCCCAGTACAAATTCCAGTCAAATTCCATGGAGGTGGGGTGTCAACTCTCATGTATCCAGTTCTAGACAGCATGATCAAGATCACTATGATCTTCGCCTGGTGGTAAGGCTGTTCGAGATTTTTGCCTTTGGTTAGAATGGATCTGTCAGCGACTCTGTCTGACTAGATACTCTGCAGATGGGTTTTGTGCTCGCACTCTCATCCATAGACTTCCACAAATTAGATAGTCATAACTTTAGCTCTGACATTTATCTCTTTACATACTCAAATATTGCACTTATTATCATCTTTGGATAACACAAACTTGTGTGTTTCTTCCTTGTGGTATTTTTAACCTTATTTGCCATCACTCTAGTTTAAATGCATTGATCTTTCTTCAGTCCTCCTTATTCAAGGGCCAACTCTAACATACATATGAAGCAATTGAAAATATGGCTTGGGTCATTCACATATTAGGCCTCAAAGTCACATCCTTGCTTTGCATCACTTTAGAGAGGTCTTGTGCAGCAGATTTACCACCTGCAGTGTGTCATTGAAACATGCTGCTTCCTTGAACATCGGCTGTGGATCCAAGCAAGGCAAAATCTTTGATAGCTTTAAACTTTTCTCTATTTATCATGATGTTACTGAAGGGAGGGTTTCAGCTTTCTTTTTAATGAGTGGTAGGCAATACTGAAGGCAGAGACCCACATTTCCTCAGTAAGTGCTTCAAATCCTCTTCCCTTTCAGCAATGGAGGAGATGTCAGCTAGGTAATGTAGGTTGTTAACAAACCTTACTCTAATCTTGCTTTTTAATCATTCTTTATAAAATCGAGTTTATTGAATTGTTTGCTCAGCATACAAATTAAATGAGAATGGTGAGAATATAAATTCCCGGTGCACACCTTTCCTAGTTTTAAACCATATGGTATTTACTCGTTCTGTTCACAAAACTGCCTCTTGATCAGTATACAGGAGCACAATGAAGTATTCTAGAGTTGCCACTCTCTCAAGATTATATGATTTGTCACGACCCACACAGTTGAATGCCTTGGAAGCACAGTAAACATCTGGTATCCTCTACTTTTAACTGACATCCATTTGACTTCAGCTAGGATATCCTTTGTTCCACGTGCTTTTCTGAATCCAGCTTCCACCTCTGGGCTCTCCCTGGCAATGTACTACTCCAACTGTATTTGAATTATCTTCAGCAAAATTTGACTTGCATGTGACATCAATGATATCGCTGTATAGTTGGGGCCTTCTTTTGGGTCACCTTGTTTTGCAATGGGAAGAAACATGAATCCTTTCTAGGCAGTCGACCTATTATTTGAATTTTCTGGCATAGACAAGTAATAGTTTCAACTGCATCATCGGATTGTTGAACCATTTCAATTGGTATTCCATCTACTTTTGGGGGAAAGTGGGCTTGGTTTGGGTTAATGGTTTCAGTTCGAGGGTACACATCTTCCTTCAGTTCCTTTGGTTCTTGCTCCTGTGCTAGTCCTTCATATGATGGACTATCCACGATTTCTTTTTGCCATAGTGACTATGTATATTGTTTCCTTCTTATTTTGATGCTTCCTACAAGTATCATTCAATATTTTCCACGTAGACTATTTCACGATTGCAACTCAAGGCTTGTTTTTTTTTTTTTTTTAATTCCTTTCCATTTAAGAGAGGCTGATCCTGTTCTTTCTCTTTCAGTTTTCTAACTGTATGCTTTGTTATATTCTACTTTGTCTCCCTGAGCTGTCCTTTGAAATTATCTGCTGAACTCTTTGACGTCATCATTTTTCCCATTAGCCTCGGCTACACTGTGATGAAGAGCAAGTTTCAGGATCTTCTGCTACCCACTTTTGTCCATACTCGGTGTGTTTTTAGTGACTTTTTACTCTTTTAAGAGATGTTGTTGGGCTGAGCCCCGGTGGCGTAGTGGTTGTGCACGGGACTGCGGCCCACTGGGACGGAGGTTCAATTCCAGCACTGGGGCTGGGTCTCCTACTCCCACCGCCGGAGAGCAGTGATGCTCCTCCCCCCCACCCCCCCCAAAAAAAGAGATGTTGTTCTTGTTCTCCCAGAGCCCATCAAGTCTTCCATCATTGGTGTTTTATGCATCCAATCTGTTCTTGAAATGTTCTAGAAATTAGAGTGGGATATACTGGAAGTCATATTTCGACTTCCTTAGTTTGTTTTTAATTTTCTCCAACTTCAACCTGACTTTACATATGAGCAACTGGCAGTCTTTTGTACTGTTGGTCCCTAGTCTGGTTTTAGCTGCTGAGGCTAAGCTTCTTCATGTCTCTTACCACACATATAGAAAATTTGATTTCTGTATTTTCTATCAGGAGTATGTATATATATATATATATATATATATATATATATATATAGAGAGAGAGAGAGAGAGAGTCACTTTTTGTGTTGCTGAAAAAAGTATTTATAAAAAAAAGAAAAAAGTATTTATGATGAAGACTTAGCAAAACTCTTTAAGGAGAACTCCAGTTTCAGTTCCATCACCAAGTTCATATTTTCTATCTTCTGTTCCTTCCTCTTTGTTTCCAACTTGTGCATTCTAAATACCAAAAGTTATCAATGCATGTTTGATGCATTGAATGACTGTTTGATCGCTTTAAGAATGAAGACTTTGAATAGAAGTCTTCAGTATCTGCTTTAGTAGTTGGTGCATAAATTTGCATAATAGTTTTACTGAATGGGTTTCCTTGTGTGTAGATAAACATTATTATATTATAATATTATTATAGCTAGCATTATATGTTATGTTAGATCTTGAAATATACTTTTTGAAGAAGTACACACTGCTATTCCTTTAAATTGTGTCATTTTCAGCACAGTAAACCATATAGTTTGCTGATTCAAAATGTCCAGTACTAGTCCCCTCCAACTTGCTAATGCCTAGAATATTGGTATTTAGATGTTCTATTTCATTTCCATTTTCATGGAGCAGCACAGCTAAAATTGCAGTCAATTTTCCTAGACTCATACTTTGCACATTCCAGTATTAAATTAATGTGTTTAGCGGTTCTTTTTTCTTTCTCTCAATTTGTGTTATCATCCATCAGCAATTAGAGGTCCTGAGGGCTTCGCTCTATCTGCATCATGATGGTCTTCTAATTTGAGAAGGTGGCTTTTCCTCCATCATATTTTGTGTACACCCTGACCTGAGAGGTTCATCTTCTGGGACTAGGTCTCACAACATTGTGCTTCTATTCACTAGGTTTCCAGTAACTGACAATGTTTTCATGGTATCTATAGGGCTTTCAGTGGCTTGTCCTTCTGAAGTGGACAGCCTATTAAGCTCTGCTGAAACATGTTCCCTTTGACATACCAGTTACATAGCTTTCAACCATCACAACCACATATAAGTGACCAATGTATGAGAAAATGAGAAATGGTAAACTTTTGTCCTAAGATATCTTAAATAAAGATAACCACATTGAGTATAAGAATAGTCATAGGGTTGAGCCCTGGTGGCATAAGTGGTTGAGTACTGGACTGCGGCCCGTGGACTTGATGTTTCAAATCCAGCAACAGCTCTCAGGAACAGCTCTGGGTAGCTCCCACGATTACCAGAGGGCAGTGATGCCAAAAAAAAAAAAAAAAAAGAATAGTCATAACATTTTCTTTCCTTCAATTTTTTAAAAACTCTTTTTGATGCTATGTCTTTGTAGGAATTTTACTCAAGAATCCAAAGGCCAAAATTAGTAGCATATTTCCTATAAATGGATAGAGTTACAACAAAGGGTAGGTGGGGGACTCTGAGAGTGCTAGCATATCCTATCTATTGACCTTTAGTTCTCTTTCAAGTGCAGATTCTTAACCCTTCACGACATGGGATTTATTTTACAGCTCTGAAGAAAAATAAAACAAAACAAATAAAACACCAAAAACTCAATTCAGATTTAGACAGAAAATGACTTTCAAACATGCAACCCTTTTTTTCTGGGAGATGCTCAGAGAGGGCATGGCACACCTGTTTTGAAGTCCAAAGCAGCATCCTACCTGAGTATTATATATATGAGACCTTGCCATGTGTCGGAAGAAATATTCAGACAATTATGTAAATCTGTCAATGTGCATGGCCACTCTTCTATTTTCACTTTTGAAACTTGGCTATTAAAATGATTTCTTCACAGGGAAATGTTTCAGATAAGTGATAGGTATAATGTATCTTTTTGTAATGTGCTGTTCTATGTTTTGAAACAGTTAAGTGAAGAAGAGAAAAGACAATGAGTACCTTTAAGGGGCTGAATTCTAAAGGAGAAGGCAGAATATGGGATATCATGCAAACAAAATCCGGCCTTTCAAGTCATTCTCTGGAGATTAGGCTTGGAGAACTGAATGGAGAGACAGATAGAGTATGTGAAACATTTCCTCCAATTTGTAATATTGAATCAGGCCCATTTTAAACTGTGCTAATTTATTCTTCATTGAACCATGGAGATTAATTAATCTTTTGTTTTGCTGGATTAATGAGTAATCAATATGCCAAAGGGGGGAAAGAAGAATGATTTTTTCTCAAGGAACAAAGAATTCAGGTTGCCAAGTCATTTTATCTGTTATGTTTACAAAGCACACGGCAGAGCTTGAGATAAAATGTATGGCACTCAAGGAGATTGAAGCTCTTTGGGAAAAAGGCAGTAACAGAAAGCCTCTAAGCTCTCTTGGGGTGTGTGGCTTTCCTGGGAGTTGTGAATAGTAAAGTCTGCATTGCTAACTGAAAAGTGAGGGTTTTGCATCTACCTGAAACACCTAGGAATGATGGACTGGTGATCTCTTAGGAAAGGTAATAAAAATAATAATAGAAGCCCCCAAACCTAGCCCTTGATGTTCTGCAGAGCAAAGAGCTACTCTGTCATTGTGAGTCACCATGTCCTCCATTCGAACTGGTTTGGTTTGGGTTATGTTGTCAATCTCAAGGCTCCATTCCCTGGAGCAGCACAGCTAAATCAGTGACTCAGAAGGCAGAAGAGAGATGTTGATTGAGCTAAACTTCTCCTGGCAACATACTCTTTGAAGAAAAATTCTGGAGAGGCGATTAATTTTGTCCTCTTACCTTGATATTGGGGTCTCCCTTGGGCTCTCCAGCCAGTATGGCTTTGCTATGGGGCTCCATTCACTGCACCATCGACAATATCTTTTCCTTTAACTCTTTCTGGCACCTCTTAGACCATATCATCCATTTTCCCTGAGCCAACAGAAGAGCATTTAATAAAGATTCACAGTCTGACTCTGTGGGGTAAGGAGTAGCTACTAAAAGGAAAATATATTCCATCGAGGCAAAATAATCTGCTCAGTGAATTGGCCATTTCCATTTCCTGTCGCCTGAGGTCAATGCTGCTGCCCTTGGGGCTGGGGAGTGGCTTCTGACCCCTCTGTTATGAACGGCACAACACAGCCCCGCCCTCTCCCGCACCCTGCTTCCAACGGTTCCCATGTTTGAGCCCAGCGAGGCAGCCACTATGTTCAATTCAGCTCATCAAGGTCCTTCCTCTTTTTTGCTGCTCCTCTATGTTGCCAAGCATGATGGCCTTCTCCGGGGACATTATAGAATCCTGTAGATCCTAGGGGACACAATCCATAATGTGCAGACAGAAAAGGGCTTGTGTACTCAGTCACTCGGCTCATTTTCCTACTCCAACCTGGAAAAGTCAAAAAAACGTGTGAAGTCTCAAGTCTTTTCCACTTTCTCGTCAGAAAGTCATTAAGCGTTCCACATACATTTTTTTCATCCCATTGGGTGGCTTTAGGAAACCAATTTAGTGGCAAAAATAAGATTATAATTATCACGCCTATTTCTCAGCTAGCACACCCCAACTGTAAGGAATCCTGTGGTCAGACAGAATACTTAACCTTGGTTTGACTCTGAGGGTCTCCACAAAAATAGATTGCTTCCCAAGATTTTTTGGAATTCACTGCCAGAACATTCTTCTTAGTTCCCTTTTCTCTTTGGCTCAGGTTTTCCCCACCCTCCCTTGTTGTGTCCTGACCGATTATCTCAGTTTCTAGGGTATACAGTTGTGACACTGAAGTTCTTATAGGGATTTATAGCACCCTGAGGACAGCTTACTCGTGTGTGTGTGTGTGTGTGTGTGTGTGTGTGTGTGTGTGTGTGTGATTTCTCTTTCTCCCAATAGGACCCGGCAGGCACCTTGAAGTCCTTTCCTGTCTTTCCTGTCCCTAGACTTCCTGGAGTGCATAGGTAGAGAGAGCTGCAAAACCAGGGGGAGGGGTGGACTATGAGGGGTGGACTATCTCTCTTCCTGGGTTCTTTCCAGAGCCCAGTCCTTAGGGAGATGATACAAAGGCTGCAAACAGGAGCCAATTGTTGGGGGCCAATTCGGCTACTATAAACACAAGGGCTACAACAATGGGCTGAGATAGAAGAGCCAGGGTGAAGATGAAGCAGGACTAGGCATCTGTTCCATTCTATTGGACACAGGACCAGGATGAGTCAGAGCTCACCCAATAGGCCCTAGCAACAACGACAATGTGAGTTGGTGCCCAGGAACAGAGACAGCTCACCACTTCTGAATTACAGAGGAAAAGAGGACGTTTGAGTATACGCTCGTGTGTCAGATCTACTTTTTGGCTCTGGTATTCACACTCTGGGCGAGTCATGGACAGATGCTTTACCTGAACGTAGATTTCAAGTTGGTGACCAGGAGCATGAGCACAGAACAATATGGTTTTGTAAATGCTGCGCCCCTCCCAGGATCTCTCTGTTTACTGACGAGCTTTTCGGTACCAATTGTCAGGGAAATGAGAGAATCTTCCCCAAGTTAGCTGGGGGCTTTTCCAGATGACTCCTGCACTCAACCTGCCTGCCGCTGGGCATTGGAGGGAGGTATAAAAGTCCCATAGAGAGAGATTTAAGTCAAGTAATGTAGGCTAATTGAAGCAAGTAAAGTAACTTGGGGTGCAGTTATCCTAAATTGTCACAGTTCAATTGAATATGGCCATCTAAGACACATGCACCAAGAGGAGCAGTGCAGTGCAGGTGGGTTTCGGGGTGGGGTAGGGGGGTCTGTGTTGACATGGTGGTTATATATTGGGTGGCTGCGCACAAAGTCTCCAAGCCAAAATCAACATGGGAGAAAGACCCAGGCTTTCTACTCCCATAAAGCGTTACAGCTGTGAAAACCTGCAGTGGCAGTTCGACGATGTCCTATAGCAGTCACGGCGAGTCAGAATCGGCCCGGTGGCAGTGGATGTCTGGGAGGTCTGTATGCAACATTTAAGTCTGTTTCCACCACCTCGACCCTTTCCGAAGATGAACTCTCCTCATTTCATAGTCCTTAGCCACCCAAGCTAAATTTGCACACCTCTCACCACCAAACCATTTAGTTCCTCTCAAAAAATTCGCCTCTTTTCGTATTCGTTCTAATCCTTGTGTGCAATTATCTAGTTAGGTTATTTATTTACCTGCCGATGTCCCTTGTAGTTTCCAATGTAAAAGCAGGGACTGTGTCAATTTTGTTCAGCATCGTATTGATGGAGTCCATGAAGAAGCCTTGTACACGGCAGCCAAGCCATGCATGTGTTCATTGAATGAGTAAGCTCGACATGGAATGGACTTGACCTGAGGCAAAGAAAAGACAGTGATCTAAGAAGCTATGTCTGGCAAACCGAGCTTGTCAAGGCTTACTGTTGAGAAGGAGCTTGCAAGGGGTCCTGGAGGTGTGGTGTGTTATGCATGGTCTCTTCCCTCCAGGGTCTGAGATTTGAACTCACCCGCTGCTCTGGCACAGCCATGTGAAGCTTTCTGCTCCCAGAAAGACCTACTGTCTTTGATGCCCGCTTCTATTCTGACCTTCAGAATTGCTGTGACAGAATTTACTTGATGGCAAGAAGTTCAATTTTGAGCTTGGAGAAACGTGTACTTGGTTGTGAAAGAGCCCTGGTGGCCTGGTGGGTTTCACACTGAGCTACCAATTTAATTATAAGGGAGGCCATCCACAGCTACCACTATACCATGGGAGAATGATCAGAATGCCTGCTCCAGGAAGGTTTAAAGTCAGGTGGGTCAGGTACAGATGTTTGTTTGTTTGTTTGTTTTCGATGATTTTATTGGGGGCTGTTACAGCTTTTAGAACATTCCATACATCATTTGTTTGTTTGTTTGTTTAGGGGGGCATCACTGCCTCTGGTGATCGTGGCGCTACCCAGTGCTGCTCCTGAGAGCCGCCAGTGGATTTGAACTGCAAAACCCTCGGGCCGCAATCCCGCACTCAACCACTTACGCCACCAGGGCTCAGCCCGTTCCATACATCATTTGTATCAAGCCTATTTGTTCACATTTTGCCATCTTCATTTCCAAATATTTTCTACTTGAGCCCTTGGTATAAGCTCCTCTTTTCCCCTCCTTTTAAAATTATTTTTATGCATCATTTTATTGGGACTCATATAACTCCCATCACGATCAATACATATGTCAATTGTATGCAGACCACATTTGCACACTTGTTGCCATCATCACTCTTGAAACTTCCTCCCCTCACTTAGGCTCCCAGTACCAGCACCCCATATTACCCCTCCCTTCCCATCCCCCCTCCCCCATAAACCCTTATAATTTACAAATTATTATTACTTTCCCATACTATACACTGTCTGATGTGTTCCTTCACTCTCTTCCCTGTTGTTTTGTACCCCAGAGAGGAGGTTATATACAGATCCCTGCATATACGTTTTATGTTTTAAATATGTTCATGGTTTCTTTTAAATCATTATATAGGGGGCTCATACATAGTTTTCCACAATACATAAATAAGCATACTGTGTCAAGCACCCTCACTTGTCCACTTCTAATATTGTCCTCCAATCATCCACCTTTTCCCTTAAGCCCCTAGTATCAACTTTTCCATCCCTTCACCTCTTCCCCTGCTCTCTCCTCCCCAATATGTTCATATTTTACGTGAACTTGGATTTCAAGATGTTAACTAGGAATAAGAAAAATAAGTTTGCTGAATTCAGAAAAAGCAAGAACAGTTAGTTCTACTGTGTTCTGTAAGGTCACTGTGAAATACCAATTTCTGGATGACAGTGGATTTGATTTGTATTTGGTTCTTAGAATATTCTAGGCCTTTTGCATTCTCCTAGATAAGGGATTTTTGGGGGTCATTATGCTAAAATTTCTATTGAAGACCTGGTCTCTTCTTGGGTTATCTCATCGAAACAAACTTACATGTAGTTTAGGAGTGGAATAGGCTGTTGGTGACATAGGTTGGATGGATCGAGAGCATGTCTGAAAGGGACAGTCTGCTTAACTAAGAATTATCCTGAACCTATCTCATATTTTCTGCCACCTTCATAATTCCTACTTGGCAGTTTTAATAGCAGAAAAGAAACCACACCTTGTGAAATAGAGCATTGTTAATTTTACAAGGGTACATTTTAAATAAGGAGTTCAGGCACATATGCCTATAGCCTATCATAGCTTTGTTCATGATGTTTTCATACTAAAAAGGTTACACATTATTTTTTCCTTTGACATGAATTTTCAAACACTTTAGTGAAATATGAAAGTAACAAAAAGTGCTTCCTGAATTTTTTGACATACATATATATAACCCATGTTTTAAATAAATTGAATTAAAATATGTAATCAATTGAACTCAGTACAGGCAAGCAATCTATCAGAAAAGCATATAAAACCCAAATCCTCTGATATCATGTCAATTCTGACTCATAGTGACCTAATCATTAGAAGGTTTCTGAGGCTACACTTTTATGGGAGCATATAATCTCCTCTTTCTCCAAAAGAGAGACTGGTAGGTGTGAAGTGCTGAGTTCATTGTTAGCGACCCATTGTTTACCTGAGCATGACAGCAAGCCTCCTAGACAAGCAAATATGAGTTTGTTTATCAATAATCCTAAAATCTGCCCTTTCCAATAAAATTGAAAATGCTCTTTTCATTTGCTTTTGCTTTTGTCATTTCACTTTAGAGTAGATATCCAAATTTGAATTTCTTTAAATTATTGAATATTTTGTTTAGAAAAATCATTCTTTGTAGAGTTCATTGATGGCAAACAAGAAGAACTAACTGTGGGTGCAGGCAATAAAAGCCTTTAGTTGAAATCATATGTCCATTGGAAAATCAAACTTTGTCTAAAAAGACCAAAATGAAAGGCACCCAAAGAGTAAGAACTACAAGGGCTCTTCAAGACATCACCTAAAGGTCAGTCCTTTGGATTGGTCCTAATTCCTGGTGACTGGGCACATGTCAGAGGAGAAGCTGTGTATGATCGATTTTAAATGGATGATATTTCAGAGGTCGATGCTCAGCCTTTTTCCCTCAAGTGCCCGCTATTGGATTCAAACTGCCAACCTTTTCAGTACAGCCACATGAGTTCATTGTTTGCATTATCTTATCATTTAGAAATAATAATCATCTTCCATCCTGAGCTCATTTTGTCCAAAACATCTTCAAGGAGATGAATCTACTTGGTACTGTTGCTCGTCCCTTACTGGGGAGGGAAGCATTTTATTCTAAAATAAAAAAAAACTCACTACCATTGAATAAATTTTAATGAGAGCAGAATGATTCCTTTTTCTACTTTGGATTGGTTGGTGCTGGGGTACTCAATACGTTGATCCCAATCTACTAGACGATCACAAATGGAATGTGAGTAGATAGAATGGCATTTAAAAAAGGGACATAAGCCTGTCATCAATCCTGTCACTGAATATCAATCATACAGCGCAGCTAATCAGATGCAATCATAGGTGTCAAACACAGGTTCAAACAAGTGCACTAAGTGCAGCAAAACCGACCAGCTAAGTGATCTCCATTTTTTAGACCTCATTTTTGTTTTCTCTTAAACATAAGAAAGGGTATTGAATTGAGGGGAGGAGAGCTGACACAAGTATGAAGACAAAAACATATCACTTTCATATGGAATGGGAGATTTTGACACTACAAACCAACATTCAGCTGAAGTTCAGAGCACAGGAACAGTTCTGGAACTTAAACAGGGAAAGTACCAAACATGAGAAAATGTGCTACCTCCTTGACGGCGTTATTTGGCTCGACTCAATTATGTGAGTCAGTCTTTTCCCACATAAAGATCATGAAGCCCCAGGTCTGTTCCACCGTGACTGATGATCATTTGGAGGTGTGCTTGAGGCTGCCTGTCAACCGCTACTGTCCGGACGCTACATCTCTGGCTCATTCCATTCAGTGCAAGTCCTCAGAGTAAGCTCGGGTAATGACCCAAAAATGTACATAGTGTGTTGTGTTGTGCAAAAGGGCTCATGTGATTATGCAAGGTACATAACCATACAATGTACATAACCATACAATAGGAAGATTTCTCACAGCATTTATGAATAAGTGTCATAAATAAGTGAAAATAAATATATACTATGCATTTTTGCAGTGGGTAGGTCATTTTGACTTATCATTTTATAAGTAACTCGCATGCTGAAAAAGTGAGCACCCCTAGGTTAGTGGATTTGAACTGCCCACCTGGCAGTTAGCAACCCAGAACATCTCCTATACACCACTGGAGCGTCTGCTTAGGAAGTCTTCCCTCTTTAATTCTAAACCCGTATTATTAGATACAGCTCTGGTGGCACTGTTGCTTAAAGTGTTGGACTGATAACCACAAGGTTCATGGTTCAGATGCACTAGCTGATGCCTAAAAGGAAGTTTGCGTCCCTGAAGATCTATATTCTTGGAAACCCTGGGGAACTGTTTTAGGTACTCTGTCCTATGAGTTTAAATTACAAACCATTATCTCTCTCCCTCTTCAAAAGGATTAAAAAAATACAGAGGATGGTTAAGGCCCAAATCATGGGAATTTTCTATAGCAACTGAGTTAAGTCCTCACTTTTGCACATTTTGTTTTCAGAGGTGTAAGGAATAGTCATTCATACGAATCATGTCACCTTGAGCAATGATAAAAGAATAAGCTTAGATTAAATCTCGGTGTTGATTAAAGTACAATACAGCTAGTGCTTTAAAAAGACACATTAATTGATAGTGACAAGGTAAGAAAATGGGAGGAAATTAATATTTAGGGCCAACTACTATAATAATTGCTTTACATGAATTTCTCATTTAATATTCATGCTGATTATAGGAGGCATGCATCTTTAAACTCATTTCTGTGGTAGGGAAACTGAGGAATCAGGGTGATTAAGTAATTCATTCAAGGTCACATACTTAGTGACCTGAAAATATAACAACTTGCTACGAGTCTCTTACAAGTATTACTGTCAATACAGTTTTAAAGGAAAACACATGTAATTGTTAGTCTGTCTTGCTCATGTGATGTTGTAGTTGTCACAGATAATTGCTACATGCTCCTCTCTGGTGGACCATCACATTACCTTGAGAACAAATCATTGTTAGGGTTGTAAATATTATCACTAAATGGTATGTTCTCCCATCTTCCCTCCCTTCTTTCCTTCTCACTCTCATAAACTAAATATTCAGTTGTGAGTGTTTATTGGACACTGATCATATTGTATCCAACCTCCTCTTCTAGACTAGATGTCCTGAAAGTAGATCCTGAGACAGGGATGATTGTGTCTGTATTTGTTGCAAAAGTGCTTTGCAGGAAACAAACAGATATCTAACAGGAAGCGAAGGAAGCAGCGTGAGAAAGAATTAAAGAAAGATATCCTCTCAGATTTAAAAACAGCGTGTCCTGCTCCACAGAGAACTCTCGAGCATAAATTGTATTATAAAATATTTCTCATTTAAAAAAAAGGTAGAAAACCATTGAAGGACCAAGTGACGGATAACTATGAACCTGCCACAGGTGAGACTCACCTGAACCAGGGGATGTCTGACAGTTTGGATCCAGGCAGAGGATATCTGGGCAACTGGATGCTCATTTGACATCCACGCTGGCACTTTTGCCATCTCCTGCCTATGATCACACGGAGAGTAGGGTCTGTTTTTTTCCCCTTTTCCCATCTGTTAGCGAGGAATATTTTCACACTTCAACAAACCTCCTCTCTAACAGGAAGATACAATTCAAAGCTGAAGCTGCTAATTCTTGGGAATAAGACACGATGTTCCCAGGGTTCACCCCCTGTGGATATCAGGTTCCCTGGTGACACACTGCATGTCACACTGAGCTGTGAACTGAAAGCAATTCAAACTCACCATCCACTCTGGGGAGTAAGATCAGGCTGTCCACGCCAGGAAAGGTGTAACGTCTTGCAAATCCAAGAAGTGGTTCTTGTCTGCGCCAATGGATTGCTCTAAACTGGAATTGGCTTCCTGCCAGTAAGTAGAGTTGACTTTTGAGATGTGGATGCTCTTTCATAACTGTTTCCATGCTGTGGCTTCTTTGGGAGCAAGAAAAGAGTGAACGTAATGCTGTGGAGTTGGGGTTCGTGTCTGTAACTCTGCTCCTATATTCTAGTCAAGATATCTTGTAAGAGGGATATACAGGGATACCTTGGTTATTGAACTCAATTCATTCAAATTCACATTGGAACAACAAAAAGTTTGAGAACTGAACATATTTTTCCTATAAGAAATAAAAGAAAAAACAATTTATTTATTTATTTATTATTATTATTATTATTTAGAAATAATCGAAATACAAATAAAAGAAAAGCAATTGGTTCAGAGGCCCCCAAATTACACTTACCCATTCAGACTTCCAGCATTTTAAATCACTTCTTACCTATAACTGTCTTGGAAACAGTTTCACCATCATGTTGTTTCAGAATTCTCCAAATTAACAGTAGCATTTCAACCTCTTCAATGATCTGTTTCTTTGTTTCCTGGTTGACAATTTCACCCTTTTCACATTATCCACTTTTTTCACATTTCCTCCCCCCAAATATTGACAAGGTTTACTTAGTCATGTTGCATTCCGCTGTCAAATTTTCCAGGTATTTCTTTCTTTAACTCCACTGTGGTTCTCACAGTTTATTTCTTAGCTTTCCTGATGGTATCACTAACTTTCTTCGGAGCCATGGTTACAACATTTTACATAAAGCGCAAAAAAAAAAAAGCACAATGATGAACACACACTGTTGTCTGAGCAAGAGTGGTTCTTGGATGGAAGTGTCACTCTTATGTCCATCGAGAGAAGCTATGTGTAACTTACTCTCAGCCTTACAGGTGTTTCCTTACAGGTGTTTTGAAGTGGGATTTCCCAGATAAATTTCAAACATCAAGCAGGTATTTTTGCTCATACTTTGCTGTTTGAGTAGTGGAAAGTTAGTACATGGATCCGTTTCACAACCAATCTGTCACTTTAGTACCTTTTGGATTTGATTGTTTTCTTACTTTATAGATCTAGCTTACCAGCTTATATCTTCATTTTCTAGTTTAAGTAGATAGTTTTTGTGTATTTCC
Organism: Nesogale talazaci; assembly: GCA_004026705.1. NCBI lineage: Eukaryota > Metazoa > Chordata > Mammalia > Afrosoricida > Tenrecidae > Nesogale > Nesogale talazaci. Next base: position 252,300 of record PVJH01000125.1, read on the forward strand.
TTATATCCCTTCCCCTTACCTTTATGTTTGAAATCAAAGTTTGTGAACGGATGCACCTGCACAGCATCAGATAACTTAATATTGTTTGAGAATATTAAAACTCTTACATTTTCTGGGCTGAGCCCCGGTGGCATAGTGGTTGTGCACAGGACAGGGATGGAGGTTCAATTCCAGTAGTGGCTCCACAGGAGCAAAGACTGAACCTCCTGCTCCCACCACCAGAGGGCAGTGATGCCCTCCCAAAAAACTCTGACATTTTGAAGAGTAAGAACTTAAAAAACAAATGGCATCAATTGCAATTTAATCTCTTTTCACCATATTTTCAAATGATAGCCAAGTTGTATTTCTTTATTAATTTAAAATAATTTTGTGCTGCTGAAAATATACCCAGCAAAACATACATCAATTGGAATCATTTCTTCATGTGTAGTTCATTTACATAAAACACATGCAATCATTCTCCCTCTCCTTTTCTATGTTGTTTCTCCCCCGGGAAGTAAAACAAAGTTCCCATCGAATCTTCAGTTGCTTTGTTCTCCTTGACCTCATATAAATAATTCTTAGAAAAGCATAAGGCTAAAAGAAGACTTGCTTGTTTCTTTTTACTAAGTTATATTAGTGTTTGGTTTTAAGAAACCTTCAGAGATTTTTTTGGTTTAAAGATGATCTTAGGGCAATAGTTTCAGGACTCATCCCCTTGGCTCCAGCCATCCAGTTCCTCTGGTCTCCCGGCAACGGGGACAGAGCTGTTTATGGAGGCAGTTAGGCACACATTCCATATCTTCCTTATTCTGACTCTTTTTCTTCTTCTACATTTTTTTTTCAAACCATGGCTCTCAATGTTGCTCTCCTTTCTCCTTCTCTAGACCATGGTCTTACCTTAATAATTTATTCCCTAGCATTAATGTGATAGATTACTTTGTGCTTGTCATTGTGAGGGGCCTTCAAAAAGTTCATTCATTCCTTTATCATGTCAATCCATTTTGGTGCAACCTTTTGGAATGCTTCCTGTGATTTACTGAGATAAAAAAGCATCCAAGTGTCTTGTATAGGAATAAAAGATGTAAGAGATCAACGGCACAGAGAGGGCTGTACATAGCCAGAGATTCAGAAGAACATTATGTTGCTAATAGGGCATGACAGAAGAGTAAGACCATCACTTCTTTAAGAATTCATTCTTGCCTTTTCCCCCAGGGCTTGTATACTCACTGACTCCTCTCAAGGTCTTTGAGTTTAGGTATGTGTGATTTACCCACTAAGCGCAAGAAACAGTGCCTTATAAGCACAATGGTGTTCTTATCATGAGAGTACCTTGTGGATTCATTTCTCAGGGCCCTGCATCCACTACCTGTGCTCCATTCTTGTATGTTTTACTGATCTCATTCCCTGTAGGATCCTCTTCATTTTCAGCATTCTCCACACTGCCACTACAGTCTCTATTATTAAATTCAATTTCTGTGTGTATCTTACCTCTTGAGTTTTTCATTGGGCAAGCTTTATCAAAATTAATTAATTAAAATATATGAGTAATTTAAATTAATTTAAATTAATTAACTAGCTAATAGAGTTCTATTTTACATGTTAATTTTTATATTTTATATACCTTTTGAATTTTTCCTGGGGCTTCCTTTTCAAAAAGCCAATAAAATCTTATATTAGTATATTTTAGACAAGCATTTCAAAAAGCATATACAAGGAAAACATCTGAAAGGCTCAAAAATAAATTTAGCCCTTTATAGTGTTAAATAGCAAAGATATCAATTTGAGGACTAAGGTACACCTGCCCCAAGTCCTGGTATTTTCCATCACCTCCTATGCCTCTGAAGGTTGTCAGAAGACAGAAGAATTGATTATGTTGGACTAGGGTATTTAGAAAGAATTATAGGTATAACGTGGACTGCCAGAAGAGTGAATTTTTTATTGGAAGAAGGATAGCCAGAATCCTTCTTATCATTGGATATATAAGTGAGGCAGTCTCAGGTCCGTCATACTTCCAAAAGCCCATTGAGATGGACCAGTTCCTGGAGAAGAACATCATACATGGTAGAGGGTCAGAGGTAAAGAGGCAGATCATCAATGAGATGGATTTCAGCAGGATCTGCAACAATGGGCTCAAAAATAGCCGGTTGTGAGAATGGCATAGGTAGAATGCCTGTGAGTGAGACTCGGCTCAACCACATCTAACCACGAACATGAACATGGGGACGTTTAGAGTTACTGGGAAATTGCCATCTTTTCATTTTGTTTTTCTGCAAATATTTGAGCCCTCCTCATATACAAGTGTAAATAATAATTTTTGAAAGCCTCACTCTAAAAATCATACAAATTCTAATTAAGCAGAAATTGCTAAATGTGAAGTTACTATTTTTTGACATGTCCTCCAACCAGCTTTATGCACTTCTGAAAGCCATGCTTCCCTCTCTCTTACCCTTCCCTGACTACCTCACACCATGCTCTCGGAGTCACGCCACAGCGAGGTGACAGTGTTGGCATCCTCGAGGGATGTAAGTCTTGTTCCTTTGCAATGTTCATGGAGTTTATATTTGTGGAGTTTGGGGAACAAAAAGAAGGCTGACGTGGAAAGATTGTGTCAATAGAGGGAAGGGGATGGGTTTTCCAATGATATTCCCAAAGGACTGCTTTTGCTACTCTCACAGAAGAACTGGGTGATTTTTTGTGATGGGAAAAGCAAATTCCTTCATACAACTTTCTTGATATTTTTCTGTGCAATGCGGTTCTCTACTTACTTAAAACTTCTTCATAGTTAGTGCTTGTGACCATGTTTTCATAGTAAGTATCAGAAACTGTTTCAAGAGTGTCCCATTGAGGTTCGCCATGCAGTTGTCCTAAAATTTCAGAGTGGAACTGCCTGCCTTGAGTGAGGCAGCAGATTCCTTTCAGAAATCACATGCACTCTGGATTTTAGTAGTAAATCACCAAAGTGGTGCATGTTATGATTTGTTCGATAAAATTGTCTTCATTAGCTTCAGTTGTGTTTGAAAGACTGATGGAAATATAAGCCCAGTGGACCAGCTGATATTCAGTATTTTAATATCCATTGAACTGAACATTTGCTGGAGCCATCATAACCAGGGCAGTATAAGACAAGAAAAAACATTATCAAGGGTTCATTAGGGAGGTAGGGTGTGGCAGTCACCTAATCTGGTGTTGATTTGAGGATTAAGAGTGTGGCATCTAGCCAGTCAATCTGGAGATAGCCTATGAAACCTCTGTTTGGGCATGGCCTTCTCCTGAGAATTCTGGGAAATCTGGCCGTATTTCCTCTTTGGAAATGAGAGACGCACTATTCATATGGCAAAACATATGGCAGCGTGTTGATAGACTCTGAGCCCTGGAAACTGGAGTAGCCACAAGAAGACCCCTGTCAGCACTGAGATGATTCTACTGCCAATGGGTACACAAGACTCTGTGCCCACTATCCTGTAATTGTCCTGGTGTTATTGCATGTGCTTCATGAGTCTCAAGTGGACTTATAGATTGGTATTAGACATTTGGGCTAATATGACCTTGGACTGGACTGGGTCAGCATGTTTTCTTAATGTTCAAGTGCTCTTGTATATGAACCTCTTGTATATAAACCACTCCCTTATATGCACACATGTGCTTATGAATTTTGTTTCTCTAGTCTATCCAGACTAACACATAGGGGAAAGGAGGGAGGGGGAAAAAAGAGAAGCTGATACCAAGGGCTCAAGTAGAAGGAAAATGTTTTGAAAATGATGATGGTAACAAATGTACAAATGTGCTTGACACAATGGATGGATGGATGGATGGATGGATGGATGGATGGATGGAGTAAGAGTTGGACAAGTCCTCAATAAAATAATTGAAAGAGAAAATGCCAACCCATGTGCATCAGTGATAATTCTACAGTTTTCTTCTGCCAGTTGCTTGTTTCCACCACTTAGCACAAACAGCTACATGTCCAGCTACTGACAAAAGACTGGCAGTTAGAAACTGAAGCACAAGCGAATAAAGGTAGGGCATTGTGGGTCCATAAAAATGAACTGTTATTAAAACCCTATGGGCAGTTGTACTCTGTCACAAAGCATCACTGTGGGAATGAATTTGATGGTACCTAATAACAACAAGACAGTGCATATGTGGACAAAGACGGGGTTTTCAGAATCTTACAGAATATGACATTGAAAAGATGATGGAATTTTTACATGAACTCTTTGAAGTCTTCTCAGGTGGGTGATGAGTGCACATTCATGCACTGGTCAGGAGTTGAACTTGTTTCTTCCACATGGACGGTGGAAAATCAGCAAGCAAACCATGAAAGTCTCCCCTTTGATGGAAGGTAACAGTTCTCGTTTGTTGAAAGCTCATCTTTTGCAGAGCTCTTATATTTGTACCTTGGAACCTGTGATGCTCTGTCCTGTGCTGTCTTCCTATGTTTATTTGTGTTTGATTAACCTTCTGCCGGAGGAGGCCTGGTGGCATAGAGCTTAGGTGTTAGGCCATCCCAGAAAGGTCAGGAGTTTGAAAGCACCAGCAACAACAAGACAAGGTTTATTACTCACATCCTGAGTTATTGTCTGACAAACTCCGAAGACACTTCTACTCTTTCCTATAGGGACCCTATGGGTGGGTAGTCAAGGGATAAGTAACCCCGTATGTCTGTTCTTCATTGACTGTAAAAAACGCTGAATATAAGCACAGTATTTTATGATTGATGACCTAACCCACTGGTATTGAGCTGATTCTGCCTCCTAGTAGCCATATAAGATAGAGTAGAACTTTCCCTTTGTGTCTCTGAGACTTGTAATCCCGATCCAAGCAGAGAGCCTCATTGGTCGATCATGGGCCCACTGTGAGTTTTAAGCTGCAACTTTCTGGTGAGCAGCTCAGTGATTAACGCACGACCCTGCCAGACTCTTATTTTCTACTGGGAGGAGGCAACGCACCTCCCAAAAAATGTTTCTTATTACTATATAGCATAGTTTGTTGATATTGCTCACTAAATGACATCTGCTTTCCAACATGTTCCATGAAAGCATCAATTAACTCATCAGAATGTGGGCATGAAATCTGAACATTTATATACATTGACAGGAAATGAAAAATAGAAGAAATGTATATTTAGAACTTTATACATTTCATATCACTGATCTAGTTAACCTTTATGAAATTCTGTGTTATATATCATGATTATTATATATTTTATTAATACAGTAAAAACAAGTATTTGAAAAATTATATGCATTTCTAAGCAAATCACAGGGAAATATTTTGATAGATTCTTAATTTACTTTCTGTGATTTATATTTGATTCAGAACTATATTTTATTTTTTCATTATCGAATATATGTCTTAATTATATCTGAGAAGAGATCATTAATTATAATTATCAATAGTTTCATATAACTATTATGGAATATAGAGCATTATAATATGATTCTTATTCATGTTTTTAAAATCTCCAGCATGAATCATACAACCAGGGAGACCATTTATAATTTTCAGAAGAACTTTAAATAAATGCAGACAAATCATGCTTAGGTTTGTATGTCATAAAATCTTCATATGCTCATCAACTGCTTTCCAGGGATCTGTCACATTTCAAAAGGTAAAAAGCCAAGACCACAGCAACACCAGAAGAATAATCAATATGTCTGAGATGGGACAATGGGACATACCATTCTAAATTGATGTTTTTATAATTCTCAAACATTAATGTGAACATTGTAATATTAATTATAATATGAATATGAGCATTGTCAAGATGAACAATGATTTCCCCCCCTTCCAATGAGCAGTCTTTAAGTAGCAGCCAAATGAAGTGAAACCACTATACTCGTCATGACTTGGTTCAGTTAGTTAATTTAAAAAGGAGCGATTTCTTTCCTTAATCTGTGTTAAAAAGTACTCATTGCCTTAGCCAGCTAGTTGCTACTACCAAAATTAAAAACTATATAAATTATACAAAGCTTTCCACAGAGGCTAGCATAAAAATTACTGCCCCTGCTGAGGACAAAATGATGTCTTTGGTTGAATTGGCAGATAACAAAATAACAGCAAGAGATAAATTATTTTTTGGACCATTACTAACAGATCCCAAGTCTCTGCTGACCAGACTCATTTTCTCTTCTGTGACAAATATGACTTCGTTTGGTTTTGAGTCATTAAAAAAGAAGTTTCTGTTACGTTAAATAAAGATGAGCTAAAAAGAAAATGACTTACAATTATTATGCTGTTTATTGGCTTAGTTTTTTCTGCCATTATGAGAGAGTCAGCTTTAAACATACTCTCCAAATTATCAAAGTTCTCAATTGGTTTGATGCCTAGACTAATAAAGATACTTCGAAATAGATCATGGGTAGGATTCAAATCTATCTGCAATCAGTTAAGAGTTGAAGGTTTATTTGTTTCAAGAAACAGTTTCTCACTGGTATAGGGAGAGGAAATTAGGTAATGAGAGAAAAAGTTCTTTCACATAGTTTTGTCTTTTAGATATATTTCTTTCTTTCTTTCTTTTTTTAGATAGATAAAAATTTCAATTTCTCTCCCACCCAAGAAACAATATTTTAGAAGATAGCCAAAAAGGAAACTTTTCTAAGAGAATGTGAGAATCATTCTGCTGGACCATTTGGCGTGGTCCATGATGGAATTGTATCTTAGAAAAATTGAATAGCTTCAGATGTTATGAAATCGAGCCATCTCCCACTGTTGTGATTGATCAGAAACTACCCACAATTCATGGGAGTAAGGCAACCCACGGAAATTACTGCAAAGCTTCGATGCACTTTGGGGAGAGTTTGATTAAATGATAGCTCAAACACATAGTCATCTCTAGCTTTTCTTTATTTTGAAAACAAAAGAAATGTAGTTTACTTTCAGGACAAAGCTAAGAGTAATAACATGATCAATATAATATATTTTTTCCTTTTATATGTTCTTATGATTTTAAAGCAAATAGGGAACTTTACTGGGTTTGAAATCTGAAAAAGCACACATCACAATTGTGTCTTTTCACCAGCATTGTCTAATTTACAGACTGAGCAATTAATTTGAGACACTAAGGAATAAGTCTAAAAATTTGACATCAGAATTGGAGGAAAATTCATTAACAACATGCGATATGAACTTTCAGCAATGTTGCATTTTGAAAGTGAAGGTGACTTGATGCACTCACTGATAAAAATCACAAAATAACTCCTGTTATCAAAGATTATAATTCAACATGAAGTAATAAAAAATCCACACAATTGGGTCAATAAGTCTTGTGGTAAATGGAGAAAGTAATAACGTTTTCAAATATTTAATTTTACTGGGCACCACAATCAACTGCCATAAAAGCAGCAGTTGAGAAGTCAAATGATGAATAGATATGCTGAAAGAGATCTCTCTATAAAGTGTGAGAAAGCAAAGATGTCAAAATGTGTTGAATGCTATATGCACACAAGGAAACAGTATAGAGGATCAACAAGTAGTCATATAGATAGGTAGGGTGCAGGTTAAGGGGGTCGCATATTGCACATGCACATGCATATGCACATGCATATTGTGATAGATAGGTTTGTTGTGCCAACATAGCCAATGAAGATAGGTAGGTTTGTCGCAACAACATGGCCAATGAACACGTGAGATTAATTGAAGGGCAGAGATATAAAATGGCTCAGCAAGCCTCGCCTTTCTCTCCTCTTCTTGGATCTTCAGAGCAGTGTGCGGCCAGCTGCCTTGCTTGTCCTGTGCCTCGAGTTACAAGCTCCACTACCTGTGGGATACCTAATCTGTGGACTGTGTCACTGTAAATTGAGGTTCCTTCAAGCCCTGCTTGAACCACACTACTAGACTATACATCTCTTGAGCTGGGGACTATTGGACCCTGCCATCTGGTTGACTGTTGGTGACTTGCCTTGCTGTTTGCTGCTTGTGGCTGGATAGCCTGAATCACTCTGCAGAGGATTACCTGGAGCCCTCACTGGCAGGGCTTCAAGTGAGTTGCTCCAAGCCATTCATACTGCTTTACACATTAGGTAACTGTTTATTTCTTATGTTATACATCTTTCTATCTATATAAAAATATATGAAATTACTAGTGTCCTTGTTTTGTTTCTCTAGAGAGTCCTGTCTAAAACAAATATAGATTTGATTGGATATTTGTGTAACCATATTAACTCTATATTGTACTTATATCCATGATTGTGATGAAGCATATAGGCAGCAAATTTATGGAAACATCTTAGAAATCCCCAGGCATGTTGGGGTCACTAGGCCTAAGGGCTACAAACCATACTCTCAGGACACATTAAAATCCATTGACATAGCATGGTTCACAAAGTCACCATTCTACATCAGTAAAAAGCATCCGAGACCTTAGTTTTGGAGGCGTGTCCATCTAAGGAAAAGCTATTAGTCTCCCCCTTTCCAGAGGACAGAAGAGAGGTGAAATTAAAAAAAAAATACCTGGACAAAATTAGTCCAGTGAACTAACAAACCACACAAACATCCGAATCTATGACTCTAAGACAAGAAGAATTAGATGGTGCCCACCTACCGGTCTCAACTTTCTAAATGGGATAGAGTGGGCAAAAATGTAGTGGGCAAAAAAACCCCTGAAAATTATTGAAGAGATCAGGTTTTCTGGTTGGATAGAGATTGGTAGAAACTCAGCTACCCCTGCCCTTGATCATCCTTTGGCTGTAGAACCGAACTCATTTCAGTGACTCAAGTATTAGCCCCAAACTAGGTCTATGAGGGGAAAGAATAAGTTCATACTATTTTAAAATTGATGGGCAGCATTGACCCAAGCACAAAGTTCAGAAGGGTAGGAAAGAATGAGGAATAGTTGCAAAGTAACAGGGAGGAGTTCAGATGTGTGATGTTACATGAAGTATCTACAATGAATGAGAGGAAAGATATGGATTGTTCAGTGTAAAACGGATGCTATAGACTCTCATTCAATTCACAGTAAAAAAGTTTAAAAACAAAAAATATATATATTGTTTTAAGAACTAAAGTGTCCTGATCCAGTCCCTGCCATGTTCAATCACTTCATATGCATGCGAACATTGGAAAAGAATCTGGAAGACTAAGGAGTGGGTGCCTTTGACGTAAGGTCTTGGTGAATAATCTCAAAAATACATGGACTTCCAGAAGTACAAACAAATCTGCTTTGGAAGAAGTGCAGCCAGGACACTCTGAGAAAGAAGGATGGTGAGACTTTGTCTCATGTACTTTGAATACATTATAGGGGGCAGCCATCTCTACAAAAGTTTATCATAAATAATAATATCCAGGGTTAGTAAAAAATGAAAACCTCAATAAGATGGATTGATAAAAATAGGGATTACTCAGAACCAACCAGATCCCATCTGTTGTACACAATGGAATGGTCATGATGAGTCTACACTAATTCAATGGGACCTCAAAGCACAAATATAAACATTTAAAGAGGAAAATAAAGATCACTTATAATTCTGCTTCTCAGTAATATAGTGTATATAATTTAACATTTATTGCAGTGACATTTTATTACATAGGCAACCCTATATTCATGGATCTGGCAAGGATATAGAACAAGATAGATAGGTAAACCATAATGAAGTAAGTGATATGGAGCAGTTATATATTCCATCCCTCATCTATCAGTTTGCAAAACTGTGGTGGCTTGAGGTCTGCTGGGATACTGGGAGGTATGTCACTGGTACTTTGTAAACCAGCTGGGTTGTGTGTGGCGGACAAGATCTAGACTAGACTATGAAGAAGGAATACACCGTTTCAGAGTGATTAGTCACTGATAAACTTATGAACAGCAGCGGAATATTGTCAAATAGAGTGTCAGAAGATGAGTCCCCCTGGTTGAAAGACATTCAAACCACAAATGAAGAAAAGTCATCTCCTCAAAATTAATTGTAATGAGTGGATGGGGTGAAACTTTCTGAATCACCATTTGCTGAATTAAATTGAAAAGAAACCGCTAAAAACGCCCATTTATAATCAGAACATAGACTGTAAGGAAGACTGTATTTATGAAAATTGAAAATAAAGTAAAACAGAATTGATAATAATATCTTAGGCATTAGTGAGCTGAAAATCACTGGGACTAACCTTTTGGAATTTGACTATTATATGATTTCATGTGCCCAGAATGGCAAATTCAAGAGGAATGGCATCAAATTCAGCTTCAGATAGGAAATTCCTAGATCTATGTTGCAATGCAATGCTGTTTGTGATAGGATAATATCTGAACTCCTACAGGGAAGTCCAGTTAGCATAATGATTATTCAAATTTCCACAACAACCACTAAGAGTAGTCATGACGATATTGAATAATTATACCTACTTTTTTCAGTCTGAATTTGATCATGTATGCAATAAAAATTAATTGATAATTATTGGTGGTGGAAATGCAACCGTTTGAAATCAAGAGGAAGATATAATAATATTTAGAAAATATGTACTTGCTGATAGATATAAAGTGGACATAGCATGATAGAATTTTCCAAAGCCAATGATTTCTCTATTGCAAAAATCTTTTTTCAATGACATCAACTGTGTCTACACATGTGGTGTCATCATATAGAATAAACAAATTGACTATCCATAGGAAGAGACAATGGAGACAGTCAATATAATAAAATTAAATAAAGTCAGGTACTGACTGTGGAATTGACTAAAAATTGCTCTTTTGCATGCTCAGGGTGAAGCAGAAGAAAATTAAAGCAAGTACATTAGAGTCAAATATAATCTTGAGAATAGACCAAGCGAATTTAGAGAATACTTGAAGACCACTCATTGAACACTAATCACAGAAGACTCAGTGAATGGTGGGGTGGCATCAGGAACATCATACAGGAAGAAAGCAGAGGTCATTAAAATACAAGAAAAGAAAGAAAAGACCAAAGTGGAGGTCAGACTTGGAAGTAGAAAGTCCGAAATGAGGGATATGCTCAGCATAACCCCCACTGGTTGAATTAAAGAAAAAATTTCAATCCTCAAGTTGTAATATTCAAAGATTCTTTGGATAAAATTTTGAATAATGAATGAGGCAACAGAAAATTATGGTAGGAGTGCACAAAGTCACTGGACCAATTGAATTAATACATAACAACTACTGGAAGAGGTAGCATAGGATCAAGGTCTAATGCTACTGAAGGAAGAAATTCATATTGCTCTGAAAGCATCAGTAAAAAGCAAGACTCTGTGAACCATAGAAAACTATGTATAATATTGAGAAGAAGAGGAATTCCATAACACGAAATTGTGCTGCTACAGAACCTGTGTATGGAACTGCAGATCATCTTTTCAACAGAATGAGGGAATAATAGTGTTTGGCTTTAAAAAAGAAAGTTGGACCTTTTTTCATATGTATGATCTCTATGTTGAGGAAATATTTTGAGAAGCTGAATTACATAGAGAACTTTCCATTAACATATAGGAAGACTAATTTGAGGTATGCTGATCACACACCTTGTGTCCTGCAAGTGAGGAAATGTGCAGCATCTCCTGATGGGAATTTAAGACTGATGCCCTCTGTATGGATTACTATTGTATGTGAAAAGTAGAAAAACACTTTGGCTGCAAAAGGGTCCAAACAATTGGGAGGTTAGTACTCAAGCAAGAACATTTCATCCTCTTGTTTATAGGATTGCCAGAAGTTGATGCCAATTTCAGGAGGCCTCCAAACTCAACAAAATTTGAGATAATTGTATAATCAGTGATATTGGAGTAAAGTAACAAATGGCATGATCTGATTTAGAATTTTTTAAAATGTTACCCTAGTTATCATGTAAATATTAGACTTTGGGGAATGAAGTGAGCAAGGATGGAATCCAGGTCAAGGTGGAAAAAATGCAGACCAGGATGATAGCAGTGTTGGGTAGCATTTAGCTTTTAGATATATTTTTAATAACAAACCAACGAAATTTCTTGGCATCTAGCATATAAAGTAAGAATATAACAAAAATGTAAGCTATGGAAAATACATAAATAAGGATTCCTGGGAGTATGGTGGTGAAGAGAGGGTACAAAGGGAGCTGATATCAAAGAGTTTGTGTTAGTCCAGCTAGAGTAAACAAACAAATTCATAGACATGCATATGGATATAAGGGTAAGGTTTACATCCAAGAGGAATGAAACATTGAGAAAGCATCCCAAACCAGTCCAGTTCAAAGTCATAAGTCCGATATTAGCCCATATGCCCAATTCCAGTCTATAAAGTCTCCTTCCAACTCACTAAGTCACAGACCAGTGGGTCCTGACACTGGCAGGGATCTCCCCATTGCTCCTTGCTTCCAGGGCTCAGGATCCATCAACAGCATCCAAGAATGGTAGAAGCAACTGAGCACTGGCAGGGATCTCCACGTGGCTTCTCCATCTTTAGAGGTCTGGTTTCATCAGGGTAAGGCCATATGGTTTTTCCTCCTGCTCCTCCAGCTCCTTGGACGCTGCCATCTTGTCTTGTCAGTTGAGCAACTCCCAACAACTGGGAAAAATGGTCTCTCATCTCTATGAGGGAAATATCGCAAGACTTCCCAGAATTCTCAAGAGAAAGCCATGCCCACATGGAGGCCTCATTGGCTACTCAATGGCCATCTTCAGATTAACAGGCTAGACTCCACCCCTACATCTCAATCATGAAATTGACATAGGTACATGACCACTGCAGAGTTCAAGAAGAAAGAAAATATTTTGAAACTGTTTGAAACAGCAATTGTACAATACTGCTTGAAGTGATGGAACTAGGGAATGTTATGATATCTGGAATCATTCCCAATTGGCTAAATAAAGTAAATCAGATAAATGAAATAAAAATAAGGAATTTTTAAATGAAAGCACTTCATTATTAACATGGAGTATATATGTCTAATACTGGTATATAGTTTGAATATATGCCTTGTAGACTGTTTGACACAGAAATAAGACCTGTGGTATTTAAATATACAAAAGAGAGAGAAATTCATATCAAAAGAAAGCCTCACACAGTCATAGAAGGGAGCAATTCCAGGTTGAGTCCAGTTAGTTTCCAAGTACATAGGTCAGATGTTATGCTACAGGCATCTCCTGACTCCCATAGTTGTGGGGGCAGATGAATTCACGGTCAACAGGTCAGACCAGACAGAAGGGCAGAAATGTCTCCAGGAATCATCAAGTCCTTTGCTCAAGTCCAGAGCACTGGAGATTGATAAACCAGATGCAGGGTCTAGAACCAACAAAAAGCAAGTAAGCTTTTCCAGGGTATCAACTTCTATAGGAAGCAGGCCACACCCTCAGGGAAACTTCCTGTCATTGCAGAAGGGGGATGGCCTGAGTAAGAGGGTTGCATATCACCCAAATCTTCACAGGACTGCTTGACTGCTCACAGCAGATCATATGGGGTTGCTTAAATTGTGAAGCAACATCATGAGGGATTACTAGGCCATAACTGCTAAATCACTGACAATACTGAGCCAGTTAAATTGACACACTAGTAATCACTGTGTTTAAGCATATCAAATATTTTGAGGTTATAATAATAAATCACCTCCAAATATGTACTTTTTACCCCTTTGCTATAACATTTATCAAGAAATTAGAATATTTTTACTCATATGTTATTTGTTAAATATGGGTTTATATATGAAAGCTATATACCATTCAATGAGTCAAATATGTCAAATATACAACAAACTGAAAATTGGGGTGGGTTCATTCCAAGAATGGGTGGTGACCGGTAAAAATCTTCCAGTAAGTCATTTGTCTTTGTTTGCTGCTGTGCTTTTATGATATGAGTTAAAAGTCATTATAACTTACCAGATTTGCCAAAGGGATTCTATATTCTTCTCTGAAGGTAGGGTGGAGGCCAGGTGTCAAATAGTGGGTAGTCATTTTTTATCTGGCAAGGCACCCTGTTCTAAGGTAGATGTAACCTCATTCGCCTCCCGTGTTGGCAGGGCTAGTCTCACCTAACGTGGGGCCAGCTGGGCTGTTCATGCTGGTCTTGAGTGTGACTGGTGCATCCAGATATGCGTCTACCACCATTGTTGCTGCACAGACAGTGGGTGCTATGAGATGGTGTTTCAGATTCTTTCTTTGCTATCTCAGACAGGTGTTCCCTTAAGTGCTTGATTATGGGATCTGGTTGTCTTCTTTCAATTTAGCATGTTGACTAACAGCAATTGCTGCTTCTTTCAAGCTTCTATCTGTCATTTTCTAAATATAATACTAGCTTTTTCTGACTGGCAATTAGGTTCAGTTGTTCATCAACATTTCACCTGGAAAACTCTGTCCACCCTCCCCCTTTTTAATGGCTCCAGTACAATGTTAAATGGAAACTCATACTAAAATCACACTAAATTTATTTTTCATTTTGTTGTAGAGGAAATTATGATACCTTATTTCATTGTGGCTTTGAGGTATGTTTATATAAGTATTCTGACATGTTACATTTAGATCAGAATTCAAACTTATTTTATAATTAGAAAGCTTTATGAATTACTATATATCTCGCTTAACTACTTGAAGTTAGGATTTGCCTTCTACTTCTTCTTAAGAAAAATAAGTCTTCAGCTTTCAATGTACACAGTGCAGTTAGAATGTGCACAAATTTACCCAGATGAAATTGGATGAAAAAGAAAACTAATGACTTCAGTGATCGTAATAAAAATGTTTTGATACATGATTATATCCAATTTGACTTCTGTTGTGTTTAAACAAGGGGAAGAAGGCTATCTAGGTTTCCTATTGCCAGAATATTTATCTATATGTCAATTAAATCTTAACATGTTTATTGAATCATTAACACATATACTAGGTTCAAGGGAACCAATGGTGAACAAAGCATGTATACCAGTCCATAGACAATAAAGAAATATATATCATGCCAGGTAGTTATACGTGTCCTACAGAAGGGTACAGTGGGGATAAGAAGATAAATTATCCAGCGAAAGGAGTATGTTTTATAAAACAGTCAGAAGATCTTTATTAAGGGGTCATTTGATCAAAGGCCTATGGAAAATGGGGAAATAAGTTATGCTGTTCTTTAAAGAAATCTTGTATTAGGCATCAAACTCAGACAAGGTAAGAGCAGACTGAAGTATTGGAGGAGCACCAAGGCGGTCATATGTGGCACTAATGGGGAGCAGGAGAAGCTTGGAAAGAGATGAGGTGGGAGGTATTGGCATCATGTTGGATCTTGAATTTGACATTACCTACTATTCTACCATAGGTGTTTTATTTGTGTAGACCTTAAAGACCTTTATATCTCTCAGAACTTCCTTTTAGGATAGACATTTTCCCAAGGAAAGGGAAGACTTTAAACTCAGTATCACTGTTATGTTAAGTTTTCATTACTTTCTTGGAGATTAGTGGATGGTCAGCAAAAAGCAAAAAAAAACAAACAAATTCAGTTGATTCAGAAAAAGTGTTTAGGACTGGTTAATTATGTGGAATAATACTATTGGTAAGAATGGAACAGAGTTGAAAGAAGAGTAACAAAATACGTTTGATATTGGAGACAAGGTTATTTTTCTTTCAAATAAATTCTTTGATTCCTCAACTTTTTATTTCCCTGTCAATTCAGATTTTAGACTACAGTCATGTTCCATCTTTCATATATGAAATCAAAAGAAGTTGTAGTCATTTGCTCAGAAAAAAATATTTTTCCCCCTTCAAGGTTCAGAGGGTAGGTCTTGTGTTGTTTTAACCAATTTTAGTAATCAGCTTGGGAAATTAAAAACAACCATTTACATCCAATGAAACACAAAGGCCATGCTGCTGGGGGAGGGTGGCTTCTGACATGGGTGTCTTTAATATTTCAAAGATTTAACACCTTTCAATGTCAGTGGAAGAGGGTGTCATGGCTGAAGATGTTGCAACCATCTTGTGACTTGGAGGTCTGGCATGAAAAATTGCCCTGGCACACTGTCTACTGAGAAGCATCTCTCTGTTGATGCTGAATCCCACTCTTTGTTGTGAGTCAACTCTGACCCCCAGTCATCTGATGGGATAGAGTAGAATGGTCCTTGTGGGTGTCTTAGACTATAAATCTTTACAGAGGATTCTTACAGAAGTGGAAAGCCTCATTTTCCTTCATGGAACATCTGATGCTTTTCAACTACTAACTTTGTGATGAGCAGCCCAACATGTAACCCACTATGTCAATGGAATCTCAGTGTACACATGAATGAAAAGAAAGCCTCCAACATTTACAGAAAGGCAGATTGTAAACTATTTGCTATGGAGTTTAGTCAAATATATGGCCACTCCATGTCTGATAGTAGAGAACTTTGCCCCATCGCTTCTCAATGTCTGATTATTCAGAAGCAAATCACCTGATCTCACTTCCAAAGCACCTGTGGGTAGACTAGAAACTATAGCATATCAATCAGTTGAAGCTCAACATGAAGTTGAGTACCAGAGATTTCATAGATGTACTCTCTTTTATAATAACAAGCATGAGAAATAACCACACAAGTCATAAAATAATAGATTAAAATACAGGAAGAGTATAGGTATAAGTGATTTTACATTGTGTGAATTGAAATCAATGACATGACAAGAAATGTATATTAGTGACTGATCTTTTCCATAAACCTTCACTCAATGCACAATAAAGTTCTTTTTAAAACTAGATATCCAATTGAATGTTATTTTCAAAGAAAATTCTCATAATATGCTCTGTGAAGAAATCTAAGTATGAGGCTTCATATCTATAAAGAAGAGAGAGGCAAAAAACACTCCAAAATATATTAATATACTCATGGGCAGGGGATCCAAAAAAGAAATAAACTAAATAATAAGTAGTTATTTCTGCTTGATGTGATCACATGTTGAATGTGTGGGTATGTATTTCATATAAGTTTGCATTTCAATAGTTTGCATCCAAAATGTAGAGCTCCTATAGTCAAATGCAAGTTATTAATTCTGCAAAAATAAAAATAAGCCAGTGGAAACCACCCCGCACACCTTCCCTAATAAATTGTCTTGAGGGTTTTTTTTTTTTACTGCCTTGAGGTTTTGTCCATGAAACAGAGAAACAATAGGACCTTCCATCCACCTCTGTCTCATTCTACCTCCAGCCTTAATTTGAACACTTCACATAAGTCAGAGGTCTAGACACCACTGTTCCAGAGAGGAACATGCTCTGCTGTCTACCTAGTTAGCTGCATTTCTCCATCTTATGGAACCACCTCCTTGGTGAATGACTCTGTGGCATCTTGCTTTTAAGTTCATGAGCCACCTAGAGCTAGCATGATAGAGTCTGGTCTTCCTCAAACCTTCTTCCTAAATCATGCTGTTGAACTCTGTTTACCAAGGGTGACCATGATGGGCTCTGCTGCTTAAGGCTTGAGACTTAAACATGCAGATGGCTTTGCCAAGATTGCCACAAAGCACAAATTAGGATTCAATTCATCTTGAGTCATACAGAGGCTTAGGGATGCTAAGCTAATTGATGGTGATCTGAGAAGGCTAAAATGAAGCAGAATCTGGACTTTTTTTTACTAGTTATGAGACTCTAGGAATGATTCCTGAGTTATTCGTAAGATACAGTATCTGCAGTTAAAATAGTTTTATGTTTCAGAATATATACCGAGACAGTCTTATTCTCCCTCCCAATTTTATGTCATAAGCATAGCATATAATCTGTCAATCTATACTGACAGATGAGTGTATTCTAGGTTTGTTGTCTGTCTGCTGCATACTAGAGAAAAAAAATGAAATGCTGGCAGATCAGGTAAGTGTTCATATGATCCATTTTCTGGAACGTTTGTCATGGTGATGGTACCCTATGTTGTCAGGATTGAGGGTACTCTGGAAGCAGAGTCTGAGGCAAATTACTTGGGTGCATGCTGTGAATTTCATAGATGATTTTTCTGCAGCAGTTGTGGGTACAGGGAGAGTATGAGGAAATGCCAACATGTTGCTGTTATCAAGGTCAGGGTTACTTTACTGGAGCTCATTTTCATTAAGACTCACTGGGAAAGTATTGATGGAGTTCAAGCATTGTTTTTCTGAAGACTGGGAGGCAAAACATCTATCTCACTTTTCTTGTTCACCGCTGGTTTAGTGTTGTCTTGCAAGCATCACTTTGAACTTGTAGGCCAGTTTGGCACAACAGTCTTATGACTGCTGGTTGTCCTATAAGAGACAGTCCTGCTTCTGAAAGAAAAAGGTACGTGGAACTTGCTTGAGTCATGAATTGTGATGTAAGGTGTGCTAGTCCAGGTTGACTAGAAAAACAAATCCATTGGCACTCCTATATGTGTAAGAGAGAACTTTAGATCGAGAAATAATTATGCATTCATAAAATACCCCAGCCTATTACAGATCAAGTTCATACACTTGATATTTGCCCATAGTCCATGAATTCCTCTTCAGACTAGTGCAGCACATGTAATGATGCAGAATGCAGGGAGACCTCAGGCCTGTGGATCCAATCACAGTGGAAACATCTCTAGAGCTCTGGCTGCTATCAGCGTGGCTTCTTGTGGCTTGTCAACAGGAATTTGTGTGTGTGTGTGTGTGTGTGTGTGTGTGAGAGAGAGAGAGAGAGAGAGAGAGAGAGAGAGCGCTCTTCTGATGTTAGAATCAAGAGAGAATCCCCGTAATCTTCATGGGGAGGACAGGCTCACAAGGAACGATCATCAGGCTGGGAACTGATTGCACGGTAACTTCCACTCCTTCACTCTTCTATCAAGCTGGCATGAAGTTGGTCACTACCACATAAAGTGTAGTGCTTGTGTAGAACTGCACCTTCAAGCTGTGGTTGAACTAGCGGTGGTCAAGGGAACTCTCATAGATCCTGGGGCTTTGGAGAGACTGCCTGTACCTATATGAATAAATGAATGAAATACCCTTTTACTTGGAGCCCTTGGAAATGGCCTTTTTATGATAAGGGTTTGAAACTAATTAGGCTTGGCCTATAGAGTCTGTATTTTAATTTATTTATTGAGTACCTATTATGTTCCTAAGTGCTAGGGACATCATAATGGATAGTACACCTTTTAAGATTCCAGTTTGTCACAGGAGATAGGTTCTTTTCAATTAAATGTGTTACCTGCTTGAATGGTATCCCTAATGAGGTTTCCTGGGAAAAGCCTTCCTTGTTCTTGATTGAGGACTTAGGTGCTAGGAAGAGTCTCTAGAGGATGCAGAATTGGGATGCATACACACACATAAGTGTACATGAATATGTTGTATATATTCATATGCTTATAGGTTTATGCATGTTATTTCATATGAAGACTGGCAGTCATGTAAATTTTTAAGATTTATTTTAGTCAAAATTCAAATCAAGAAGCATTTCAAAATTTATTGAGTACAAAGACTAGTTGTAGTCGCTGTGTATTTTTCATATTTATGCTTTGGATACATTAAATTTCTTGTTTTCCAGTTGTTACTTATTTTTATTGCAAAAATAAAAAGCATCCATGAAGCTTACTCTCCTAGGTTAGAATTTATATTCGGCAGAAGAAAGCCTTTGCACCTGCCACTAAAATGCAGCCACTTCTCTGGTAGAATGAGCCAGCTGTTCTCCAGTCTCCAATGGCATGCCAGGCAGTGCAGGACCAAGAATGAGGTATTATATCCCAGGCAGATGAAACTGGTGGGGAAATTTCAAGTCGACAGAATGCAATTACCCAAAGTGAAATTAGGCCAGGGGCATATCAGGAGGCCTTGTCCATCTGTTGGGGAAAAGATCACCAGCTGATATGTAATAAGCAGGATGGTCAGGATCTTAGTTTTAGGAATCTCTTAAAAGACAGTAAGGTGGGGCCGAGCTCCGGTGGCATACTCGTTGTGCGCGGGACTGTGGCCCGCTGGGATGGAGGTTTATTTCCAGCAGCAGCTCCACAGGAGCAAAGGCTGATCCTCCTACTCTCACCACCAGAGGGCAGTGATGCCCCAAAAAACAAAAGACAGTAAGGTGAAATTGTCCAGTAAGCAAGTCAGGCACGGGAGTACTTGTGCATATTTTCTATTTATTCACATTTGTCCTCACATCAGAGATCTGTTTCCAGGTATGACTCATCTCTGTCTCTTTCCCAATCCCATGGCACTGTTCTTCAGAATCTGAATCAAAGATCCTTCCTCTTATAATCCCTGACAGGGAGGGATTGAGTACCCAGCAAGTAAAGTAAGTGTGGGCTTACTTGTGCTTACTTACTAATCGATAGTGAACCTTGGTATATGTTGTTCACTACCTCAAACAAGTAAGTCGGTGCTTACCTTGCTTACCGTACTTATTGGATAATATGCCCCTGAAAGGCAGACACACACACACACACACACAAACAAAATAATCTTAAAGGAAAACTGTACCTGGTATAAAAATCATATCCCTTCATTGAAAATAAATAACATTAAGGCCTTGAGGAGCTTAGCCTTTTCCTGCTCTGGGAGGACCAGTATGTTTATGGATGGAGAGGTTAAATATTTCTACATCAGCTCCTCTTAGCAAGGACACGGTATAATGGACAATTGGTTATACCGAACTGACACAAAGAGATTTCCCAAACCAAACATATTGAATCCAATACATTTATCGCTGGTCATAATGGATAGAACCTTCCATTACTAGCTTATGGAATGGCACCGTGCAATTTTTCTAGGGCCCTTGACACAGTGCTGTTTCTTAACCAGGAAAATAAACTAAGTTTTAGAATTTGCACAGCAGAAAAATGCTGTGGGTGTATATCAGACTTCTCAAGCTGCTGTCTGAGGATTGCAGAGCAGAACCAACCCAGCCACAGGTCCCTGTGAGAACCAGGCATCCCTAGCCTGCTACCTTGTCCCCTGGAAGTTGGATGTGTATCTCTGGGAGGGGTGATTTTCAGGAAGTGAAGAAAATAATCTTTCTCAGCTCCATGGTAGAATACACCAGGCAGGGGCACAGGTGGAAGGGTGGGGTAGGGGAGGTACAGACCAATAGAAAGCATAGTGCATCTCCCCTCCCAATCCATCACAGGGAGCAACCAGACTACCTTCTTCATGCTCTAAGCAAGACTTGACTCTGAGAACCTAGCTGCTCCTGCCAGGGAGGGAAAGAGGGAGAGGCTTTTTCTCAACCAAATGCCTCCTTTTCCAGCAGCTGCTTTGCGGAAATGTGCTTTCCCTGGGGTTCTCACAACCATTCCTTCAAGGAAGGTGCCAGGGAGGGCCCTGTCTACCCAGCCTGCAAGACAATAGTCCTGTGAACCCTTGTGGTCCCAGATACCTCGCCTTTCTTCCTTTTCCCCCCAGAGGGTAGAGAGATAAAGGAAAAGAAATGAGCCCGTTCATTCTCATTCAGCATTTAATTCTTGTTCCCTTTGATGAGATGGTTCACTTTTAACTCTCCTTGCTTGCAAAGAGGCGGCGTGCTGGGGAATGGCAGCAAAAGGCCATATGACTGGAAGGGATGCAACAGGGGGAGCTGTCACAGGGGAAGCAATCTCTTACTGCAGCGGGAAGGTCGCCTCCATGCTGGTCACTAAGCAGCATCTCGGCCACGCCCACCCCCATCACCTAAGATCTTTCATCACGATTTACACCTCCCTGTGGCAGGTAAGATGGGAATCCATGGGTCACAAAGCCCCAGGGGCTTCACACTGACCTCTCCACCCCGAGATGCCAGAACTTCTAAATAGAGCAATTGCAGCCGGAGATGGACAACTCTCATGAGACATGACCCCTCCCTCCTGCTTGCCCAGAGAGGTTTGTCTCTCTTCCTCGTAGGTCAGGACAAATGTCTTAGCCTCTCTGTTGTCTTTTCATTCTCAAAGATGTGTGAGCCTTACAGTTATTTTTCTTTCCCAGAGGAATACAGAGAACATACGAGCTCATGTGAAAAACCTTGACGTTCTTATTGGGAGGCTTAGCTGATACTAATTACCTCTTGGTTTTACTAGCCCCATATAACAAGCTACCTGCTACACACTTTATGGGGACAGTGATTTTTTTTTGGTAAGGAGCAAAGTTGTAGGAACAGGGAATGAAATAGGTGCTAAGTTTTATTTCCTCCTAAATAATCCTCCTCAAGGTGGGTAAACTTTTAGTCATTAAATTGCAAAGAGAGAGAGAGAGAGAGAGAGAGAGAGAGAGAATTCTACACAAGAACAAATCTCCAAGTGACAATTATTTGTCTGTGTTCTTAGCATTTACGAGTCTCAGTAAACAGTCAGTACATTTATGTTCCCCCCATTACCTTCAGCCATAAACTTCCTTAAAGAAAAACGAATGATTATGTTTCCTGACTACATAATGAGCATCAACAATCAGAACACGGAAAGCCCCTTAGGGGCGGGAGGTGCGTCTGGCATCTCCACCATTTACCAGGCACCAGTAAAAGGATCAGGCAGAACAAGGGACCCTGATGAAGTACTCTTCCTCGAGATGTGATTTCGACAAGACCAAACAGAATAACTGGGGTAGTCTTAGAGTCTGGACCACCACCACCAAGGCAGTTAGAATGTGGGTGTCACAAAAAAGCCCCTTGTTCAACTGTACTACACTCATTGGGTTTTCCATGTACCCTGTAACCAAAAAAGTACTCACCCAGGGTTCCCTCAAGGATGGCTTGCTATATAGAAAGTTTACTCACAGGGTGTTTAACCCACCCCTGTTGTCACCTTCATTATTCTGGCTCATAGTGATGCTGGACAGGGTTCTCAAAGCCATAGATCTTTATAGTAAAATGCAGCCTCATCTCTATCAAAGGAGTGGCTGGTGGGTTAGAACAGCTTACTTTAGGTTAACAGCCAATGCTCATCCTTAAGCATCACAAGACTCCCTTTAAAAGGTACCAATCTCATCTTTCAATAATTGCACCCTAACGGTGTGAACTATAGACATTGCAAACTGCCTCCAATGAACGTACTGACCAAATCAAAGCCTGCTCTTTCACAGGAAGGAAATGGAACTCTAGCTGGGCATCTACCTGCCCAGAGTCACAGGTCCATCCACACCTGGCCTATTGGCATTCTACACTGGGAATCACAAAGGCGGCACAGATTAGAGAGTAAAGAAATGAGAGTGAATTCAGAAAACAAGAAAAAGCAAATGAATCAAATTAAACTTTTCCTTTGTCGCTTATGTGCATTTAATTACTCTTTGTATTGCAATCAGAAAACAAATCAATGTGGGTTATTACCACTAGAAGGATACAAAAGAAAACAAAGGGAAATAAGTCACCTTTTCAGTTTCCAGATTAGCACTTTTCATATGTGTGTGTGAGTGTGTGTCAGCAAAGAACAGTTTTTGCTTTTTAAAATAAACCACTTCAATAATAATTTATAACAGCAAAGAAAACTTTACTAGAATAATAAAAACAAGCTGATACTGAAATACATGCCCACACTTGTATTCCTTAGAAATAAATGACATAATGTTCTTCAGAGAAATTATTTTAATGTTGTTCCCTATCCCTGTACCTGTTGGAATCCACCTGATGGCTGTGAATTTGGTATTGTTGGTCATGGATACCTAAGAACCTGTCTGGCAACATCACTTTCCTGTGGACCACACTGTGAGTCACACTGCCCCTGATGCATTTTTGCATTTCTTTGTGTCTTGTGTTTTGCACATCTGTCTGGTTCCCTTAAATTGGATCTTTCTGATACCAGGGATAAGGCTTTCAGTATCTGTCATTCTTGACAGGTACTGTATTGTGTTGAATAACAATTTAAGGAAGTGTTTAAATTTTCCTTCCCGGGCACTAAAAAGAAAAGTGTCAGCTTAGAAATGCAGCAATAAAGTGAAACTTCTAGATTACTACATGAATTTGTATCTGGGCTGTGGGTTAAGTCTCCGAAGGGGACTTAATGTTGGGACATTTTTGGTGTACCAAATTTGAGCATGAAGAGTGTTGACAATGTTAATCAGTGTCAGGTATCGTTGTAATCAGACTCTCTTATGAAATCTATATTCTCTAGAAGTTGAAAATGGTCTCAGTGCATCAATGTGAAGTAAGGTGGTCATATTTAGCAAATACACATATAGAATGCCCAACTAAATTTAAATTTCCAAAAAGCAATACCTTTTAAATTATGTGCCCCAAATACTGCATAGATAATAGTATATGCAATATTCAGAACATGCTTGAATAAAAATTTATTTACCATTTTTCTGGATATCAATTTTAGCTAAATATTGTGTTTTATCTGTTAATGCTCTTGAAAATGTCTTTTAGTTTGTGGTTTCACAACTCTCAATATTTTCTTAGGAGAAGCAGCAACTCCATAAAATCTAACCACATTGACTTAACTTGTATAGCTATAGACAGTTGGAAGCTAAAGTCAATAAAGGGGGATGGTATTTTCTTTTAGAAAAAAAATGTGTTTTCCATGTGACAAAGTAGGTACACTTCTTTCCTATTGATACTTTCCTTTTATATCCTGTGCACCAGTCCACAAGGGTGGAAGTCATGACAGAAAGTGCGGCCAAGAGGGAAACAAAAAGAACCTTATGACTCACTAGCGACCTCATGTGTGTCAGAATAGGATTGCGCTTCATAGAATTTACAATGGTTGGTTTTCCAGAAATCATGGCCAGACCTTTCTTCCAAGTGCGTCTGGATGACTCCAGCCTCCCATCTTTAGGGTAGCAGTCTAGCAAATTAACTGTTCACAAACACACACACACAAACACACACCAGCTAGTCAGAAGGGATAGTATAATCCACGAGGTGCATCCCCACACAATTGACTGAATGCACAGTCTGATAGTTGTATGGACATTCAGTAACAGGAGGAGCAATGAGAGAATGAAGGGGAAAAGATTCCATTCCTATAGCGTGTCGTAAGCAAACTGTCAGACATGAATCGGCATTTTAAAAATGCTTTTTTTTTTTTTTGAGAAATTTAAAGTCTGAAGACAGAACTAATGGATGTGAAAAAAAAAAGGTGACTTTAAAAAGAACGATCAATGTTTATTTTAACCTTCCTAAAGAGAACCAAACAGAGTCATCGATTCGGTGCTGTCTTATAGGGACCTTGTAGAACAGAGTCCAATTGCCCACGGGGGTTTCCAAGACCTTATCTCTTTGCAGAAGGAGAGACCCTTCCTTTCTTCCTCTGAGCCAATGGTGGTTTCCAACAGCTGGCCCAATGCATAGCCACTCCTCCACCTACTCTCTTTGGGGAGAGCGCTTCTAGAGATACAGCCTCCCTCCCCACCCACCCCCTTCTTTTTTGCTATAGGAAATTTTATTCTTTGATTAAATGAATATATTTGTCTTTCAGCCATGAGAGATTTGATATTATTGGGATGTGGAGTTAGTGACCTTAGACTTTAAAAAGTGGACATTTTGTAAATTGGTTTGGATTCAGGTAGGAGTACCGATTTAAATTTCTTTTTTATGCTCACCCGTGGGTTTGCTAAAGATTCCGCTCAACAACAAGAACTATATTTACATACTTATGATATAATATAAAATGCAGCATAGCAGAGGTTAAAACTATTGTGCGTTTGAACTAGTACAATATATGCTCCTTTTAAGAAAAAACAATTTTAATACCAAAATTTATCATAAAGTAAAACCACTGATAGTCCTACCACCAAGAATAATTTTATGGTTGAAATTTTAGTCTAGTTCTTCTATTCATTTTTCTGTGTTTATTTTATACTTGGGAATATACATATAAATGCTCATTTCTGATTTATTTTTTATTAAATATTCAACTTAAAGGCTCCCTGATGGTCTCACGTGTTAGGCATTGCCTTGCCAACCAGGAAGTCTATGGTTCCAACTCCCCAGCTGCTCCATGGGTAAAAACAGAGGGCATCTGCTCCAGTGTGGATTTACAGCCTGGGAAAATCAATACAGGGAGAAAACTCTGTGACTCAAGAGTCTAAGGTTTCTGTTGTTGCTGTTGAATATTAACACAACGTAAGCATTTCCCATTTTGTGATTTCTTTATGGAATCTTCCTGGTAGAGTGGGGCATTGCAGTTTCTGCAATTATTCAGTCTTAAAAGTCTGCCTTGGTTATCTGTTTAAAATATGTCCCTGGTTTTGACAATACCTGGCAAAGAGTAGGAGGGAATATACATATAGATGCTCAACTCTGATTTATTTTTTATAACGACCATACATTTAGCAACTGTTAGGAAGCGCAGGCCTTTACTAGGAATCTACGGGAGTGCTCATCTCACTGGGCCTTCAGAGCTGCCGTGTCTCTTTTCAGTTCATTAGTAGGCTATGCATGTCGTGTATATGGGAGAGTATGCTTATTCTTTCCAGTTTTCTCTATGTTCCACGCCATTTAGCTCTTTGAAAACAGAGACTTGGGAGCAACAATGATGTAAATGTTTGCATCCGCACAAAGTCTCTTTCCACCAGGTGTGTAGTATTATGTATGTGCTTCTCATTTCTGTAGACACATTACTTTTTTAAAAAGTGATGGAAAACATTCATGTACAGTGCAACTTTTCAAATGGAAACACATAGAATGATCTCATCCAATTCTATAATGAAGCCTTTAGCACCTCAATGAAATGATGCTGGCAAAAATGCCAGTGTTTGGGTCCATGTACATCTAGAATACTCCTATACCAATATGTAGGTGTTGCATTGGGATGGAGCATTTTACCCTGTCCAGAGAATACCAACTCGAACTTACGAAAAAAATATCGGTGTTGCAGGTGATTTTCAACCAAGGGAGCATTTATAACCTTCTAGATCCCTTTGGGGTTCCATTCTGATGTGCATGGTTTCGGTCTGAGTGGGAACCAGGGTGAAAACAACTGACTTAGTTGGTTTAACACAGCATCTATAGGCTACCTATAGTGTAGTTAATTTCATCCAACACTTTCTTTCTTCACTGTTCTACCCCATGCCCAAGCGCCTACCTCCAAGTGTCAAGGCAGAAAAACCATTCCCCTCTTTGGATATAAGGAACACAAAAATATAATAATAATAGTAGAACAGTAGTGATGTTGTTTTAGGAAGGCTGTTAAGCTGTGACACCTGTACCCAAATCTCATTTATTTAATATTCCAAGATTCATTTTTCACTCAGGATAATCCAGTGGTAGGTACAGAGAGGTGTCTAGGGCAGTGGTCTACAGACATCCAGGATGCCTCCCTTTGAAGGTTCCTGCCTATAAGCTCATACTTCTGCCAGGAAAGAATGGCCTGGAGAACCATGCATCAGATTTTTAAAAGATTTTACATGCACCACTTCTGCTTGATAATTTGTCAAACATAGTATATCATGTGGCCATGCCTGCTTGCCAAAGAATTGGGACACAGGATTCTGAAGTCATCCCTATGGTAGATGACAACTATATATGCCTACAACAAATATGTGCTATGAGCACATGCACATTGACAAAAGAGAACGTGTGTTTTAGAAAGATTTATCATAAATGCAAAGCAAACATGAGACTTCATGCATATGACTTCTTACGGTTAGGCTAACATATGTGTTCCTATGAGGATGTGGAGAACAGATCAAGTTAAAATGATTTATTATCTATTGTTAAAAGTTGGCAATCAGAAAGGAAGCAGTACGATAGTCTTTAATGAATGGCTACAGTTTAATAAACACTGAGCTTTAAATCTACTTCAGAACAGGGAATACTATTTATATTGTTATCGTCAATCATCTTGGCACAAAGTATGTGTTCAATAAAACTTTGTTGAAGTTAATGCTATCCATGGTTTTAAATTATTCTTGCTTTTCTGCTTGATTAGTTGTCTCAAATTGATTTCTTTATTAAAATTTTATCCTGATGTTGGGATTTTCTTCTGGAAGTTCATTTTTATTATCTTTACAAAAAAAATATTTTTTTCAAAAAATAATATTTTACATTGAGTTAGAACTTAAATTTCAAGCACATACACTTGAATCACATGCTATCTCTCTCTCAAAGTATTTCTCAAAACTTTTCCTGACCAGGAGTTAGTATTCAGTAAAAGAAAAGAGCGTTATTATATTATCTTAATCATGAAAATTTGCCATCTTGTTTTTGAACATATAATGGTTACTTTTATGTCCAAACCATTTGGCAAGCTTCCATATTAGAAAATCCCCAAAGCATTGAATAAAGAAGGCCAAAAAAGATGCTGTTGTTTGGTTGTCTTTGAACCATATTCACAAGCGCAGTTGTCCTTTTATTGAGTATATTACAGTTATAATTGTACTACCCTTTGAAGATAGAATTATATTTTCTCTCTGTCCCTAGATATAGATATAGATGTAAATATTCTGTTCTTTTCTTTTAATGACTCTTACTTGTGGCAATGAACCCCATACCTACTCAGGGTGACACCGGGTGACAAAGTCGAAGGACTCGATAAATTTCCTTGATGAGATTCCCTGTACAGAAACAGATCACCCAATCTTTCCCCTGGAGTAACTGGGTAGGTTTCAACTCCCAGTGTTTGGGTCCATAACCAATTACAGATTGTTAGGACCACCTAGATCTTTTGTTAGACTAAATGCAGTTCCAATGATGGAGGATCCCTGGTGGCATTGTGAACTACTCTTGGACAGTGTGGCAGTCATCCAATCTAGTGTCTATTTGAGGATTAAGAGTGTAGGGGTGAAGCTGAGCCCCGGTGGCGCAGTGGTTGTGTGTAGGACTGCTGTCCACGGGGTTGGGAATTCAAATCCAGGAGCAGCTCTCCAGGAACAAGGCTGAGCTTCCTATTTCAACCAAGGCAGTGATGTGAAAAGAAAACAAAAGAGTGTAGTGGTGGAGTCTAGTCTGTCAATCTGGAGATAGCCAATGAGATCTTTTTGTGGACATGGCCTTCTCCTGAGAATTCTGGGAAATCTGGTAAGTCCTTCTTGGAAGCAGGAGACATTCTCTTACTTCCTTGGAGAATCTCTGTTGCCAACATTCAGTCCTTTGGAGACACTCAACTGACAAGGCTCACTCCCTGCGAGATATCCCTGAACAGAAGCCACATGGACCTACCCTAAGCAGCCAGAAACCTGGACCTAGAGAAGCCACGTGAAGACTTCTGTCAGCGCTGAGATTCTTACAACACCACTGGGTCCAAAGACTTTCTGCCCACTGGCTTGTGGTCATTTTGCATTTGTCATCATTGCATGGGTTTCGTGACTGTGAGGAGGACTTTATAGATTGATATTGGACATATGGGGTAATATCGGATTAATGGACTTGATCTGGACTGGGCTGAGATGTTTTATTAATGTCCAATTACCCTTTATATAAAACTCTATCTTATATACATGTACATGTTTAGGAATTTCTCTACCCAGACAGCTATTCTCTAGGTCAGCTCTTTGAACACACCAGCCACTCTTTGTGGAAAAGATGAGGCTTTCTGCCCCCATCAAGTTTCCAGACTCCGAAACCTTAAGGAGCAGTTCTGCTCATTCCACTGGGGGCTCTGTGCTTCAGAATCAACACACTGGTGGTGGGTGGAAGTTTAAGATATGTAGTGGATAGGACATGAGTAGACCAGAGAAGTCTTCATCTCACTGCAATTTGACCTTTCAGTTGTAAAGGGCTGGTATATTTGGCTGGCATGTCTGGGACCTTGTCTTAGTCTCATTACCCAAGACTGTATCTTAACCAAGTGACTCGCCAGCCAGAAGTGTGAGTCAATATGCATGCACAAGAGCTTAGCCCATTGATACGTTTACTGCTCTTGATTTTGAACAAAATATGGTGGCTAGTTGGTAAATGAGACGCAGCTGGCTTTCAATTTAGAGAGTGTTTTAAACTAGTTACCTCCTACCTTTAACTTGATCATTTCAATAGACAGTGTTTCTGTTCCAACAGAGCAGAAATGATTTAAAAACTATTTCTGGACTGAGTATCCTGACTTCAGAATTGCTATGACTACTGGTACCTCTGAGGGAAAAACAAAATAAATAAAAACAGAGGTTTCCTATGTCTCAAAAGTGGTAAGACCCTCTTTGCATGACTTAAATACAGCAGGAAATGTGTAGCCAGTATTCTTTGGCTAATGACAATTGGTGCTGGGAAGATCCCAATAATCCCACGCAGTCAAATAACATTCCGCGAAGTAGCAATTTGTGTCGAAATTGCCAGAGCACCAACATATGCTGAGAACTTTACATTGAAGTGAAAACTTGGGCTGAGAAGTTATTTATTTGGCCTTCTATTTGTTAAGAAGAGATTATTCTTAGCACTTCAAGGAGTCTCAGGGTCGGTGAGTAGAAACCGGTATATGGCCTTGTTTTTTCTCCCTCCTGGCAAATATGCAGAAGCAACGTAAGACTCGGCCTTTGTAATTCAGAGGGACGGTACAGCAGCAGTTCAGATACATGCTATATTTGAAGATAATCCGGTAAGGAATCACTATTTGGGTAGAGTCCTCTCTGTACTCTTAGTGGTCACCAATTGAAGGGTTCATACCACTTCTTCACTAGATTTTGTATAGGATCTATCTCAGGGCACTTCTCCAGCCTCATCTCTAGTTTTTAGCCCTTCATCTACTCCATTCTAGCCTCTTTGCCAATTTTTGGATAGTCTAATGACACTTTGCCCTTTGCGGGGATTGTTGTATCACAGTTCTCCCTGCTGAGGAAACAGCCTCCCTTAGAAGAATGATGGGGGCGGGGGGTGGGGGTGGAATGTGAGATGTTCAACATGTCACCTGGTGTGCTAAGCACCTCACGTGATTCTCTTGGTTAATCTTTACAGCAGCTCAATGAAGTGGGTCATAACCCTGGCTGCATAAAGTCAGAGAGGCACAGCAAAGGAAGGCGGCCAGGGGTTTACAGGTCGATTCTTGTCTCAGGAGCCCGGGCATGCTCACCCCTTCTTTGACAAACAGGTCTCTTCTTTGGAGAGTAGTCTCAACTACCTTGTTTCATCCCCAAGAACCTCTGCTACTCTGCTTTTCTCTATTAGACTTGTATTTCTTTAGAGCGCTAAATACCACCTAACATTACACTATAGATAGCCACCGTTTTATCCCTTTGTGTCTCTCCCCCACTATATGATATCAGCCACAAGAGAAGGCTCTTGGTCTGTTCTGTGTATAATTATATCCCTGTATTCACTACAGCAGCTGATCTATGACAAGCACTGAAATGTACTGAAAGAAGGACATCAATTGGGTTAGAATTAGTAATAGGTTTAAAGTGTTCTCTCTTTAACCACTAACCCAGCACCCATTTTGCATCAGAATCCATTTTGTGCTAGTCTTTGTAATGTGGCTTCCTAATCTCCAGAGTGCAGGACATCATGGAAGAGAAATGTAAATATGGTGTGATAAACATTGTAAAAGACAAATGTGAGGTTCAGTGGGTCATCGAGTCTTCCTTGACATAATCTCAGACTGAAACCTGAAGAACCGAGCAGGGCATACGAAAGGAGGAGGTGTCCTATGTACATACCCCAGAGTCTTAAAAGTAGCCACTAACACAGACACGTGTCGGCCACACTATTTCTTGCAGCATTGTTCACAGCAGCTAGAAGGTGAAAGCTGCATAAATATCACTCAGTGGATGAGTCATTAAACAAAATGTGATCTCTGCCTATCATGGAATATTATCCTGCCCTAAAAAGAAGCAAAGCCCTGATATACGCTCTTATTGTGAATGAAATTTGACAATAGTAATGAGGAACAAATAGATCAGAAATAAAAGGGCCCAAGTTATGTAATTCTGCTCAAATGACATCTCTAGGATGGACATCATACAGAGAGACCACACATTTCTGAGTAATTGCCAAAGGTGGAAGCGGACAAGAGGGGGTCAAGTTTAGCAAGTACTGAGGGTCTGTTATTAGGGATGAATATGTTGACCCAGATACTCCAGAGAGCTGCACCTATAATACTCTTACTGCATTGCACTTATAAAAAAGGTTGAATTGGCCAATGCTGGGCCATATGTGCTTTAGCCACTTTTACATGAAAAGGAAAGAGTGGGGTGAGGACAGCACTCTGGACAGAGGGCATGACAGAGAACACCAAGAGCCTGGTTCGTGCAAGGTTGGGGAAGGGAGCTAACCCCCACTCCCCCAATTGTCTAGGAAACTATCCCCAGGAAGCAGGACTTGATTGAGCAATAGAATGTCATTAGTGAATTTTAAATCAGCATAACTTTTACTATCTGAATTATGATTTCCTCGCTCTCAGCCAGGTAGGCTGGCAGTATTTCCATTTCACAGGTGGGGTGACTGAGGTTCAGAATAATGCACTGAAAATGGCACTAGACTTGATTTAATTTTTCCCATGTAAACATTGGTAAACTCCTGCTCTCTCATTACCTTTCCTTCCTTCCTGTCTTCTTTCCTTCCTTCCTTATTACCTTCGATTGTTATTCTTGTCAAAAGTGACATCTCAAACCCCACCAGCCTTATCTTTCTCCAGGAAGGTCCTACAAGCACCATGCTCTGAGAAACCAGAAGCGCTCTGCATGTCCAGCTGGCTTAGGGGTGGTAGGTTGCGCATCAGTTTGGACACCACAGATAGAGCATTGCCACCACGCGAGGAGCACAGGATTTTGAGTTACAGCGACACTGTTTGGCAGAGCCAGACTGCCCCATAAAGTTTCCCTGGCAGTGATCTTTATGGAAGCAGGCTGCCCTTGACCTTCTCTGGCTAGTGGCTGTGTGCAGGGGACCTTTGGTAGTGCCAGGAGTTTATCTACTGCCATGCCAGGGGCTCCTTCACCCTGAGTGCAACGGGCCGGAAATCTCCATTCTTATTGACTGGGAGTCTGGATTCAGACCAGGAACCTTTTATCTGAAAAGTCTACTGTCTGCGAGTGAGAACAGAGCCGATTTGACAAAGTACAGAGGAGCTCAATATTGGTCTGCCCACGCTTTGGGCATGCGTGAACACTCCCAGCAAAACACAGCTGGCACGTCTAATTTTAGCCTTGCCCGCCTCAAAAAGGGACCCTTTAAGGAAATATATTTTCTCTCAAAGAATTTGTATTATAATGTGGCAGCTGATAGACATGTCAGAATCTTACTTATGACTGGTGGAGTAGAGAAAAACTTAGTCAAGTAATTATGATTTGGGTTGTTTTTTTTTTTCCTTTCTTCCTTTGAGATGATATCTGTAAAGCAATTAAAACACCCTTGCATTAAGATCATCATTAAAATGATTTATATGGGGATTTCTCTTATAAAGAAGTGATAAACCTGGAAGCGGGGGGGAGAGAATTACTTTTCTTTTCTTTTCTTTTTACAAAATGAATGCAATGATAAGAATTTTTCTTTCTGATGCACTAAGTTCATCTTTGCTGTCTGATGCTACATTGCCTGTTCATAGTTGTCCTGGCATGAACCCCCAAATAGTTACTATTTAGTGAGCATCCTTTAGGTCTTCCGGAACTGACAGCACTAGTTTCTAAACCAAGTCTTGGATTCATCTGGTTTTAGTGTGCTAACAGGTTTTGAAAAAATTCGGGACATTCTTTTTCCATTTAAAGCAGCAGAAGAGTCCCTCTGCCCTTTCGTCCGCCCCCCTCCTTCCTTTCACGCTCCTCTCTTCCCTCTCCTGTGTTTTGTTTAGCCATGTGGCTTACCTTGGAACTTGGCAGGGAAAGAAAAGAAGGCAGCTCTGATGTGGAGTAGGTGGAGGGAGGGTTAAGCAAGAATCTACCGGCTGCGTTCGGGTTCCCCGGGTTCAGTTCCAGCGGCTGCAGCGCTGCTGTAAAAATCGCTTTGCTATTCGAGATAGCCAGCAGAGGGAATCGGAACTTTGCTTGCAGCAGGGGTGGAAGCAGCTCTTTTTTTTTTCTTGGAGGAAATACTGCAGCCTTCTGGACTGCGTACGCCGCTCCCTGGAGAGGCTCTCTCGGTTCCACCCACCGGCTGGAAGGAGGGGAAGTGAATGAAAGGACAGGACAAGCCCTGAACACCATGTCACTCTGGGAGGGAGACAGCAGCTACTAAGCTGTGCAAGGTTTTTTTTTTTTTCCCCTTTTTTTTTCTTTTCCCTTTTCTTTTTCTTTCTTTCCTTTTCGTTCCCTTCTTTCTTTTTTGTTAGGCCCCCACCCCACCCCACTCCCTTTTGCTTTAAGGTGGGGAAAGAGAAACAGGAGACAGGAAGCTGGTCTGCAAGGATTCGGAGTGGTGCTAAAAGGACTTTGATTTTTTTTTTCTTTCCCTTTACAAACGCTGGCAATTGACATCACTACAGACAGCCTGGGTAGAGACAAACGGCTTCATCCTAAGTGGACCCCGGCAGCTGGGCGAAGGCAGGAAGAATTGGGGAGTCTCTGTGTGGGGTTCTTTTCTCCTCCAGATAACCCCCCCACCCTTCGCACACACGCACCTTTTGGCTTTTTCTTCTTCTTCTTCTTCTTTTTTTTTTTTTTGGTGGTTTTCTTTTTAAAATTCTTGCTGTGTTGGAACTAGCGAGTGGTGGAAGACGGGGAGTCTCCGAAGCCTCATCAGTCACCCGGACTGTCAGGAACAGTGGTTTAAGAGGAAGCTCGACCTGGGGCACTATACCCTGTCATCCAGTTCCCTGCCTCGGAGATAAAGATTCCAGCTACATGGGCAAACGCCTGGATCAGCCACAAATGTACCCCCAGTACACTTACTACTATCCTCACTATCTCCAAACCAAGGTATGGCTCGACCCACAGTCTGCCCGGCAGTGTGGTACCGTCTGCACTTGGAATGGGCATCATGGACGGGCGTGTGAATTGTTATTTCATCATCCCCCCCCCAACCTTTCCCCTCACTAGCCCCTCTCCCTGCCGCTCTGAAATTAGCAGCGCATACCAGTGGAGTTAATGAGGCAGAGGAGAATGGAAGAAAACAGCACAGCCCGGAATCGTGGCTTTCTCTTTAAGGGGAGATAATAGTTTCACTCCACTTCCTTTGTTGCTGTTACTCGGCAGAACCAACGTTTCGGATGCCCTGAAAGTCCTTTTGCAGATGGGCAGGGTTGCTAGAAAGGAGGTCACCACAGTGATGACCAGGCACAGGAATACTGTTTCAGGGTCTTTGCGGGTGAGCCCTTCTTTGTTTCTGCCCCTCCCAGGGTTTTCCCCACTGGCTAGGACGAGGCAAGGTGGGGGCGACTCAAACTTTTAATCGCCGAGCGAGGAGTGCAAGGATGTGCGCAGACGGAGGGTCGCTTACCGACGCCTCCGAGAGTTTGTTGGGGTGCCTTTTTGATGCTCTGCTCTGCTTGCCTTGTGGGTTTTATTTGTATTTAGGACGATCCGGGTGCTCGGGATTGAATGGAGGGGCTTTGCCATCGCTAGGCGCTTTACTTTCCGAGGCTCTTCCTCTGTGTCCGTGCCATCAGGAGGCCCAGGGCTTGCAAAGAAGGGACTAGCACGGATGGGAATGGGATCCGATTTGGTTAGCTACTTTAGGCTTTATGTGTCTGGACCCAAATGATCATCAGGGGCTCAGAGGCAAGCCCGCCTAACTAAGCAGCCGGCAGTGCCAACCCCGAACTTCAGCCTGCAGTTGAAAGACTCCGGTGTGAAATCACAGCACCAATTTGTCAATTAAATTAGATTTGATTGGAGGAGGGGGGGGACGGGTAGGGAGGGGGCGTGTGGGTAAGAGTTACTACCTCGAGTGCATGGATTCTATTTCTTTACAGATGCTACTACTTCGATTTACATTAGCCAGACTCTCCTGGCTTCTTAATAAATACGCCGAGAGTGAACAAGGCGTGCCGGAGTCATCGGCGCTTGTCACCAGGAATCGTTGATACGATTAGGGTTTGGGAATTCATGGCGCGGTTATCGCTCCTTCGGTCTGTCTCATCAAACAATGCTTATTTGTAAAACAGATCAGGCAGCAGACTTTCAGTATTATACCAAAGACGGTCGTGTTTTATGGGGCTGCTGCCCCCCCCCCCCACTCCCTTCTTTCTTTTGCATGTGCTCAATGATCTGGCTTCCCCCTCCAAGGTCGATTCACATCGCTTTTTGCCTTTGTGAGCATTTAGTTTGTACGGCGGCGACGGCTGCTGCTATTGCCTAAATAGAGGAGCCCTTCTGCCTTGAGTTTTAACTCTTTGGGGAATTGGGTCAAGAGGCTGCCTGCCATTCCTCAAGGAAATGGCAAAGCAAGGACAAGTTAAAAAAGGGGAAATTTATCGTCATTTCTCATCCCCACCCCCCAAAGAAACGAAAACAATAACCTCAAAGGTGGAATGAAAAATATCAGACATTCTACCCCGTTTACTCATTTACCTGAATTTTTTTGCAAATATTTCAAACATCACACTTTTGTTTTTCACTATAGATCATATTTAGAAAGGAAAGTTTAGATTAAAGAAATGAATGAAATTATGTGCTTTTTTTGCGTGAGATTTCTTTTAAGGTATTGCTAGCAGGAAATAATGAATGCTTTAGACATTATATTAAAGACATAGGGACGTGGACGAGTTAGACTGGTGGAAAAAAACTAAATGTATGTAAGTGTGCATGTTATTAGAATAAAGAGATAAAGTGGTGTGGTGAGAGGAAAGAGAAGAGTATGAAAAACATCGCAGAGCAAAACACACACACACACATTAGGGGGTCCTCTATAATTTGGTATTGTATAGACAGGCAGCATCTGTTTCTTGTTACCTTCAAGCTAGCCAAAGCCATCAACTTCTGGAACATTTTTAAAGAAGTTAGTTCTATTAGGCATCTTAAACTGATAATCGAGTAATCAGATACCGGGGTGGTAGGGCATATAAGATATGCTATTTGGGCTATCATGGTAGTTCTTACTGATGATTATGTTGTAAAATTTCAACAGTGCTGTGAAGTTGTTGAATATTGTTATGGCGGCTCTGAAATGACAGAAATAAAGAACGTCCTGGAAGTTAAGATGTTAGCATGTGCCCTTTGGGGAAGTTTGGGTACAGGGAGAATGGGAGGAAGGGTTATTGTGAAATTATAGTTTAAAGTGTGAGGACTTTCTGACATGTTCATTAATATGTAAAAAATTACTACAATGTATGCTAATGCCCCAGTATAACAGGAAAACAATGAGAGTATTTTAACATTGTGATGTTTGACCCCTATGCACTTATTTATAAAATTAAAGTTTATAAATGAATGCATGCTGCCTCTACTTATTTAGCAAGGCTAGGAGGAATTCATAAAATCCAGTGTTATTTTAGCCTTGCTTGCAGTTACAATCCACTTTTCCAAGTCATTTAAAATGATGCCAATATATAAAGGATTCAGATAGTTGATAAATATGAAATTCTACGGGTTGTAACAGAAAGCATATTGTGGTGACATTACACCTAAAATTGTCCTCTAGACTCAGATACATTATTTCATTTTCCCGAATCCACAAGAACTATTTGCTGACATTAGATTTTAAGAGAAGTTGTTCACGGGATTTTCAAGAATTGAAAAAAGCCTGCCATTACTTTCATCCAGCTATCTTCCTACTTCAATATGAGCTTTCTTGAATATAGCTGCTATTTCCTTACAATACAACAAAATGAAAATAACAATGTTGTCAAAGAACAAATGCTTTCTCTTTTCACAGAAGTATATAAAAGTTTTAGGGACACTTGTGTCACTTCTATGCCTTCCCTGGACCCTTTCAATAATTTAAATCCTATCTCTTAACTCTGTTTTTTTTTTAAAAAAAGAAGTGATGTATTCGTGTTCCTATCCTTTGGCTAGCTTCTCAAATGCTTAAAATAAATGATCAGATTAGAAAAAAATATATATGTGAATTCTTTAAAGGACAAGACAAAAAGATGCCTCACTTGAAACATTCTGTGTACTTTATAGCAATTTGTTACAGCATGTTCTCTCTCCCAGATGTTGTACCTAAAAAGTTGTAACTCCCCTTCTCCCCCACACTACCTATTGATTTCTATCCAAATGAGTCATTTCAAGGAGGAACATTGCTTTTGGTTATGGAGTAATAAAAATGTCCAGTGACATGTCATAATATTTTACATAAGAGACATGACATCATTCAATATGTGTGTATATATATACATATACATACATATATTAAAGTAACTTTAAATTAGAAAGGCCACCCAGTGTACCCAGCAAATTTCAGGAGGACTTAATGATAAATGCATATGTATAAAGACGTTTGGGTTATAATCTAGGTTTTTTTCCTACTATTTGGTTATAGTCTATTCAATACAACCTGTAACTATTACACAATGGGATACAATGTGCATTTCTTCTCGAACTTGTGGTCCTTTATTGCAGGACCTTATTGCATATGTATAATGATATTTGGGTTATAATCTACGTTTATTTTCTACTACTTGGTTACAGTCTATTCAGTACAACCTGTAACTATTGCACGATGAGATACAATGTGCATTTCTTCTTGAACTTGTGTTCCTTTATTGCAGGAAGGAGGATTCTTAGATAAACAGATTAATTGAGCCAGGAAAGTCAAAGATAGGATAAAATGTGGTCACAGCCTT
Source organism: Nesogale talazaci (assembly GCA_004026705.1). Classification (NCBI taxonomy): domain Eukaryota; kingdom Metazoa; phylum Chordata; class Mammalia; order Afrosoricida; family Tenrecidae; genus Nesogale; species Nesogale talazaci. The sequence goes on from PVJH01000125.1 coordinate 290,573, forward strand.
CTGAGTTAAGGTTCTGCACTTGAGGACTTGATGTTTCTCTCCTGGGTGATACTTGAAAAGTTTTAGTCATCTTCATCAAGATTATGCTTTGACTTCTACACACAGAAAGCTTGTCCTTTCTCCCCTGTGCACATTCTAACCAGTTCACTAGGTTTTCACTGTGACCAATTTACTCTGGCCTAACCAACCCAGTGCATAGTTTCCAATCACATTGCTCACAACCTGCATTTACAACGTTCCTTTCTTCAGCCATCTCTTTCCTCAGCAGGTCAAGAAGAAAGGGGTTCAAACGATGTAATTCTGACAGTGTTTCTCTGCCTGGCCATATTCAGATTGCGTTCAGAGCCTGGTGTGAAGTAGGGGTCAGGTGTATGATGTGATTTATCAAATGCACTCTGATTTCAGAATGAATTTGCAACCATCTGCAGCCTGGATGGCCTCCCATCTCGAAAAGTCTAGTGGGAGCCCAACTGATCATGCCTTAGAAATTGCAAACACTTGAAAACCCCAGGACTGAAGAGTAGGTAAAAAGAAACGCCAATGGAACACTGCACATCCTTACAGATGTGAATTTATCCTACGACGAAACAAAACAGCTTCTTGGGCAAAGTTCTCACACAGGAAAATGTAGAAAATCTAGCAGAGGGAGGGAATAAGTTTCGAATGTCCTTAGTACTTCCTGAGTCAGATTTGCATTGATAGCTAGAGTTGGTAACATGCCAGCTGCTTTAAAAGAGCCTTGAAAACTCCCAAGTTCTGTTTTCCTTTGAAAGCCTGAAACATACAAAACTGGTTTTCTGAAAATCTTGCAGCAATAGGATTTTTAGGTACAACTTAAAATAGTGCTGTTGCTTCAGGGGGGTAACATGATAGCATGAAACTATGATAAATCTTGTTTGCTTCAATTTCGAACATATAGTTCTTTAATTGGTTTTGCATCGGAGAAAAGGAGATTCAAGAGTCACCGTTTCTTTTAAATGTATTTACTGTTTTCTCTTTTGGACCCCCTCAAAGCTCTTTTCTCAGTGGGTCTATGCCAGTCCTGAGACACACTTTGTAATCTTTCTTATATTGCAGCTATTCTTAAACAACATGAATTTGGGGGCCCACTGAAAAGTACTAGACATGTAAATAAAAAGCCCATGTTTTTGTTGTTTTAAATCATTCCACACTTAAAGAAAGCAATGGAGATCTCTTTCATCTTCATTGTTTAAATTTAAAATGGTTTCTTTTACTTTCGCTCACTGTGCAGACAAAAAAGCAACAGAATTCTAACTCAAAATGATTCCCACAAAAGAATACAGTCAATTTGTGTTTGGGGGATGGGGGTGATTTGTCAGTGGGGACGCAAAAGAAGGGTGGGCTCAAGTTCATTCCAGGTCTTTCTGGCTCCAGGACTTCTGGAAAGCTTCACTTTTGCACTAATATGATTTTACACAATTCCTTTGTACATTCTCAGTCTTTTCTTCCTTTTTGCCAGAGACGGGGCACAGTTGTCATGATACCCTCCTCGGACTCTGCGAAAACCAGGCTTTTCCTTAAAAAGAAAAGTTGTTTCGCGTCGAACTTTTATTCTGAGTAAATAGTTGATGTTTATCCACAGTTGGCTTAGTGTACTACATTCAAGTTGTGTTTTGTAACAGTCTCATAAGCCACAGCTGCATGTGATTAAATAGTGTAATATCAAAAGCATGTGAGAATAGCCATTTTTATGCTATAGCTGCTGCACAGCAAGAGTGCAGATGGAGCTGAAGGGAGAAGCCAGGACAGAACTGTCTTCATGTGGTGTAGTGTGTGTGTGTGTGTGTCCGTGCGTGCGTGTGTGCGTGTGTGTGTGTGTGTGTGTGTAGAATCTGCGCTGCTCTTTTTTTGATGTGCTTATAAGATGGGGTTTCCAAAAATGGGAATAAACCTGTCATACCAATCCCTTAAACAAAAAATGCTGTGTGTGTGTGTGTGTGTGTGATTTTGTGAGAAACACAAAGGCATTGAAATGTGTCTGACACCAAAAGCAATGGGGAGCCCAAACGTCCCTCCACTGGCTCCCACCTTCCAAAAGCAAAAGCTAATTTCTCGGGTGTGCTTCAAAATGACCAGTTTCTCTTCTCTGTTCCAGGCCACTTTGATCAGTGGCAGGAGAGTAAAGAAAGCTACAGGCCAAGTACGTTTCAAGAAAAGGAGGGGAGGCACAGAATAAGGATCAGCAACTTTAGAAATTGATGGCTGAGTGCTTCTTCTTTAAAATGTTGGAAAATAAGCTAGTCCAGCTTTTGCTGCCACTGTTCCAATAACACAGCTACACAGGAGACCCACTTTCGCTCCTGTTTATTTCTCAAAGATGCTATAGGAAAGGGAACTCTTTCCACGGGGATGCTGGACTGTGGGGTTTTTGAAAGAGCATTCATTCAGAAGAACAATAATCTCTAGAATGTGAGGTTTATTGACAAGTGGTTTTTGCCAAGGTTTTGAGGGGGAAAAAAAAAGCCTATGGAGCTGACAATTAGTTTTAGATTTCAGATGTTATACACTAGAAAGTCATTCTAAAAACAAAACTATATATAATATATATGCGCAAAGGAGAGTTGTTTGTTACTATTTTTAAAGTTTTCTTACTTTCCAACTGGAAGAAGTAGGTCTCATGCTAAATTTTTTTATACTGGTTTGTTAGGAAATAGATGCTTAATGAATTTGGATCTATAAGGAAATTTTTGCTAATTCATTGCATCGCTTGCTGATCTATGTCAGATTTCAAGAGATTGGACTATAAAAGGTAGGATGTGGAGTTCTGTGTTTCCTTGGGGCAGATATTTGGTCTGTGTGTCAAGGCACTGGTTTCAGGTCAGGTTCTCTGAGGTTCCTGCCTGGTTTCATATTTGTGACTCGAGCTTCATGATAGATGAGCCTTCTCTGATGTCTTCTTGGTTGGAGGAGGTGACCTCAGTTTTGTGCCATTCATGAGTTTTTGTTTGGTTACCCAATGTTTTCTACTGAGCGGCTAAAATACTGCTTTGCGCACTCTCTGGTGATTTGACAAATTTCACTGTCTGCATCCTTGGCTACATCTAAATCCAGCACACCGTAAGAAACACATCCATCACTTGGGAGTGGGTGGAGAGCAGCTCCCAGGGGTGGAACAAAATGACAGGCATCATTTCATCATGATCATCGCTGGCTTTGTTGTGGTGGTTAAAGTTTTCTCCTTTGAGTGGGTAAAATTAGGGCTTATCCAAAGACTTCATAGTGACAGCACAATGCCTTACTTTTTCTCATTGAAAGTGTTCTCTGTAGGTGGTGTCAGAGCTGAAAGGTTATGTGTGTGTTTGACTAAACCAGTTGAGGGAATGACTGAAGTGAGGATTGCCACAGTGAGACGTAAAATAATCCCTTGTGTGTGTCGACATAAAATAAACAGTATAACTATGCAAGTCACAATTTGCAGTTAAAATTCTATTTTGCTTGGACTTTCCAAAACCTGTAATCCTTGAATCTAAACCTGGGAAAGGTACACTATCATTCCTAAATAATGTGGTATTGTAGGAGGAAAATAACCACTTCTCCAGAAAATTGTTTCCCCTTTTTCTTACTAAATCCCACATTGTTTCTTCCAATGCTTCCTGTTAATGGAATTAATTAAGTTGAATAGAACCCTGAAGCAATTCCCTACATTAAAAGAAAAAGAATGGTAACAAAACATAACTAGGCTACTTAAAGAGCCAAGGTTATCTTACTGCTGGCCTTTCCAGCTGAAAGGGAAGAAAGAGTTAACAGAAATAGAAAAAACTCCACAAAACCCTAAAATGTTTGATAAGGTATTCATTTTAGAATTAGAATTCTCACCATCATGTGGTAGAATTAATAAATTGATAGCTATTTGAACTGAATGTAAAGATCCCTGATAGTTAGGCATTCAGCAACTAATGCAAAGGTCAACAAATGGAATATACCAACTACTCCTAGAGCAAAGGGGTAACCGTCTGATTCTATAGAGATGACAGTCTGGGAACTCTCTGGATAGTTATACTAGGTGCACAAGTGATGCTGTTTTTCTCTGGAAATGGTTTTATGTTGTGGGTCACTTAATGTGTTAGATGCAGATAATTTTTTGGTTTTTCCATTCTTAGCTGACACGTTGTGAATATAAATGATGGATAAAACTTAATGAGGATGTTTTCGAAGTCTTATGGTTTCAAAATCTAATGTCCTGTTGTCTATGTAACTTGCTGATTGATGGCATGACAATGAAATGAAAGTAGAACGCTAACTACCTGATTATCTGGAAATGGTTAAGATAGCTTCAACAATTTTCTTATTTATTTGAACCTTGCTTGAGGTTTTGGTTGTTGTCTGTAAAGTCTCATGCTCTTGGCATTCTTAAGTCCCTTTGAATCAGTTCCACCTCATGTGGAGGCTAGGTACAACAGAACCAGATGTGGCCTGTTCCTGCACGGGCCTCACACTCTTTCCTATGATCGAGGCCATTGCGTCAAGGCACTCTTTCAATCTATTGCATGGAAGCACATCACCCCTCCCCCCAACTGATCCTCTCCCTTAACCAACATGATGTCCTTCTTGAGGGACATGTTTCTGGTGGTAATGTGTCCAAAGCATTTTATATGTGAAATGAATTCTTATCATCCTTGCTTCTAAGGGGCATTCTGGTTGCACCTCCTCCAAGATAGGTTTGCTTGAGTTTATGGCAGCCAATGGTATCCTAAATATTCTTTATCATCCCCATAATTCAAATGCATCAATTCTTCCGCAGCCTTCCTTAGTCATTGTCCAACTTTCCCCTGTATTTGAGGCAACTGAAAGCACCAAGATTTGGGTCAAGTGCATCCTATTCTTCAAAATTGTCCATATTTGTTGAAGAACACTTTAAAGAGGATGTTTGTAGCAAATTTTCAATTCAATCTGTCATTTAATGCCTTGACTGCTGCTTCCAGGAACATTAATTTCCAATCATTTCATATTGCAGAGTGACACCTCAAATATTATTGAAGCAAAGTAAGTTAGTATTTAAACAATATACAGTTAGTATTTAAATAATACAATGTGTCATATGGTTTTGAATAGATGAAGTAGCTGGAGAAGTGTGTACCCTACACTGCTCCTACTCTATATCATATTTATTTTCATTTAAAATTTCAGAGATTGTATTTTGGATACTACTTTAAAAAGATTTAAACCTTATCTAATTTATAGATAATGCATGTGTGTAGGAACCCTGGTGGTGTCATAGTTATATGTTGGGCTGAGATCTGCAAGGTCTTAGATTGGAGACCACCACACCCTTGACGGGAGATCGGGCTTTCTACTCCCCCTGAACAGTTACAGTCCTGGACACTCCCAGTGGCAGTTCTACCCTGACCTAAGTCATCAGTGAGCATTGTTCTTTTAATCTGTACTTACTTCTGGAGCATTGAAAGCAGAACCTTTTATGTATTTATATTTTGACATGGTATTAGTCCCTCAAAGACCTGAGAAAGCTCTGTGATTGACTTTGGTCTTGCCTTTCATTACCTTGGTCTCTTGTCCATTGCCAAGTACACAGTTCAGACTACATCTTTGTAATACAAATTTTATATTTTTAATCTAAGGTAGACAATAGGACATTGTAGTAGTAGGAAAATCAGGATGCTTTTTAGGTTGTTTCTATATATTAAAAGCCAACCTCCGAAGCAAGAGGGGATTACGTTCTGGGCTGCTAACCCACAGGTCTGCAGCTCCCTGGAAGAGCAATGCAACTTTCCATTCCTGTAAACATTTGCAGCCCTGAGGCCCCAAAGGTCTGCCCCACATGGCTGCCTTGATTCCGAATCTACTTGAAGACAGTGGGATTTTCTCGTTATGAAGATGATGATTTTACCTTTATGGTTCATTATTTTTTTCTGTTCAGGACCGTTTTATTTCATCGGAGAAATGAAGTTGTTTCCTATCACTTGTTGTGTTTACATTGATTGGTAAAATGAAAAAAGAGAAAGGTGAGAGCAGAATGAATAGGTGAGTGAACATGCAGTTTCTTTCTCCCAGATCAGTGACTACCACCCATGTGGAAAGTTCACGGTCATCTTAAAGCTTCATGATTTCTTGCCTCTCTTCCTTTGGGAGGCCCCACCCAAGATATAGCTCAGTACACCCACAGTCTGCATAAAATGGAGCCTCTTTGCAATAAAATATTGAATGAGCTTTTATAATTTTGTCGTTGATATTCTGTGACTTCAAATAAATGATCTTGTATACGTAGGTTTTCTTACAAAATTAAAAATATATGTCTCTAAAATATTTTTAGAAATATACATCTTAAAGTATGTTTGAAGTATGAATAGATTATAAGAAGTATCAGTAGAACAATGCATGAAATTAAAAATGAGTTATATTTTGTGGCTGTATAAATAAAGGTTTATTACTTTTATTACTTAACAGTGTTCTTTGAATTTCAGATTTATTTCCCTAGTATTTGTGTGAATCCCTAAAAGTTGGATAATACATCTTACTATTGTTTCCTTTTTGCATTTAAGAAACCTCTGCATGTTATGAATCCCACATTTCTGGGTAAAGACATATAACACTGTACGGGAAAGTGTCAGGAGCATTCGGTAGTGAAGATATCTCAAAGCAAACACGTGGGCTTGACCTTTGGCAGGAACACAAATGGGTGTTCCAGGTCTGGGGTCAAGAATTTCCTTTTAATTGGGCAACTGGTGGAATTGTTTGCAAGGGAAAGGACCTGAGTGTAATAGGGGTTTCCTGGACCCCATCTCAGGGACCGAAGCAAGAAACAAATCCATGGCACTATATTCACTGCATTGCCATAACCATTCCAAATGGTTCTATTCTAAATGAGGCCAGGGCAGAGTAGTAGCTTCCACCGATTGGAAGTAAACCTATGGTGTAGTCAAATATATGATACTTCCCTTCTAATAATTTTGGTTTTGTTTTGCTGTTGTTGTTGAGGATAAATATAACAAAACTTAACAGTTCATTACAGTCATCACGTTGTGCAATCATTCCTATTTTCTCTTTCTTAGTTATTCTCCCATAACATAGAATCATGGATCTCTAAGGATCCTAGCTAATCTTTTGAGTGGCTATTGTCAAATACATCCCTTATAGATGGTTCTTAAAATAGCATTATGCTGAAGAAGATATTCCTTACTAACTAAGAGATTACTCTTAAGAAAACTTCAAGGAATATTTGTTGGGGGGTTAAGGTTTAAAGATTATTCAAGGCAATACTTTGGGTGTATACTTTTGTTTCGTATGTTATTCCTGAAAGCATCTTTCAGAACCATGTTGATTGATTGACTCTAATTTTCCCTAAATAATTTCAGTGTAGTTGTTTATACTGTGGAGAATCTAATGATGCTCAAAGCTTTTAGTGATGAGCCTGTCAACAGCATGGAATAAAAACAATGACAATACAGCAGGGCTACGACTTCCATTTAATCTGTGATATATGAGCGGTACTAAGAAAAGAAAAGAAGAAATAGAGACTAGAATGGTAAGCACTTGGATCACCTTTGGACATTCCTAGAAGATGACTATTTATTTATTAGGTTTCCTTAACAGAGGCTTGGGTTAGGAGTTTATTGTTGAAACCATGGTAGCTTAAAAATGGCCAGGATCAGGGAGGGAGGTGGAGGGATAGGGAGCTAGGAGGAAAGTTGAGAAACCTTTAAATTGAATTCAGAAGTAGGTATGCATGGATCATGTCTTTGAGAGTTTGGGTCTTCTGTATTAAAAAAAAAAAAAAGCTTATCCTGGCAGCTCAGTGCTTTGTGCTGATTTTAACATATTACAGTAACTCCCAGAGTTTGCATTTATGCTTTAACTGACCCATTAGTCATTCTTAGGGAGGACCTGAATAAAAATGCTATTGGTAGCTTTGATTGGAAGTTAAAGTATTTTTCAGAAAGAATCTTTAAAATAAGCTTTACCATGTATCTTAGAATTTTCCCTATTAATCATGTTCCCCAATAAACTCTGGTGATAAAAATTTAATTTTTCATGGTGCTCGTGGTATTCTGTGTAGAAGAGCTCTGTTTTTTGTAGAGTAAATAACCACAATGATATGAATTAGGAAACCAGCAAGTTGTATGGGCATGAGCATCCCACAATGCAAACTTTTCCTCAGAGAGCCATGAGATTTGGGGTGCCCTGGAGGACTAAGATGGGCCTGACCATTCAATGACCTTCCTATGCTTGTCAAAGTTGGACTTTGAATCAGGAAGACTGAAGAAGAAATGAAGCATTTGAAGTGGGGTGCTGGCAAGGAACATGAAAAGTACCATAGGGTGCTCAAAGGACAGCATGATTTTTCTGGGAAGAAGCACAGCCAGAGTGCACTTTAGAGGTTCAGGATGGCAAGATATCACCTTTCATACTTTGGACATGTTGTCACTGAGACCAGCTCCAGAAAGACGTTATGCTTGGTGTTGTGGAGGGACCGCCAAACAAAGGAAGGCCCGTGATGATCTATATTAACATGCTGCCTGGAAGAATGGGTCCAGACATAGGAACAATTGTGAGGGCGGAAGAAGACCACCAACACGAGGGATTGACAAAGTGGCTGCAAGAATGATTTCAAATATTAAAAACATAGTGAGAATAACTCAGGACCGGGTGTTGTTTCATTCTGTTGTTCATAGGGTTGCTATGAATTGAAATTGATTCAGCAGCACCTTACAACAACAACAACGACAACAACAACAGAAGCATACCCAAAGAGCAGAGAGAGAGGTATGGAAACAATCTTTCAGACACGCTCTGAGCTCTTCAAGGAAGCATACATCAAAGAGGTGGAGCCTGATGAAATGCAATCTAGATTTCAACATATTTGTTGAGAAATGTATGTCAATAGGGGTGAAGGAAAGTGTAGCTATTGTTGTTTTTATTCTTCATCGTTCCTCTTTTCTGCCAAGTTCCTTTCATGTGCTTTTTCATGTTTATTCAATGGAAGGTGGCAGTCTAAGTGACCTTGCTTTTATATTATGCCATCTCGATCTTCCTGTTTTCCATCATCCTTGTGAATGTGGATTACAGCCTTTCATTTCTGTGTAATATAGTTTCTCTTCCCCTTACCTGCTTCTGTGCATGCCCTTTCTGCCTCTTCTCAAGTGTTCTTTTATAGATTTGCCTCTCTGCCTTCTGATCCCAGACCTCTGCTTCCTCCATCGTGTTCTTTCGACGTTCAATCCCCTCCAGCCTTATATAACCATTGTCTTATGTTGTGGTGGTTGTGGTTGTTTCTTTCTGCATTCTTTTCCAAGACAAAGTAGAATTAGGTTTCAATTTCCTCTTCCTTGATTGGTTATGAATTTATTTTAGATTTTTTAGCATAATTTTGCTCTGTAGGGTCCTACATAAGTTAGTCTTTGAACTCTCTGAGGACTGTGATCATATAGTCTTCTTCATCTTTAAATGTCCCTTTGATGTGCCTGACATAGATGAGTATTTAACAAGTTTTCAGAAGGAATTAATGTCTCCAGTTCTGTATGTCTCATTTCATTATTGTTAAAGGTAATAATTTTCCCTCCAAACCAGTTATAGAGCATCATCTTAATTTTTGTGATGTTCTTAAAAAAAAAAAAGGTCCATGTCCAATAAATATTGAATTTCTCTCTTTACATATCCTGACCCATGCGATTGCTCCATCTCTGTGTTTCTCAGCCTTAATCCTCAATTCTCTCCACTCTTTCACTGTCTTCTATGTTTTAAACCTTCTGTGGGTCACTAATTTTTAATCCCTTGGACTTTGGCTGGAGTTAGGTTACATCCCTATCAAATGTGATACACTATGAAAGCATGAGTTAAGCTAAGTAGCTGCAAAAGAAGGAGGGGGGGGGTTGTTAAAAAAAAAAAAAGAAAGGGACCCACCATACTGCTGCATTCCCAGATTTTGGCAAGGGCGTCAAGACACATGCCAACTTAGGGAGGGGCATACATGGATTTCAAAACAGCCTAAGTAGCTGTAGCTTGGAATGTGGGAATGAGAGTGAGCAGTAGGAAAGCACTAAATGGTAGTTGGTAGTGTGGTTAGGACAGGATTGGAGAGGCAATTCCTGAGCAATTGCCAAGAATATCAGCTTGTGTGTGTGGCTTCCATTCATGGATTGGCAGCATGCTGGACTTATCAGGAGGTCAGCTTTGCTTAAAGAGCTAGGAGGTGCATAGAATGTAGAAGAAACTTTTTGTCTAGTTTGCTTATGCAAGATAAAGGATCTTGATTATAGTTACATATCATTAATGCATGCCAGCTAGGAGAACAATGAGTATTCTCAATGCATAATTCTGAAAATCCAGCTTCAAGGATAACATGAAAACTCTGACATTTGCAAAGAGATTCCCTGTACCATTAACTCAGATTTTCTATGTGGCAATTTCTTTATGCAATTAAATACCAGGTATAAATGCATGTCTTAATGATATGCATTGATATGGTGTGGGATTATGACATAAATTTCAAAGCTTTACTCACTAAGGAATGTAGGAAAACCATAGCCCCGTTGTGGCTAAGAGAACAAACTGTTTTTGGTTTGGACGTCTCTTGATTTTTCCAAGTTATGTTGATTTTCTTATGTTTGTTCTGCAATTTTCCCCCTCTATCATGTTCCTTGTTGGCTTTAGGCCTCTCATTGCATTTTGTACAAAATACAGTGTTTGTTTACAATTGCTCAATATTTAATATATTTTTCGTGTGTGTGTGTGGCATCACTGCCCTGGTGGGAATAGGAAGCCCAGCCTTGCTCCTGGAGAGCTGCTGCTGGATTTGAACTGTCAACCTTGTGGGCCACAGTCCCACATACAACCACTAGGCCAGCAGGGTTCACCCTTTAGTATGGTTTTCTATGACAAAATACTCCGTGCTTTTTGGACCTAGTGACATATAATCAAGATGTTAGTGCTTTCTCTCACAGGGCACAGCATCTCACATGAGCCTGTGAGGAACTCTCTGAAATAACCATATTTGTAAATGTGCATTTGATGGTCAAGCTGAAAGGAAACCCACTTCTCTGTAGAAGGAGGTGTGCCTCATTTCCTTTGCAGTGTCATCATGGATACCACAGGTGCTTGGGGACAGAAGTGCTGTCATTTCTTTATATCTCAGTCATTGTCGGCAGGGAGTTTTTTGGTTACTAATACAGGTCAATTTCCTTTGTTAGACAACTTGCCTTCCCTCTTGACAGAAGAACTTAAGTAGCCCGTACCTTTCTGAGAGATCAAAATTCCTTTGAAACATTTTTATTGTGGTGCAAATGTTTTGTTTTTCCTAAAGCTATGGATATGGGGTTTTTCTTCTGGAGTTATCCCCTTAGAAATACTGCACAACTCTATTTATTGATAGCCCCTTGCTGTCAAACGTTTTTGGGATTACTAACTGTAGGGGAAGATGTTATGGTATACAAATTGTACTGGAAAAAAATCTCTGATAAATCAAATAAACCTGGGATAATATAATTTTATGTCTTGTCTTCTATTCTTCCTTTACTTGCCTTGCTTTTCACTTTCAATGCCAACTTTAGTTAAGATAGACCATAAAAATGAGAATAATAAAAATAAAGTTTACCTGATGAAAGTGCTGTATTAAAGTGATATAAAAACATTTATACCTAAATTCTGCCTGGAATCAGTTGATCACAAAGCCCAAAATGTTTGTTTTTCCCATAAGAAAAGTTAGAACAATATTTGTGTTTCTAATAATAACTTATTATCTTTATAGACTCATATTCCAATGTATAATGGTAAGGTCTCTTATAGGAGTGCAGAATAAGACTTGCCATATGTCCGTGAAGATTCTTCATCTGGAGAGGAAAATGGACCTGTGATACTGACATTCAAAGGAAGTGACAGGAGAGCACACGGCTGATAACTCCAGAAGTACATGCAACATAGTAGTATAGGTTCACACGGAGCTCTCCGTATAAACTCATAGGACACAATGGACTACTCCAAACCCCAGACCAGACTCACTGCCTGGATCCGGTCAATCGTGACTCATAGCAACCCCCTGTGGGTTTCCCAGACTGGAACTGTTTAGGGGAATAGAAAGCCTGATCGTTCCCTAGCAGAGCTGCTGGTGGATTCGAACTGCCGACCCTACAGATCACAGCCCAACCCCTAAAGCAGCAAGGCTCCTATAAATTGAGTCGATAAACCCCAGACTGAAAGAGGATCGTTCTTAGGCCACGCCACATGTCCCAGTGCCCGATGAGGAGAGCAGTCAGCAGCAGCCACTCACCAGGCGCCTACCTTGGATTCACCGCCTCACAAGGACTCAGAGTCGAGAGAATGGCAAGGATTGCGGCAGCGGTGAGCTGGGGTTTGCTTCTGAAACCTCACATCCTCCAACATGACCATCCAGACAGTCTGTCCAGCACCACGCTTTGCCCCTTGTGCAGGTATGCACGGTGGCATCAAAGCGTCCAACAGAAATGGTCCTGTTGAACTTTACAGCCTTTCTCTTACCTGGAGCTGAAGTGTTGGATTGGGTCTTTACCCCATTAGTTATCCTGCTTGTATCGTGCTGAAGAGAGCAGTCCCGGATTTATTGAATGCGATTTGACAAATGTAGTGAAGGCTTGATTTTTCATTAAACCTGATGTTGTGGAAAGACATCACTTGAGTACTCAGTATTCTTGATGCCCACAATACCCCCCTGAGTGTTCTCAACAATTGCTAGATTGGACAAGATATATTGATTATAGATAATCTTTACGATCGATGATAGAGCATCTCCATATCATATATATCATATGTAAGCAATTGACATAGTCAATGATTTTGCTGAACTCAAAAATTCAAAAATCAATAAAATATCCACTGTTGAATATCCCTAACTCATTATAGAAACTGCGGGTGCCTATTAGAAGTACAAAGCTACTTCAACTAACTAATCATTGGAACTACTTTTGTTATTATAAAGAATTTCAATTGCTATGCATTTGAGAAATCAGACATCTCAATGCAATTTATGAGTCACATAGACTTGAGTCTATGTGATTCAAATTATTTGAAAAGGCAGAGAGAGAGAAGAAGAGAAGCTCAAGTTCTTACTACCTATCTTTGGGTACTGTGAAAAGAACACACTGGAAAGCCAGTATCTTATTCTGTAAGGCACCTAAGAAAATATAATCACATTTATATTATATATAATACACACATGCATACATACACATTCACTAGCCTTAAAAAACCATGCACAAAAATGTGCTATTAACATAAATAAATGATACTTAATCTAATTAGATTGACTTAACAAAAAGCAAACCTAATCACAGGGTATTCATGACACCCTATGGTGGACATAATACAGAAAAATAAACTTATTGAGATAATAGATGATGTTAAGAATCAGTCTAAAGAAAATCCCAATAATGTAAATTCCTAGTTAAGAAGGGTCAAGAAAGATGAAATACTGCCAAATCTGCTAAAAATAATGTAATACTTAGAGGAAGATGGCCTAAAAAAATGTCTTGCAAGAAGAAACTAGATACAGCAAATGGGATGAGACCAGTGAACAACTCCAGAGTCCCCAACCTGGAGAAATGGGAGATGATCACTATCCCTGGTTGTGGGGGAGAAGGTAGGGGTAGGGCAGTAAAGCTAGACCCTTGATCCTAGGAGAGAAAAAAATAGACTCTAATCACAGTAGAGGGTAAGCCACACAAGGTATTGAAGTAACTGAATATAGCCTGACAGAAATTACCGTTGTTAAGAACTGATTTTAGCCAAAAAGCAAGAATATATGTGGATTGGCTCCTTCAGCAAACAAATAATCCTAACCAAAAAATAAACCCCCACGTGATAGGAGAATTATGTGACTGGACACGGATAGTGGGGAGGAGAGTCTGTCCATATGTCATTCCAACCCATCCGAGATGTGGACAAATCCCAAGCAAACACACAGGATCCATAGGACACGAGTCTCAGTTTCCTACAGAGCGCTACTACATTCTCAAGATTACTTTCAATTAAAATGATGCAGGATACTTAAAATCAATCTGATCAGCATTACACCTATCAACACCATTAAAAACAAGTAATGAATTTGAAAAAAATGTTATTTGTGGTACTCGGTCATCTAAAAAGGTCTTATGGGAATGTCATTTCTGCACAATGCAAGAAATTCTAGAGGAAGTTAAGTGCAAAATTAATGGGAGTCAACAGGATATCATTCCCTGTGAAACAAACACTTATTTTAAATGGCAGAATCATACCCTAGAGATAAATTAAACAAAGACCATTTAAAATATATTTCTAATTTAAGTATAGCAGATATGCAGCACACAACCAAATTTCCTACATAGAAACCCAAATTTGAATTAAAAGTTTAGAAAACATAATATCAAAATTTTAAAAATCAGCCACAACCCCACCTGCTAAAGGTAACACAGACTAATGAAAACAATAAGAGAATATTACTACATTCACAATATTTCCCTTTTCCAAAAAAGAAAACAATAGAAACCAGACTGTACTGATCCAGCTGCCTGGGGACAGTAGATCATACGCATACAACTAACAAGATAAAAAGCAAACAAAATTCTATGTAATATTCCTAAATATTGGATCACAAATATCAATCTTGAAATTTTAATCTGGAATAAGATCAGGTAGTATTTAATTGAGGGCCTTGGAGGTCACCCATTCAATGCCACACCTATAAACCCAAAGTTGTTTTTGGGTTTTTTTTTGTGTGTGTATGTGTGTGTGTGTGTGTGTGTGTGTGTGTGTGTGTGTGTATGTGTGTGATAATTGCCCTGGTTTTTGTGGCATCACTTCGCTGGTCAAAGTTTTACTATATAACATAGAGCAGATACAAAACATTTTATATTGCTGCATTTCTTTCTTTTTTGGGGGAATCACTGCTCTCATGTTGTGGGAGTTGGAGGCCCAGCCTTTGCTCCGTGGAGCTGGGATTGAATCTCCATCCCAGTGGGCCGCGGTCCCGCGCACAACCACTACAGACCACGGGGGCTCAGCCCTGCATTTCTTTAAAATATACTAGGGATGGATATAATACCCAGCTAATAGTCTTTTGGGTAATTGCTTTTAAAAAATTAAAAGTACTGATATGCGGCTTTACAGTAATTGGAATAGAATCAATAATACAATGTAAACTTAGGAAATCTTTCACAATACCATATATACTTAGAAGCAAAATATATACACTATCAAAAAATATGAAGATTGACTTATACAATATTCATTTTTGGTAATACTAAAAGCAAACTACTCAATAGACTATCTGCAAATTGTAGAAACCTTAATGTAGAATCATCACATTTTAAAATATTATGTTACCATTGTCATGTTAGTCATGTTCCTTGAAATGCAGTTACTTGAGAATTCTAAGGGCTATACTCCATTCTCTTGGGACAGCAAAAAATATAGTTCTAAGGGACACTCATAGGATAACTTGACAGCTGAGTAAGAGCACACTTAATAGCAGCCACCCATATCACTACATACAAATATTCTAGCCTTGTGGCCTCATAAATTGATGGCATCATTACAGTTAGCAATGCAAAACATTGGTACAAAAGGAAAATAATTAATTAAAAATAGACAATGAAAATAAAACCACAGGCTAATTGATTGAAGTAAAATTTCTAGACATAGCAGGATCATAACAGAAGAGAAAAATTAAACAGTTGTGAATACTATCCAACACATGCCAGCCTCAAAAACAAATAAGGAGCGCAAGGACTAATTGGACTATTTGTCTATTGAAGACAATATACCTTTCCTAACAGTAATGTAAAAAAGCAATATGCCAAGTAACTAGAATGGCAGAAGATTTTATGTGGAACAAAACCCAAGAAGAATCCTTTTAGCAAGCAAAATAACACATTAATATATCCTTAACTGCTCAATTAAAAACTCAAAATAGAGTAGTAGCCTTGTGTAAATTAGCAAATGTTATATGGGCATTTGAAAGAGTATAAGGACACAGAATTCCTCACAGTAGGAAATTTGTGTGACACTCAGTACTTGCCATTTGAAAAATACACACATGGCTTATCTCCAAGATATTAAGACATACAGAACTGCCGACAGGTACTCACTCATCATCAAAAGATATCACAATGGGTAAAAATGATGACAGAAGAATGTGCAGGTATTCAAATAGAACACAAGCTGCTGGCATGGAAATGCTATGTGAAGTTCAAAAACCGGAAACCAGATGCACCAAGGGCAACAAGGAGGCCTCATGGAGGAGCTACCAAAGGATGAGTTGGCACTCCCAGTAAAACAGTGAGAGCAGGGCACACTCATGCCCATCACCTTGGGAAAAAGCCCCTCTTGACCCTTACAACCTTACCACTGCCTGGTTTGCAGAAGGATCAGCCTTGGGTAGCACAGATTGAATTACAGAAGCACCGAGACCCATGGACTAAATGCCACTGACAAAGAGGGCTAAGTCCAAGTCAGAAAAACATGCAGAAGGAAAAGCTATAGTATTAGTAGTAAGACGGTCCTTCAAAGAAAAACAGCACATCGCATCTGCACAAAATGCACTATGGACTCCTGGGTCTTCACCAATGGCATCAACCTATGATCTTTATAATGAAGAAAAACCAATTGGCAGCTAAATGGAAAATGAGTATTATCTCCAGACTACTGGAAAGAATTAGACAAAGCAAACAAATGCAAAGAAAAACACTTGTCACATACATCTGCCCACAGAAGAGGAAATAGTAAAGAAACCTAATAACGCTCACCACATTTGTAGAAATAGATACACTCATAGTCCTACCACAGGAGAAAGACCAGGCTTATGACTCCTGCAGAGTTGTAGTCTCTGAAACCCCCACCGACCGTTCTCCCCTGGCCGACAGGGTCACTGTGCGCTGACATCCACTTGGCGGCAGTGAGATGAGATGAACCACATCACAATCAGAGAATACAAAACTACTGCTGCTCAAACTTCACTGACTTCAAGGAAAGGAGGGTGAGAAAGAACAACAGTTCCTTCCATTTAACTTAAAGGAAAAGGGATAAAATGAGAAAGACAAAAGGAGCTTGAACACGTAAGGAGCAGACGAGATATAGTAAATACACACAATTTCACAGCCCCATTTTCATTATTTTAATGGGCTCATGATAGAAACTTCAATGTTAAATGGCATCAAAAAAGAAAAAAACTAAGCCATCGACAATTTTCCAACCTCTAAAACACATACTGATAAACACATATTGAGAGCACACACAGATACATATAAGCCTTGCATCTTCAATTTTATCTTGCAAATTGGCTTCATAGGGTAATGTGAGCATGAACACTCCTAAAAGTGTCCATGTACCATAGTAGGCATTTACTCCGGAATAGGAATTGTCCTAGCAGCAATGAAAGGAACAGGACAAATAGCTGTCAGAGACCTTGAGAGGGTTTAGCTCATATGCGGTATCCAAAATAATAGTCAAGTGCAGAAGTTACAGCCAAATACACACAGGACTACTCCAAAGAAAAAGACATACCATGGAATCTTCATCTTACATAGAGGAGACATTGAACAATTTAACAGACTACTTAAAAGGTATTGGAACACCACTGCAGCATAATACAAACTTCTGGCAGGACTTGAATTTTTCATGTTCTGAATTAATCAAAGTAGTAGACTATATAAACCAGCACCCCATGAACTAATAACTAATAAAAATGTAAAAAATAGCAAGAGATCCCTCTCTAAAAGCAAGAGTAACAACCCCATACAAAGTTTTTGTGAAAAAAATGAGATAATTCAATTATCTCTCCACAGGAATTGCTTGCTTGAGGAGATGGTGATACATCCTCGACAACAGGACAGAAAGACAGAAGGGAACACCAGAACTACACAAAATACAATATATTAAACCAAGACAGAGTAGGTTTCCATAGATGACTTCACATCTTTTGACCAAGAGAATCATTCTTAAAACTGCTTCGTATTTTTTTCCAGATTGGGCTAACTCTTTCTGCTGGACATAGAGTACCAATCATGGTACTTTTGAAATATAGTATTATTACACTTACGCATATTTGTGCTGTTAACTCTAATAGCACAAACTGCTCTCAAGTCAGTGCTGATTTGCAGTGACCTCTGAGGGTTTCCTAGAATTTAATAGTTTACAGGAGTAGAAAGCCCAATCTTTCTCCGACAAGTTACTGGTAGTTTTGAACTCCTGACTCTGTGGATTACAGTCCAATACATAACCACTGTGCCACCATGCCTCTACATATTAGCACATGCTCTGCACTGATTACTAGCAATGACACACCCTGTAAATCTAACTGTGCCCTATCTTAACTAAGCTTTTCCTTGCCATTCTCTTAGACTCTTTCTTGCTATGTTTTCGTCAATGAAAGACAACATTATCTAAATAGCAATTCTATAGTTTCACTGTGAAATCTCCACCCTCCTCTCCAAAAATTAGATGCCTACCACAACCTCATAGAACAACTGATCCATGTCTAGAACATTGGAATTCAGACTGCAGTATAGAGCTTTGGTCTTGGATTCCTGATGTAATCGACATCATTGAGTGCAACATTCAAAATGAGAACATGCTACCATACTACCATAGCACATCCCACACTACCATAGCACATCCCATTCTTCATGGAAACTTCTGCTCATCAACCAGTGGGACTCGTCAGTAGTATACCTCGATGTAGTGTGGCACACACAAACCAAACTTGAGTCACACTCACACAGCTCATGGGATCTGCAGATGTACATACTGGACTGTTTGTACAGAATCTGTTCCTCAATACAGCTGCACTGTTATGATCACACCCTAATCCTCTAGCTACATACCCCTGGTACATTAACTTTCCCTGACTCTCCTGCATCCAGACTCATGAATTGAGACCAGACTCAATTAGTCACACCATTAGTATGATCAGACAAATAAAGATATCCAGAGTTTACTTTAGCATACCAACTAGGTCTATAAGCCATCATGTTTAGAGTGTTTCAGGGTAATATTCCACAAAGTATTTGTGAGGAGGTGGTGATTATAGTATATTTCTTAACATGTTTTAAAACATGTCCATCATGATACTGTTTCCTCTGATTGTATGATTCATCCTTACTTACCCAGCCAGACTCATATAGACATACATATCTCGTGAAAACTTACACTCATTTTTATTAAAAGCAGAGTCTGAGTTCTTTCAGCCAGAATGCAAACAACAAGCTTCTTAGTGCATCACCTTCACCAAACTCTCCTCATCAGATTCACTATTACCAGAATCAAACCTAGGCAGGATTCTCACCATGGTAATACTAGCTGGAATGCAAGAAGGTGAAAGAGCAGAGCTAAGAGACAAATTGTTACCAAATTTTGAAAATTTGGTAACTGAAATCCAATACGGATTTGGAAACACTCAAAACAAATTTCCAAAGCCCCACTTGGATTAAGCAATTGTAGTTACACATGCAAGTTATGCAAATGCTTACTAGAGAATGCTAATACAACATAAATTGCAAAAGAAGCATACTAAAAGAGAACTTAGCTTTCTTACAAGATATGGTAGTTGACCAACAACTTGAACAATTATGGCAGCAACTCCATTCCCTTCTATAGCTGACATTCACACAATGACAGACTTTGAGTTTAATGGCGTGGAACAACATCAGAAAACAAATCACCTTTGTTAAAGGAACCTCAGATACATCTAGACACTGGAATAGTGTAATTAAACCCAACCCAAAATCCACACTCAGTGACACTGGAGAATATGAACTAAACCTTACTGAAATGTGACATAAAACACACTATTTCTCAAAGAGGAGGACAGGAAAGAGTTATCCCCCTCTCTACTTTCATTTCTTTTGATGGATATTAACAACAAGAGAGACATGATACCTCATCAGTCTAAACATACTTACTGTATATTCTTACAGGTTACTCCATAGTCAGTCAAAATACAGATTGTCATCAGACAATTCCCAACTATAGACTATAATCTTAGTGTTTTTCAGGGAATTAGATGTTGCAGAAACAATAAACTAACCTTAAATAAATAATATATCAAAATAAATAAATGAATAAAAGAATGAATCAATCCCAACAATGTGATTAATATCACATACCCCAAACTATTCAACAGTAAAAAAGTTATCCATGTACTTTGATGCCATCACATATAGACATATCCCTAGAGTAGTGGTTGTAAACCTTCCTAATGCCACGTCCCTTTAATACGCCCCTCATGCTGTAGTAATCTCAAAACCATAAAATTATTTTCATTGCTACTTTATAACTGTAATTTATCTACTGTTATGAATTGGGAGACCCCTGTGAAAGGGTTCTTTGACCCCCACAGGTTGAGAACCACTGCCCTAGAGCATATCACACCAACATGAAGTCCACCCCATGGATTGATACTCTAAAGTACACTAGTATACAGTATATAGTACACTAAAATATTATAGGCAGTATGCGTGTACTCTGATAAATGCATAATATCACCAACCAGAAAAATGTTAACCAGAAACAGCAAGAAATTGTTCTCCATGATGCCTTAGCAATCTTGAACACCAATTTGATAAGATCCAAAGAAAGAATAGTTGCCTTCTTGAATCAATCTGGATCACTCAGGCAATGATGTTAGAGAACTTTTAAAGCTTCTGAAGTATGTAAACAAGACTATTTTTGGTCAATTACAACTTGTAACCATACTTATTCTCACCATATATATAATCTACTTACTAAGATGTATCTAAGTTTATTTTAAAAACCTATATTCATAAGTAATTGGTTTTTGACCACAGTAACATGAATGTATATTTCATTCACTGCCCTAAAATTATTTCCATTTCTTTCAACTTGATTTTGTCTACTTTGTGCTATCTTTCTTTTATGATTTGTCTGTGATTTGTACTTCACAATTTGATATTTGAATTTAGTTTCTATCATAATATTGTACCTGCTTTTTATAATTTGATAGGCACTCACTTAGGGACAGGAATCAGGAGATACAATGTAAAGAGAGAAAACTGTCCTTAATTTTAATGAAGGCTCTTCATCTAGAGAGGAAAATATAGACACCATAGACATATGATGTCCATACACCAAGCGCGAGACAGGAAATTCTATCACTTATAACTCCATAATTAAACACCACAGAATCGTACAAACTGACATGGGATTTAGGGGACAAAATGAAGCAAATTGTCTATGTGAACCCTCAATTTTAAGAGTACCCTTGCTCAAGTCAGTGAGAAAAGCAGTCAACAACAGCCACTCCCTTGGGCCTTTATCCCTGAATTCTCACTTCTGTCATCTCCACCCACTTCTGCCATGCTTCTCTTGATCCTTGAACTAACTCTCTCTCTCTCTCTCTCTCTCTCTCTCTCTCTCTCTCTCTCTCTCTCTTTCTTTCTCTCTTATACGAGTTGGACTGTCGCTCTACCCCATTCATTATCCTACGCATATGTCGCAACAGGGAGTAAACCTTGGTTTATTGTGTGAGAGTTAACAAATATAATTAAGGTTGATTCTTCATTAAACTGGACACAGTAGAAAGGCACAAATGGAGGGCCTCAGTATTCTTGACACTGGCAGCTACCTACCCTGAGTCCTCTTGACAGTAGTAGGTCTTTGTAAAATTGCAGTCTTTTAAGTAAAGGATATGAAAATACAATTTTTTCTTCCTTGGATGTATATGAGGTGTGGAGGTAAGGAATTTATTTCAACCTACTCAAAAGCCAAATTTTCATTTCTTTGAACAATTGAAATTCCCCATCTCTTATCAATACTTACATACCACAACTATGCCCTTATTCAAGCAGATTGCCATGACTTTCTTCTTAGGTACTTCTGGGTGAATTCTATCGACTAACCTTTTTTTCACATCTAACATCACTCTAACATCACTGCTGTCAAGTGGATTCCTACTCATTAGAGCCCCTGTAAAATAGAGTACAAACACCCCTTTGGGTTTAGCTGGCTGTTAATCTTTATAGAAGCAGAAAATCTCACTGTTCTCTCTTGGGCTTCCAACTACTGCCTGGTGGTCAGCAATCGAATGCATAACCGACTATGCCACCAAGAACTTTTTCCTTCATATGTATAGTGCGTGCATTCATATGTGTGCATGTGTACACACACCATTTTAACCAAGCCTGAAAATTAAAACAGGATATTTACTAGAAGCCAGGAATGGATCAGGAAGACTGAATTTCTTGATTGTGAAACTGTTTCCAAAGTAGTTTCTCTTGGACTCCACAATCTTTGTATATATTTGTCTTCTTGTTATTTCTTCCTTCACATGAATATTTAGTTGGTTCATCAGAATGTCTTGAGGGTCAATATTAAACTGGTAGCAACGTGTTTCAAAGTTCTACAAGAATGCCAATATATTCACGTATTATGAAGGTGATGAAATATAAATAACAACCATTAACTCCAAGAGATTGCTATTAGTGATAATGGTAAAGAGAGGGTGACTGAAAAGCCTGGGATTGATTTGATATGGGGATATAATGGAGCACAAATCCTTAGGATGGCTCAGATCAATGCCATGCATTGAAAACACTTCTCTGTTCTTCCTTTATATTTCTCCAGGATCCATCTCTGCATTCCGCTGCACGAAGATCTTGCAGGGAGATTGGCTTTCACTATTTCCCATGTGTTCTACATTTTTTATTGTTGTTTTGTTTGGAAAAGCAAAGTTTATCTCAGCACTCCATAGAAAACAAATCACCCTGCAATCTAAGATGAATATATTTGGAAATTGCTTGGTTGTTAAATTATCATAATTCACAGTCCTTGTGCTTTCTTCATCTAAATTCTCAGGATGCCTTTTGTCCCTGAAAGTAACTAAATTAGAGGTGTGTGTGTGTGTGTGTGTGTGTGTGTGTGTGTGTGTTGCTGCTGGCTTATGGAACGCCAGCTCTTGATTATCTGGAGCAGGATATCATATTTGAAAATGCTGTAAGTGGGCATGGTATTGGTTTTCAAACAAGATGGTTCCCCAGACTATACACTGAGGATAAGAGGGATTGACTTTTGTCAATTTGTTTCTCCAATTGAGCATTGAGCTTCCATATACCCTTCAAACTTGCTCACATTAGACTTTGTAAACTTTGATTTTACTTTTATTCTGCATTTACCTTTTATTAATCTCTCTCCAGTCACCCCTGCTACACTCAGGGTGTACCATGTTCATGTACTTCATTCAAGGACAATTTCACAATCTCACAGCCATGTGGTCCCCTACCTCCTGAGCCAAGCACATACCAGGTGCTCTTAAAGATTAATTGACCAAGTGATTGGTGAGCCTACATCTATTTTCTGATGTAAGATACCAGTCATCAGTAAGTTTTTGGGGTTTTTTTTTTGGGGGGGGTTGCCTTACTTGTATCTTCTCAATATATCCTATTTGCTCCCCAAGGAGCACATTCTTTCATACTTCATGTTTACCTTGTGCTCAGGTCGTACATAAGTTTCCCCTAGTCAGTGCTAGTCAATCTCTCCTGAATGAAAAAAAAAAAAAAGGACGATTTTACCCAGATATCCTTTAGTTGATTTTCTAAGCTTTAGGAAAGTTTCAAGGATCCCTTGTGGTTTAATGTTAAAGCTCTCTGTTGCTCAATGAAATAGGCCAATTTGGACCCACCCAAGGTACTGCCGGAGAAGATATCTGACGCTCTGCTCCTGTAAGGATTATAGCCTCTGGGGCACTTCTCTGTCACTAGGGTCTCCCTGCATTAAAAATAGTTATCTGTATTTCTTATAGTTTGGGTTATTCTTTTTGAACTCCAAATCGTATTTTACTTCCATTTTCTATAGTACTCACATATAGCTAGGAAAAATGCAAAGGTAAAAGTCACCCTAAGTTTTTGAGTGTTGTTGTTGTTTTTTTCTTCTAGTAACACATTTACATTCCTGCAGCTTATTCACGTTTATTCCCATGTCAATGTTGACTTTCCAAAATATTGATGCCTTAGTACATCTATTTGCTTCCATACCTTTGTTTATATTTGCTCTCAATACACTTAAAAAATGAAAGATGATTAATCTGACTTGTGCAAGATAAATTTTATTATCTTTCAGTTTATTCTGCGTGCATTCACTTTGAATTCCACAGCTATTAAATTTTTTTTCATCACCTCATTTTCAAAATTGAAGTAAAATCTATTGATTAATACATGTTTCTGGAGTTTTTCCTTTAGTTCAACACAGTGTCAAAGAATCTAGAAGGGAAGGGGATAGGAAAAGGATACAATGTACTTTTTGACCTTCAAAAGCTGATGAGTTTGTTGGGTTTTTTTTTTTCTGAGGTGGTCCAAAAAACTAAGGAGAGTAATTGTTTACAGCATGGTGTGCTATTGACTTACCGTGGAGAAAATAGGCTGTTTGAAAAACAAGAGTCATGGAGGAAGAGCAGAGTGGGCAAGAGATTTGGACTCTAGCTGATTGTGTCGGTCAATGAAACAAAGAAGGGTACTCCTGCTGGAAAAAGAGTGGGACATAAGGCAGACCTGAGGGTAGAACTGAGAATAATGAGAAAACAGGTTTCGCTAGCACCGAGAATCAGGTGACGAGAAACTAGGTTAACTAGCCAGAGCACAGTAATGACTGAGAGGTCTTCAAAGGTTTTAAAAGGTGAATATTTGCTTAACCTTTGTGCAAGAAATAGATCTATAACAATCATTTTAACGGCATAAGCCATAAATAGGAAGCACTATAGACCTAAAGTTTCTATTATTCTTATAAAAATCCTGTTGTTTTTATGGAAATGATTAATTTTCATCTATCAAAAGACCTTTAGAATGGAAAGTTAAAAGAAAATGAAAACCTTATAAAAGGTTGTGCCATATATGTAATAAATAGTTGATCTCCCTCCCCCAAGATACCTCAGATATGTAATAACCTGCTCCAACTCCAGGTGAGGAAGGGAAAACACTCTAATACTGAAAGGGACAAAAAGCCATGACTGGTGAAGTAGAAATAATGAAAAAGCACTTCCATATTTGAGGGGGAAAATAATCAAAAAAATGATGCAAAAAACTACCTTGAAATATTACTTTCTCAAGCTAAGTTTTGAGACTTAATCATTTTATAATGTTTGGCTAAGCTGAGAATTTGGGAGATACCAACTCCAACACACTATATAGATGCAGGAGAATATTACTGGATTACTAAAGTGTTTTAATCTTAAAATAGATTACTTTTTGATTCACCTGTAAGAGAGTGTGTCCAATGCTTAAATCTACATAGACCCTGTAATATAGCAAATCCATTTCTATAAATGTTGCTAATGAAGTTCAGAGGATGAAAAGGGCTTCAAAATTTTCAAGAAATCATCTAAAGTGCAAATATTGGTGTATACCTGTTCAGAAGGAAGAAGAATGATGAAAGTTGAAAGACACATGGAAGTAGTTCAATGGAAGACAGGGCCATGCAAATATTGCTCTCCACAACCTTCAGTCTAGAAGAACTAGATGATGCATTAACACAACCAACTTCTCTGAAAAGCATCACTTTAGACGGTCCTTGTGGAGTGGGAGAATATTGTGGAACATACCGCAACATCATAAAAGAAACCAGGCCTATTGGTCAGATAGAGACCAAGAGCACCTTTAAGACTGTGACCCTTACGCTTCACGTCTGAACTAGATTCACTCCCATACAGTCATTTAACATCAAAACAAAACAGTGTTTACCCAAGGACATAGTTCAGAGGAAAAGGAATAGAAACAGAATATATGAAGTGTTTATAATGAATGAGTTAAATTAGAATGCATATGAAATGTTGGAGGTGAAACTCTGACCTGCTCTGTGATTCTATGACCTTCATGTGATTCACCATAGTTTTTATTTTATAGAAGAACATATGGGGAAATTCCATTTTCTTTCAATTTCTTTTCCTACAAATGTTTTGAAGCACCATCATATCAATGCAAACATACTTCTTACAGCATGCTCTATTTGTTGACTAATGGAAACAATCCATCAATAGGGAGCAGATTGAATAAATGAAATTATGCTTATACAAAGTGATACAATGTGCTCATGTAGTTAATGAACATTGTTATGCTGAAAAAAGTCACACAACAATGTTACACCATGACCCCAAATCTGTGTTTATTGTCTATGCAAGTGCGTGTGCTTGCTTATTTCCCTGGGTATATGTTCCAAGAAAAACATAGGGAAGACTTTGAGTAT
Source organism: Nesogale talazaci (assembly GCA_004026705.1). Taxonomy (NCBI): domain Eukaryota; kingdom Metazoa; phylum Chordata; class Mammalia; order Afrosoricida; family Tenrecidae; genus Nesogale; species Nesogale talazaci. The sequence continues at coordinate 316,736 of PVJH01000125.1, forward strand.
GAATCAATGTTGGTTGCAGATAATTAACAATGGAAAATAAGTTGCTTTGTGAGATAAATAGTAACAAATTAAGAGGTAGTCGAGAAAAGAAGCAATAATCGTCATACATTTAATTGAAGGGTCCCAGTTCAACTTGTTTAGTTGAGAGAGAAGTAACATGCACAGATGAGAGAGAGGCTGTCAATCATCTGCTAATATTTTCCAAGATGGGGTGCTTATAGCTTATCTGTAAAAAGAAAGGAAGACCACTTTTAAAGGCTACCAGTAATTTTTTAAGGCAAATGTTAAGACGAGACAGATATACCATGCTAAGAATGGACTCGAGGCAAGGTGACAGGGTGGTAGAGACATGACCCCAGTACCAAAGAAAGGTACGTCAGCATCACCTACTTAGAGAGTCATTTAAGGTAATGGTTGTGAATGAGCCCCAAAGTGAGACAATAGCAACATTTGTAGAGGTGGGCTAATTTAATGGAAGAAATAACAAGAGAACGATATTTTCCTGTTTTATCTGTGACCTGTTTCTTGACTTAGAGTTTAAGAAGGCTGTCCTCAGCATACCCAGGCTTTTATCAAAGTTGAGAATTGCTAATAAAAGTATTCAAGTGATAAACCCCAGAGAGTTTGGAAAACCCATGTAGCAGAGAGGCTTATCAAAGTCAACAGGAAGTCCTTAACAATCACGTCACCTGGGACTCCCAGCTACCCTATGGAAGAAGATAGAACTGCCCCACAGAGTTCCAAGATTGTAATTGTTATGAAAGCCACATCTTTCTGGAACAGAGCAGGGGGTGAATTGTAACCTAATTCAGGCTGTCATTGCCACTATTCAACTCCAGGTTTAAATTTTATCCTTACATGTAATCGTCCCTTGCTCTTCACTTCTTCTTGTGTCCAGTGATTCATTTGTATGTGTATAGGTTTATTTTTGAAGTAGGAGGGGGGAAAAGAGTTAAGAGTAAGTTGTATGTATCTTTTGTTGTTGACTTATCTTAATATTTTGTCTGTTTGTTTGAATGACCAATCGGGTGTTCTCTGTAAGAGTTCTTTTACGAATTGTATCTTAGGGTGCTGGTACTAAATTTTTAGTGTGTCTAAAGAGTCTCTAGAGAGCTTATGAAATAATGGATTTATGTTTATTTCCTCCAGAGTTTCTACTCCACAGGTCCTGGGTAGGACCTGAATGTGTACATTTCTCACACTCGAATGTTCCTGTTACTGCTGAGCTTCTAACCAACCACAAGTTGAATTTCCCTGGTCTGGCAGATATGACTTAAAGGCTCAGTTTCAATTTCAAATAACCTTTTGTTCACAAAGATACATAAGCTACTTACAAATACTCTGTTTAAATTTATTGATGGTGACAATTTTTGATTATTTATATGTAAACCATTTGGAGTCACTGGGTGGTGGCAAATGTTGTTAATGTGTCACAGAGTCTGTTCCTGTTCATAATGACTCTGAGTGCAACAGAATGAAACAGTGGCCCTGCACCATTTTCAAAGTCAGTGCTATCTTTAAGTCGATTGCTGAAGTCACTGCATCAATCCATCTCATTGAAAATTTTCCTGTTCTTCTGACTCTTTACCAAGTGTGATATGCCTGACAAGGGATTAGTCACTTCTGATAATGCATTCAAACTATATTTGATAATGCCTTAGCAGTTTGCAGCGTAAGTGATGTAAAGATCAATTTAGGTGGTTAAAAACTAAGGGTTAGAAGTTCAAGTCTAACTAGAAGCATCTAATAATATAGTTAAACAAACACAGATAGACACACACACAGACACTGCACATCCTATAAAGTACAGTTCCACATTGATACCTGTGAGGACACGATGAGTCAGAATTGCCTCAGTGACAGTGGTGGATATAGTTATCTCTTCAGATTAAAATCGGGCCATAATTTAAACCATTATAATTGGTTGAGCAGTTTGCCTTCAGACTTTGTGATTTGATTGGAAAGAGACTTTCAGTGACTCACACTGAGTTGTCCATAGGCACTGGACAAAGCAAGACATTAGTTTGCCTTCTAAAGAGTTACTGATTTATTAGTATGTAATGGGAAAAATAAATATTCCAAGTTCATTTGACTATCCAGTTTGAGTAGCTAAATTTTAAAGGTAAAGGGATATGCAATAGGATGGGTTTACAAATCTAGAAAGTCTATATTGAGTTGAAATTTGCTGCCCGTATATTCCAGAAGGTGGAACTCTGGATTTTGAAATTCCAAAGAAAGGATTTCTTTGCCTTGGTCCATTGGCTTGGAGGGGGAGGATCCTTATTTCCTGTCCATTTCCTTGTCTTGTAATTGTATGGGGCAACTGATGTTTATGGGATGCCATTTCTCTAAAATGCTTGCTATTAAGAGATGGCTTCTCTACTTTCGTTAAGAGTTACAATCGTAGACTCACAGGGGCAGTTCTACCCTATTCTACAGGGTTGTCCTCACTAGATGGCAGTGAGTTTGGTTTTATACTTTTTCTTAATACATTGATGAATTGGTCTTCCAGCTGATACAGCAGTCTCATGTGAGCTGATTTACAATAAATCTGTCTCCAGAATGCTCATCATTTCTAGGTATGATGATAAAGCCCAATTCCAGGAACTCTCAAGACAGAACAAACTATGAACCACCACAAATTCACTAACTTGCAGTCAATCATGCTACCATGGAGTCTGATTCACTTTGCTGAGCCCATTCACTGGAAAAAAAGAATGACTGCATTTTAAAGGGAGAAAAGACCTTGGAAGTCATCAGAGCAATCCCTGTCATTGTATTAGTCAACATCATCACTTTCCCTTAGTAATGGACATGCCTCCAAAGCTAGGTCCAAGATTCAGAAAAATTCCATTATTGTGGCTGCTTCTCTGTTGTGCTGTCTTCATTTGAAATGTGGTGCTTAGCATGGGGTTCAGATGCTGATATTACAGTGAGAATACATCAACCTTGAACCCCTCTACCCTTTCCCTGGTTTAATTTTACAATTATGCATCTGCATATAAAATATATCTGTACTGTGCTTACCATTCAAAGTGGACTTTTCTTTCACTGAATGTCCCTTTTTTAACCTTTGTACCAAAGGATGATACTTCTTGATAAAATATGCAAAATATTAATCCCATCGACACGAATGCATTCTTAAGGTCATATCAACGGGAAACATATCAGATCAACAAATAAGGTTGGAAAGTTATGTGAGGACAAAAACAAAGGATACATTCATATGTCCATTTAAAAAGTGGGATAGAAAATGCATTTTCTTTAACAGTGAAGGCTTAATATTTGTTGGTCCTTGTTCACAAAAGTCACTTTCATGAATGGAATCTGTTCATTTTGCTCATTTCTACCATCCGGGGGTTTAGGCTTGACCTTCTTTGAAAGAATTGTCCCCTATAACTCATCCAGCAGATAACATTGGTAGACATTTATATGATAGTAGTGACACCAAATTGACTATATTCTAAGTTAGACTATGATTTAAAATAGGTGGTAAAAGTCTGAGTGAAGATGTGTTATGAATTACTGAGAGAATATTTTTGGACTCTGCCTTTTTCAGCCCTGCCTCTGCCTTCTCCAGCTTTTCACAGTTGATCCTGTGAAATCAGGTCTCTGTCAACTTAGACCTGCCCCATGTTGATATCTGTAAGAGGTGAATTCCTCACCACCTGAGAAGTCCCAGAAATAATGAACCTATCCATGGATGGCAAGTGGTAATGCAAACATAAATATTGGCAATGGCCAGGCCTCCTAAACACACACACGCACACACACACACACACACACACACACACACACACACACCTTTAAGGAGGTATACTGCTTATGAGTCTTAGTACAACAACATTTTTTTATTGGCCACTTCTCACTATCTAGCTATTTTCCATTTTTCTGTCCTCTTTATGCTCTCCTTTCTGTTTCATGGTCAGCACCTGCTTTCCTCATACGAGATCTTTCTCTTTGGAATTAAGATCTTGTTCCTGTTCCATGCAGTCCAGTGACCTTACCCTTCCCTGAGTGCACCTCCCAATTCCCAGATTATGGGTCTTTCTTGACTTCCTTCTCCTTCTTTCTATATTTGCCTTCTCCATCATCTCATACCCATAATGATTCCTTCTTGAAATGCCTTCTGTGTTTGTCTGTGTTTGGCCCCCACCCAGCTCTGTGAACTCAATGCCTGCTATTGTGCTGCTCATCCTCGAACAGTCCAACCCCAATGGCCTTACTTTCTGTTGCTCAAATAGGCCCAGTCATTTCTAGTCCTGTCCAGAACCCGGGAAAGGGTGGCTCTTACTATTTAACTCCCCCTACTCCGCAGTCTTTGCATGAGTAGATTGTTCTTATTTTCCAGATCCCAGTTGAAATGCTTTTGGTGGCCCACTCTGTTTCAAAGATGTCCCCAGATAGGCTCAATTGCTTCGTATTATGTTGATTGATCCTTTATCAGTGAGCTAGCCTTTACCATTATCAGTCATTTCTGTGCGTATTTTACTTTCAAACTATCTGCCTTTTGCATGGACTTGTGAATTCTGCTTGAGCCTTCAGGAGCTCTGCTGAATCCCCAGAGTTTAGAAGCGTGGCTGGAAGAACAGTGCTTTGGCTATCCAGTCGATTCTGACACATAGCACCCCATGCAACAAAGTGGAGATAATCACAGGGGTTTTCAGAAGGGAATCTTTATGGCAGCAGATTGCTAGGTCTTTTTTCGAGGCAACCACGCCTGGGTTGGTGTCCCAGACCGTTCAATGAGCAGCCCCTGGCTTAAACATTGCACCACCTTTGTTGAGTGAGTATCTAGCAGTCTGTCAGGTTCACATCTCCATTTGTCTTTGTTCTCTAAGTCAGACGCTCTCCAACTATGGGTTGCGACCCCTTTGGGGGCCGAATGACCCTTTCACAGGGGTCGCCCAATTCATAACACTAGCAAACTTTCAGTTATGAAGTAGCAACAAAATTAATTTTATGATGGGGGGTGGGTGTCACCATACCAGGAGGAACTAAAGGGTCACAGCATTAGGAAGGTTGAGAATCACTTTGTAAGCCCCTGTGCCAGGTTGTACACCAGCACAGACTACATTTGTCTTTGATTAAAAAAAAAAAACATAATAATGACCTATGGACTTCATATACACTGGTCAACTTCATCCGCCCACCACTCTTAGCAAGAGGGATAAGATTGTGGATAGTTATGCCCAATGGATCCTCGGGGGTTCCTGGCAGCACCGCTGGTGTATCTGAGTGTTTGAGCTTGATATCAGTAACCCATCTGACTGCGGTTCTTAGAGAGGGTTTTGATCGCCTGTCTATCAAAAATGGATTGGTGATAACTGCAGCCAATCACATTCTCCTTCAGTCAAGTGATTTCCCCACTGATCACCATGTAGGGAAAGTGTGCTTTTCATTGTACTAACATCTCCTGGAGGTTATTAAAATTATGATCCAGGGGTTCCATGCAAGGTCTGTGGTCCCTATGGGAAGAGTGAGTAAAAAGCGGATGAACTTCAGGTGACCAGGGACCAGTCTTCAGCTTCTCAAAAGTGGCATGTGTACACACCTTTTATAAGCCAATACATGTGTGTGTGCATGTGCGCACACACACACACACACACACACACACACTCCAGGCACATGGTTTTGTTTGACCGATCTGTTTGTGTCTTGTGTCTAGAGTCTTGTGTAGTTTCGACATTTAATTTTGATGCTCTGCCATCTATTTGTCCATGTTTTCAGAATAGTACTTTGGTGTTTGTATTGGGGAACTAATCTTCACTATGGATGAAGGGACAAAATCTCTCAACACAAGGCAGATCCCTGATTCAATCTAGGAAAAGCAGATATCTTTCTGAACAAAGGTATCTGTTGATTTTTAGCATCATAGACAGACTACTAGATCCTGAACCTTCGATATTCTCTATCCCCATGTTCTCAATAACTTAATTCTTCAGACACGCTTTTGCTTTAGTTAACCAGGTGTGTTAGTCTGGGTAGACTAGAGGAACAAATTTCAGAGACACGCATATAGGTATAAGGAAAGGGTTTATATACAAAAGAAATGTGACCCTAAGAAGGCATCCCAATCCATTCCAGTGCAAAGTCATAAGTCCAATAATAACCCATATGCCCGAAATCAGTCTATAAAGTCTGCTTCCGACTGAGGAAGTCACAGGTCAGTGGGTGCAGAATTTTGATGCTGGCAGGGGTCTCCCCATGGCTCCTCACTTCCAGGTCTCAGGTCCATCAACAGCATGCCGCTCCAGCTTCAGAGGTCTGTCTTCATCAGGACAAAGCCGTGTGGTCTCTCCGCTGGCTCCTCCAACTTCTCAGAGGCTGCATCTTGTCTTTTCTGTGATTAATCGCCTCTGAAACTAACTCCCAACAACTGGGAAAGATAGCGTCTCATCTTCATGAAGGAAATACCACGAGATTTCCCAGGAGTCTCAGGTGAAAGCCATGCCCACACAGAGGCCTCATCAGCTACTCAATGGCTTTCTCCTGATTAACAGGCCAGACTCCACCCCTACATCTCAATGATAAAATTAACATAAGCACATGACTGCCACACCAGGTATTTTCTTTTATCTTTCTTTGGCCAGAATTGGAGAATGTTACTAGCAACCTTGGAATCGTAATTTAATCAGAGTGAATTTTTACTAAATGTTGAACAATTTAACAAAAAACCTTACCACTTGGTATGATGCGTTAATGCAGCAGAGCCCCCACTTTTCCCCATCACTTCACTCCCTTCTTTCTGCATGTGTGGCAGCAATAGAGATATCTGCCACGCATAGAAATATGAGGAAGCATATGATATTTCCAGGGATGTTGAATTCCCCTTACTAGAAGCCCCCCTTCAGATGATCAACGTGCAACTCTTTGTTAGTTCCCTACGCTGGCCACTTTGTTCATAACTGATTTCAGTTTTTCCTTCTCCGCGACCTTCTCTCATGCCCAGCTTACCTCCTCCCACTTCTGACATAGAATGTCAGAGATTAACATGCCGCTTTCCCCTGCTCTTTCTTTCCCTTGTCTGCCATGGTGTAGCACATCTTCTCAAGTTAGGTGTCTTTCTTAAAATCATATATTTATGTAATCAGTTAAATGGAGGGAAAAAAGACACTGAGGGAAATTTACACTCTCTCGATATATGTATATATATTTATAATTTGCCTGTGGAATTTGTTGACCTTGTTTAAAATAGCTGCTGGTTCCGCTGTCATGCTTTCCATTTCACCCATCAAGTGCATGCAGCCTTAAAATAAACTCTCTTCTCCTCATGTTCACTCTCCTTGCCTTACAAAGTGTCCCCGCCTGCATTCATGTCCTTTCCACAGCCAGTCACGGAACTAGTCAACGTATGGTATTTCATCTCAAACAATCATAAATGGAAGCTTGGGGGAAGGTCAACAGCTTGCTAATGTAAACATTTTTGTATATCTTATAGGCAGTTATGCGTGTGAGCGTTAGCCCTATTTTGAGTATTTCATTTACAGCTGGTATCACAATGAGTAGGCGTGTGATTCTCTATTTATAAAGTAGCTCCTACTCCCTTCACATACTATCTGGATTAGAGCTTGTTGTCAATAGAGAGAGGGGTTTTTCTGAAGGTCATAATTATGCTGGGAAAGAACAGAAAAGTCCAGAGGGATCTGGGGGACTATGAAGTAGTGCCTTCTTTGTGTTTCATTGGGACCATGATGGTCAGTGCAAAGTTGTATTCTGATAAGGACTGATGTGAAAATGATTCACAGCACTAACCTTGGGTGTGCCTTCCCAGAGTAGTGGGATTTCAGGAGAAAATAAAAGAGGGCATGCGACATATGGAGTCGAATAATAGTACATTAGACCATAGCTAATTTTATTTTAGCAATGGAGAAAAAAAATCTTTGTAAAGTATTTGCTTGTGTATGATTTGAGAAGGTACAGAACTAAGCTCGAGGACAAGCATGATCCTGTAGTGTAATTCCTGCTTTCTTTGCAAGAGATTCAGGTGTGATTCCAGGTCAACACCTCCCATGGGCAGCCACTACCTGTCTGTCAGTGGAGACTTGCATGCTTTTATGATAGGTTTCTTTGCAGTTTCCAGACTAAGATGGACTATGAAGAAAGCCTAGTGATCTGCTTCTAAAAGTCAGCCAATAAAAATCCCATGTTGTATTTTTTGTGCATGTTGTAACCAGAATTTGGGAGCTGGTTCAACAGTAGGTAACAATAATATTAAAAAGTGCTGTTGAATATAAATCAACTATTGATTGTTTTGTTATAAAATACTTGATTTTACACATTAAACATGTGTTGTTAAAGGAATGAGTCAATCCATCAATTGATTAATTAAAACAGATAAATCAAGGAACAGGTAACTCCTCATTTGCTTTTGAATCAAATTCAGTGAAAAGGATTCTTCTGTTCTTAGAAATGATTAAGTCAATCTATAGAAGAGTCCCAGGATAATGCAAATAGTTTAATGATACTACTAGCTAAAAAGTAGGGTCAAACCCACCGGATGTGCTTTGGAAAATAGGTCTGCCTTCTACTTCTAAGATATCTAGCCTGGAAAACTTTGTGGAGTTCTCCTTTGCACACATTGAAGTTGTCATGAGTCAGAATACATTCAATGGATAGCAACTAACAATATATAGAGAGAAACGCAAGCATTGTGAATTAATATTTTATGGCTCTGTAAAGTCATATAAATGCCCTCCCAATTTAGGAGGAGGCATAGTCTGATAGCAAGCATACTTACAATTGATAAATGAGTTAAGCTCCTCATAGTGTTACTCACTTGTCTGTAGATAGGAGAAGTGTTAGAATTATTAGTGCTTTTATGTCACTTGTCATGTTAGGGACATATAAATATTTATTCAGTAAATGCTATGTTCCAGGCAACACAAAATGAATATGAGAGTTAAGTCACTAAATTATTGCTGCTAGGTTTTGTTGCATCAATTTTCAACTTATATTAACCCCCCGGGACAGAATACACTTGCTGAATAGGATTTTCTGGATGGGAACTTTTATTGGGACCGATTACCAGTCTAGTCTTCCATAGCACTGCTTGATGGGTGTGAACCCCTGCCATCTGTGTCAGCAGCGAAGGGCTTGCTCTACTGTTATATCCTTGGGCCTTCCTAACTTGTGAAATAAGACACAAGAATAGAGTTTAGGAAATAGTTTAAGCCAGAAAAATACACGCTTAGTGTAGGATACAGGGTACGTCTATTCCCATCATGGACAGGGAGACAAAGTTTAAAGATTACATCCAGAAGTGATCAATCGTAGAAACTTTATTGAAGTTGTACTCTTTGAAATGAATTTTAAAGAAAAGACAGGATTGTTTGGAAATTTTTTGAAGAGCAAGTATGACCAAAAGATGGGAGATGGAAAAGTGGGCTTTGAGGGGGATGTAGATAAGGTAGCGGTGAGAAACAGAAAGATAAAACTAGCAAAGGAAGGCTAGAAAATTCAGAAGCCCTTACATGCTATGATAATGGTGCTATATTTTCTCTGGAAGATGATGAGCTTTAATCTTTTTTTTTTCCCAATATGGGACTGCTAATAAAGAAAGTTCTCAAATGATTTAGCATAAATTAGAATAGAATAACAGGAGAGAAAGGTTGAAGGCAGGAGCTTAGATTAGATGTTTATAGAAATAACACAGGTAAGAATTCAAGAAGGCCTGAATTTAAGAAGTGAGGAGACATTCTGGAAGGAGCATTGGCACAGTAGTTTGATTCATGGGTATGAGCAATAAAGAGGGTTTAAAAGTAAGTCACACACTTCATGGTGAAATTGAAGTTCAGATACACTCACCTCGGAGAGGTAGCACAGAAGGGAGAACCAGTTTCAGGAAACTGACCATAAGCCACATTTCTGGGCATGTAAATGTGGGCATATTTGTTGTTCTATCTCTCCATCATAGTTTTTTAAAAGTCTGTTGGCAATTTAAATTGAGGTTTGCAATTAATAACTGGAATAAAGTTTTTAATTTAAAGTTAAATTCTGTCCTCACTTATTGATCTAATTAGGTTTCAAAGACCAAGTTGTTGTATGACAATTGGCATTGCATCAAAATGGAGGATGACCAACCAGGTCACAAAATGGCAAATAACTAGATCCTTTAATAACTACCAAATTACATAGGTGCATAACTGCCAAATCACTTCATTCTATAAATGCCAAACTGTTGAGAAACACAGCCTAGCCAAGTTGACACACTGCAGCCAGCCTTCCTCTCACCTTGCACTTCAGCGTTTATTATTGCCAGATGGCTGCAGTGAAATCATAGAATAGATCATAGATATTTTAATTTTCTTATGTGTGAAGTAACTTAGGAGGTGGTCATGACATCTATCATAATTTTACTGGCATTAGGAAATGATGGCTCTAACTCTAAGAAGAAAGCCCTTTATTGGCCTGCTCTTTCAAGAGTGAAATGTGACCTATCATGATAACACTTTTGTGATCCTTGAGACTAAACGTTAGAGGAGACATGAGCAGCTATTAATATGGAATAACACAAGGAAGGGGATATGTCTTTGAAATCTGGCCACTCTTCTGGCCTCAGTTGGAGGAGCAGGCTGCAGATTAGGATTAGAGATTTGAGAAGAGGGGCCACCATTAAGGTATATTCTCTGTGTGTGGGGGGGTGAGTAGGCAGTCCACTGAATGTATCCAGGGCACAAGTGGGTCCACAAGGCCTTAAAAGCATGATTATTTCCTCCGTGATAGGAGAAATGAGAAAGTAGATGAGGATGAAGACAAATTTTGACCTGGGGCGAAATGGAAAAAAAAAATCGCATCTGACAGCTTTAATCTTTGAAAAGTAGGTCATCTTCTCTGAGTGAGCAAAGGGGGCCCAGGGGAAGTCCTAGCTGGAGAGAGAAGGACTTCTTTTTTATTATTTCGCTAACCAGCAGGAGAACTTCACGCGTTATCATTCTCAATAATGAAAGGGCTTTGAAACAGAAGAAAACTGTTACCAAATGCACAAGAAACGTGTGTGGTGGAATTGGATCCTTTCACTGAAATCCTTAAATACACTTGAATCCAAGATCCCCAACTGTAGTTTCTATAGTTTTACAAAAGCCCCCCCCCCCCAACACAAACTTTTTTTAAAAGGTAAGATTCTGAAATCTGCGCTGTAAAATGAGAGGCCTGTAAACCATACATAGGTTTTATCATGAACATTTTAGTACAAAAATGTGTTAACTACCTTAATGGGAAGATTGTCCCTAAAGAGCATTGAAGAAAGGGGGGTCAACAGGAGTTAACGCCTTCTGCCCCTGTCTCCCCATGTGTATCAGGCCCACACTGCAGCGGGCCATCATTCTCGATGCCTCCTCTGGATAGACGACGGGATGATACTTTACACTCAGGTGATTGATTCTTCAGTGAGTAGTAGCTGGTATGTTTGTTTTCTTTTATGGCTTTAATGGTCAGGTGGTGTTTTTTTGCTTGTTTATTTTGTTTTGTACATAGAATAACTAGTGTCATTTTCACTGAGTTTTTTTTCAGTTATTAGATAAGAGAGAAGCTATGCAAAACAAAATAAGCATCACCCATTTGATTTGGAAGCATGCAACCCCCTGTGAATCTTGTTCTCTCTCTGCTGCTCTATAAGCACGGTGCCTTTGTGCTAGCACGTTCGAGTGCTATCTTTTTTGAAGTTCAAGTCCAAGGCATTGCTGATGCAGTTGTCAAATGTGACTACAGAGCATGGCGCTCGTTGATAAACAGAACTAATAAGTGAAGTGAGACATGATCTTTTATGTGCAAACAGACTTCTGGTGGGTTTGTTTGCTCGCATTGTTTGTTTCCTCCAGAGACCGCCGGCAGAGGCACATCCTGCTGCAGTTCTCTGAAGTGAAAGTGAGATCTCTGATCAGTCGAGGCTTGAAGAATGTCACCATGGTCTACCCAGGCCTTGGGGTGGAAGGGAGCAGGAGGATAGAGAATTAGGGCAAGATCTGAGTGTGATGTCAGATTGGACAGACACATTTAGCCTTCTTCTTTCTTCACAGTATTATGTTTCCTATCACAATAGGGACATCACCCGAAAAAGTTAGCATTGGGCCGGGGGTGGTAAATTCCAGAAAACCTGGCACAAGTTCTTGGCATGCCTGAAGAATTCAAATGTTTGGGAGATGCTCGGAATTTACCCTTGTAGGCAGCTTGAAGTTCAGAGGCATGGTGCCGTCGGGGTTGTGCGTTGAGCTGTGACCCTCATAGTCAGTGCTTCAGAACTGTCCGCAGCGCTGCTGGAGAAAGACAGGACTCTGCGCCCAGAAATAAGGACAGTCTCAGAAACCCCCCAAGGAGTCACTTTGAATCAGCTTTGACCCAGTGGCAGCGAGTGTGGTTTCTTGGGTGTGGTTGATTATACAAGGTGATGGATTTTGCATTTAGGAGAATGAGCGTGGTGATGGTATGCCTACCTGGTTAACAGAAGCCAGTAGTTCAAAAAAACGCCCACTGCTCTGGGGTAGCCAGGTTTGGCTCTCCTAAAGATTTCCCAGCTTGGAAACCCTATATAAGCGTTGTTATGAGTCCTCATTGACTGAGTGATGCTGGGTTTGGTTTTGGTTGCTGACTCACAGAAGGGGAGCTTAAGGAAACTGGCTGTTTCTAGTGACCACGAGGTGAACAACACAGAAGGTACCTATGGCAGTCACGCATTTTGCAGCATTTCAATTTCTAGGTGTCCCCTGCTGGAGGAGCCTCGGTTTTCCTATTTGGATAAGAGGGGACTGGGTTTGGAAGTTCTGGAAGGGTGTCTCCCAAGGCACTGGACCAAGGAAGTGAATCTGGGGAATGCCAGCCCCTCTGTCTGGCTCTGTCTGTGTGCCTGTGCCCTTACCGGTATCACTTAGTCCCCTTCCATTGCTTGTATCTCATGCATCTTGCTGTATTTCTCTGCTCCTTCGTTCCTGCCTCCCTCACACCTCCCCCTTCTTTTTCAGGTCGTGCTTTCCTCTTCCCTCCCTTCTGTTTTCCTTTCCCTGGGCCAGCACCATTACTAATGTGGAGTTGAACTCTCATAAATGAAATGTGCATGTGCTCAGTTCCCTGCGCTGACCTTTGGCATCTGACTATTTCCTAGGAAACACGGACACTCGAGGTGATTCTGCAGTCCCTGCCTTCGTTCAGCTCCTTCCCGTCCTCTCTACCCTCCTGTGCAGCTTTCTCCTTTAACCTCACGGCACCCATGCCCCGCTGCTACCTCCTACTTGGGAGACAGAGAGGCTTGGTTAGGGATGAGAGAGGTTGCCCTTGCTCTCACCCCGAAGCCAAACATTGCGGCATTTCTCATTGCTGACTTGGAAGGCATTAAGTTGGTGGATCCTATCATTAGTTACTTTTTTGAAGGCATGTTCTCATTTCTTATCTTGGTTGTTATGCACCCCATTTTTCAAATCTTGGAACAGTGAACTGGCACTTCCACTAAGGGTGGTCCCACAAATCAAATGCAGTGTGACTTGGGTTTCATTTCTCTGTTGAAACATCTGGTCTTGTTTAGTGCAGGGTAAGAAGGAGGTAGAAAACACGTACAAGCCCCACTGCCCTCAACTCTGATGCCTCTCACTTTATGCCATTGTATTATGAGACCTGCCACTTCCAATAGAGAAAGGAAGTTCATTGCACAGCAGCTAGGTTTGCCAAGACACTTTTCCGTGGCCGTGGGCAGGAGCACTCTGTGTGGCCAGCTTTTCTCAACTCCAGTCTGGGCCACATGCCTTGAACAAAGAAGGTTGAGGTATGGATCACTGGTGTCAGGAGTGACATGATTTACTTGCTGCACTGTCAAGTTCAATGCCAAAGCATTAGTAAGGATTATAGGAATCACTGCCATCTCTCAAATTCACTAGCCACAAAGCAATACTCTTTGCCCTCCGGGATCCTACAGCCTCCTCTTAGGAATGCTGTTCTGTAGTTTGTGGTGCGTAGACCTCAAGTTGGTGATTCTCTTTGAAGATGGCCTGATGCCCACTGGAGGGACAGCTTTGGTCTCCAGAACCCGCAATGTGTGCCAAGCAGGTGATGGATTTATAGACGGGCTGCACACTTAATGTAAGTCCGATCTCTTTTGCAAAGTCTCTCTTGACTGCCAACCTCTAGTCTTGGCGACATTCCCTCCTGAGTTTATTTGTTGGCAGTGTGTGGCAGAAGGAAAGAGCGGGATGACCGGAGAGGTCCTTGGTAGACTTCGAGAGATTGCTCTTGAAATAATACCTGACAATCTGAAGGTTGTTGCTTCTGACTATCTTCTTAACACTTTTCTGGACAAACTCTTTCCCTTTGTTTTGTTTTGTTTTGTTTTTTGTCGTGAACAGGGAGTAGAAATATGACTGTGTTGGCAGTGATAAAAGTTGTTCTAATATTGATGCTGTCTTTAGGTGTCACCCTGTTGATTTCGAGTCAGTGCCATGTGCGAGAGCAGAACCACCCTATGGGATTTCCTTGTCTGCACTTTTTACCAGATTGACTGAGCACCAGGTTTTGCTCCCACTGAGCCCTGGGGCGGGGTCAAACTGTCAATCTTGGGGCCAGCTGCGGAAAGTTTCATCACGTGCCAAGCAGAACCTTAGGTGTACCCACTTCTATTAGACCCATCTCTAATTTCAAGCCAAACCCACTGCCACCAAGTCCATTCTGACTCCTGGAAATCCTCTCGGACAGAGGAGGGAGCTGTTCAAAGACACTTCCTACCAGTCTTTTGTTGCTCAGTTCAAAGCGATGAATTTCCAGGCCTGTAAACTTTTACAGGGATGCAACGCTTTGTCTTTCTCCCAAAGAGGACTGGTGGCTTGAAGCTGCTTGTCATGCAGTTAGCAGCCCAGTCAGGGTCCCTCCAGTCCTATTTGAGGCTTGCTCAGACAGAACAGAATAAAGCTCACCAAGTGGTACAAAACCTGTGCACTCCACAACGGAACCAAACGACTGGCGATTTGAACCCACCCGGCAGTGCCACAGAAGAAAAACCTGTAAAGATGCTAGGCAAGAAAAGTTCATGGGGCTGAGCCCCGGTGGCACAGTGGTTGTGCGCGGGATTGTGACCCACTGGGATGGAGGTTCAATTCCAACAGTGGGGCTGGGCCTCCTACTCCCACCACCGGAGAGCAGTGATGCAAAAAAAAAAAAAAAAAGAAAAGAAAAGTTCACGGAGCAGAGGTACTCTTCACCTGGAGTCATAATTGGCGCCACAGCAATGGGTTCGGTTTGGTTACTTCCAGGTGTTGTTCATATGGATTCAGTCTATATAGTTGTCATGCGGCGAAACCCCATGACATAGTACCTGACATATTCTGTTTATAAAATGATCTAACTGAGAGTTGGATCCAGGAATCGGGAGAATGCTCAGTCAGCTAGCTGTCTCCTTTGTTTCACAGGAATAGCCTCTCATTTTATGGAACCGGATTTTAAATCCTATTTTAAATCTGTAGCTAATTTGAATACATCACTCGTGTCCTTGGTTTAGAGGAGGAATTTGAGACACAGAAGTCTAAGTAATCTTTCCAAGCTCACATGGTTAAGAGGCACAGACCTAGATTCATATTGTTTCAGTGTATCTATAGAGGCAATGGTGCCCTCCTTTAAAGCATAGACTGAGGTGGATGGGAAGACATTTAAGGGGTAAAGTTGTTAAAAGTCAAGAACCCATGGGCTTGCCCTGATGCCCATTGCTACAAGTTGCATATGGGTGGAGGGAACCAGACCTCATATTCATGGGTTATGCCTACCAACTGCATAGGCGTAGAGAGAACCCCTCTCTCTACAAGTTGCATAGGAGTGGAGTAAACAAGGCCTCATGATCATGGGTCCTGATGAGGAACAGACAAGGGGGAACTTATGTATCAAGGGACTTCGAGTCTGAATTTATGTTTTATTACTAGGTGGGGCTTCAAGATCCAGGAGAGTTACTCTAAACCTATCTCTATGGAACAACAATGAATTTTCTATTGTGCCTTTCTGAATGAGATCTGTTTCTTCCTCAAGGGCCACCGAGAGCCATGTGCTTTCAATTGGTAAGGTAATGCCAGTGGTTGGCAAACGCTATAAGTAAGACATTGGCCAAAGAGCATTGAATCTTTTATCTGGATTTGGCTTTATGAAATTCAGAGTTGGGCAACATTGACAATGTCTGCAGTCTGAGATACTGAGAGCAAATGTTTACAACCAAAAGCTTTTAGCCTTAGGACCATGGCCAGCTCTGGTGGCATGCACATTCACTCTTTAAATTTTCATTTGTAAAAAAAGAGGTATACACTAACACTTTTTGCACTATAGAAAAGCAATATGGTGATAAATATGAAAACAAAGAATGTTCATAAGTTTTCCTCTGAGAATCATCTATGTTCTTTATAGTGCTTTGTATTTATCTAATTAACAAATATCATTCCAGAAAATTTTATTTAGTACAAATTTAGAATCAAAGGTGAATGTGTTTATCACACGAAACCTACTACCTGAAGTTCCATCACTTTTAACAGTTTGGAATATACCCCTAAACATTGAAAATGTCTTCATTCTATTCTTATCTCACATTCACCGACACAACACATACACATTTACTTACATTTTTACCCAAATATTGAGTGAATTATAGTTAGGTTATAGTCAAGTAGAATACAATAACTCATTTTTCTCAATAAGTTATGAATTTCTTTGTTGTCATTACATATGAATTTACATAATTATTTTCTATTGCCATGACATATGTATTTATGTAATTGTTTTCTATAGCCATATAGTATATTAGAGTTGGGGTGTCTTTAAACATATCTCGATTTAATCATATCCCCTTTAAGCACATATCCATTAAAATCAAATAATAAAAACACAATTAATTAGTTGAAAATTGTGGTAGTCCAACTAACACAATTTAGTTGGGGTAGACTAGAAAAACTAATTCATAGACACACATATAGATATAAGGGAAAGGTTTATATAAAAGAGGAATGGAGCATTGAGAAAGCATCCCAGCCCAGTCCAGTCCAAGGTCATAAGTCCGATATTAAATAGCCCATATGTTTGAGACCAGTCTATAAAGTCTCCTTCTGACTCATAAGTCAGAGGCCAGTGGGTGCAGAGTCCCAGCTGTGGCAGGGATCTCCTCATGGCTCCACATTTCCAGGGCTCAGGGCCCATCAGAAGTATCCATTGGTGGTAGAAGCATCTCAGAACTGGCAGGGGTTTCTGTGTGACTTTTCCGGCTTCAGAGGTCTGGTTCCATTAGGGTGAGGTCGTGTGGCTTCTCCTATGGCTCCTCCAGTTCCTCGGACCCTGCCATCTTATATTGTCAGTCCACTGACTCCCAACAATTGGTCTTCCATCTTCATGAGGGAAAAACTGCGAGACTTCCCAGAATTCTCAAGAGAAGCCATGCCTACTCAGAGGCCTCATTGGCTATCCATTGGTTATCTTCAGATTGACAAGCTAGACTCCACCCCTACATCCCAATTATGAAACTGACATCAAGTACATGACCACCACAAAAATATATTTAATTTTTTATAAATCCACCTGTATCTGTCACTTACCAACATCATTGCTACAGCCCTACTGATTTCATTTCCATAAAAATATAGGAAGATATATTAACATTATTATTCCTCCAATGTCTTAAGGTGAAAGTTATGCCATTTACATTTTTTAACAAATTGGTTTAAGACTATACCTTTTACTAGGATAACTTTGCTGACTGCTTCTCAAAGTTTCATACAGGCACTTGCGTCTTGTCATTAGTTGTCATCTAATAGCTTACCCAGAATGCCCTTATGTGTAACAGAATGAATGGTGCCTAGGATGTTATTAAAACATTTAGTTTTTGTTCCCCAAACCAAACCAAAGCCCCTGTCATTGGATTAAATTCTGACTCATAGCAATCCTGTCTATGTTTTCTGACATTGTCAATCAACATGGATCTCATCACTTCAACTTTCTCCTATAGAGTGGACATCTGGGCTAGCAACCAATGCCTAATTCACAATGCCACCAGGATTCTTTGAGAATTTGTAACAGATGTTCAGAAAAGGTATCATGATCATAAGATGTCAAGCATAAAGACCCAGAATAACTGGAGTTGTGTGAATCGGCCAGATATGAGGTACATAGCACTTCCTGCCATTTATTTCCTATAAGCTAGTGCTCCCCCCCCAACCACTCTAGGTATATTTTAGATATTCCAAAAATGCCTTTCTTGATATGTTTGAGCTGCTTCATCTTAGCTAAGATTGCTACTCTAAACAAATACGTGGGTTAAAATCCTTGCCCATCATTAAAAATTGCCATTGAGCCAATTCTGATTCTTAGAGAACTCTTCCTTTTTCTTTTCCTAGCCTGCAGAGCCTTATGGGCGCAGAAAGCGTCATCTTTCTTTGAGGAGTGATCTCTGGGAGTTTATGTGCTGATCTAGCAGGCCAACTCAGCACCCACTCTGACATGGTGCAGGGAGCAGGTCAATGGGACTTCTCTAGAAAAGAAGTTCTCCTGTGAACTATGTTGTCACAAAGTCAGAAGGTTAGTTTAGAAACTTCTTCTTCACTAACAATCAGCAAACTTTTCTATAAAAGACTAGATCAGGGATAGTTTGGACTTGCAGGGTATTCGTTCTCTACTGCATTCAGCTCTTCTGGCAGTGGGAAATAACCTCACACAAAGCTTCCACAAAGGGTAGTTCAAATACCATCTGATTTATAACATCATTTGGCTTCTGCTGTGTTTTTTTTCTGATTCAGAGATCTGCCCCATTTGGTAGTGATTGTGGAATTGCCTAAGATATATGATTATAATTTACCAGACAATTTTATGTTTGTATTGCTCCCTATTTCATTTACCTGATTTAGAGTACTCTGTAAGTTTCATTTCTCTCCAAAATGACTTTAGGAATGAAAGTACTTTAGAAAACAAAATGACATAAAATTCATTCTATTATTTGAAATAAAATTCCCAAATCAAAATATGATAAGTCTTAAAAAACCCCACAAAACAATCCAAATTGAACACAATTGAATGGCATATATTCCTACCTAGAAACCTAAATGTGTGTCGCTACTCTGATGTAAAGCTATGACAGATATATAGTTAAATAATTGGATAACAAACACAACATGCTAAATGAGATTGTTTCACACTTTTACCCTTTCTGTTTATGACATTATCTGAGTATTCTCTGGGAGGACCTTCGTGGTATGTGGACTTGTGTTCAGTACACCTGTCTCTCTGATTTTAAGCATTACTGGAACCTAAAAGCTTTAAATCATCTAAAGAGTGAAAGTCTCACCTATTCCACCATCAGGATGCCAAGCTAAGGTATATGCCTGTGAATCGCAACCACCCAGAAGCTCCAGTTGCAAAATATCTATGTGCTACTATATTTTGGATAGAAACACAAATTTCAACACATACTTTTAATGTTCACAGAGGGTAAGAGTGTGGCAGGGAAAGAGAATGAGAGAATCAAAGTAATGAAGCTAGGCATAAAGAATTAAGAAATGATCAAAAGTATAAAATATGAGAAGGATTGCCTATTTATGTACTTAATGTTTCATAGGAAATACATTTCCCCTCCAAGCGTAAGATGTTAAAAAAAAAGAAGAAGAAAATTGTA
The DNA here is from genome assembly GCA_004026705.1 of Nesogale talazaci. NCBI lineage: Eukaryota > Metazoa > Chordata > Mammalia > Afrosoricida > Tenrecidae > Nesogale > Nesogale talazaci. The sequence continues at coordinate 336,339 of PVJH01000125.1, forward strand.
ATGATATATCATCTAAACTACATAGTATGCCTTCTAGAAGGAGTGAGTTTATTTTTTATTCATCCCTAGTTTTTGCCTTACAAGACTACACTTGTTCTATCCACTCCTGGAAAGAACAGCTTGTCTTAATACCCTCCAGTGGAAATGAGTTATGAGCCTTTTATCTAGCGTTTACAGGACAGCTTTGACCTCTTTATAGTTGAATTCCAGTTATGAATGCAATATCTTATTTCATCTTATTTAACTTTTTTTTTTTCAAGAATTCTTTTTCCTGTTCTGATTTGTAGATACATACAGGACCATAATTGGAAAGATCAAATTACCCTATTTGGGATCATGTGAAACACTTTTCTATTGTCCTTCTAGTCTTTGGTATTAATTTCCTTTTTCTTCTTGTATTCATGTCTATCCAAATAGGGGAAAAAACAGGCATTTGTGATTTTAATAACAACTTGGTTCCTTCACTATACATCCAAGGAAAGTTTGCATCTATCACTCCCAATTAAACACACACAAACATACCCACACAACACCCATGTGTTAATTTGTCTGATTTCTTTGGTTTATTAATGAGACTCCCAAGGATCTTAACACCTTGAGATCTAAGGACTGGGGTATCTTGGGTACATGTTGCATGTCAAAATGGTCACTTGTTGCATGCAGAAGGCCCTGTGCTGCATATCATGAGCAATGAACGGAAGAATGAAAAACCTTGAGTGCCTAAGGCAAAGAAATGTCTACATATGCCAGCTGGCCATTATCCCCCTTCTCGAAAGCCTTCAAAATGCCAGATCCTAATTATTTCTCATCATCAAAAAAAAAAAAAAAGAATCACAACCCCTTAAACATATTGTCCCCTAGCACTGATTAACAATTGCCTTGAGTGATCACTTTTGGAAGATCAGAAAGAGCATGTGATGGACTTAGTCAAAGCCAAGGCAGGAAATCCTAGAGAACCTCCTTTCTTTTGATATGTTATTAATTCATTCATACATTGATCATTCGCATGTGAACTGTGAGCCAGGTATTGCACCACATGCTGGAGATATAAGGTTGAAGGAGACAAAATACTAGACTTTGTGAGCCTTAGCAGAGTAATAGGTAGGCAAATTAATATAGATTTTATTTGTATGTGTATATTATGTTTCACTAATATTAGGATAGAAACATGATTAGTATACTAGAGGAACTTGGGGGTGGGTATCAAAATCAGATTGAGGTTAAAACATCCTGGAGGAACTTGTATTTAAACTGCATTTTGGAGGAACAGTCGGACTGACAGAGAAACAATGAGACAACATTGTAGCCTGTAAAACATCAGGGTGAAAGAAAACCAGCACCAGATGTTTGAGGAATGGCAAATACTCCCCATGTCTTGTGCAATGGGTACTAATGAGTGATAGGTGTTGAAGTTATGGGTAAAGCCATAGGCCAGTCTCTGAAAGGTTGAACTACAAAGCTAGGGAATGTGGTTCTGAAACTTAGAACAAGGAGATACAGATTAAAGGCAGGATTCACATTGCTCATGCCTTAGTGTGCTGGCATCAGGCCAACTTCCATGTCTCAGCACAAAGCTCATGTCTTATCTCATGCATGGCATGAGCTTGGAGTTTCAGATCCAAACTCGAAGGTGTTGACTAATAAAAAGGTCCACTTCTCTTTCAATGCAATTCATAAACTAGCTGCGAGGTGAAAATACTCCTTATCTAGCTTTATTGTATTTTCCGTTCCTAAGCTATGGGAGTCTGCTTAAGCTGCCTATTTCTTGTGTGCTATTCTGTCTTTATTAATACAAGATTTACTTGTATATGACTACAAAGAAGAAATGTCTTTGATGTTGTGAGATGCTATTGGGGTGACTGCTAGTCACTGTGATCCTGTGCACAAGAGAATGAAACACTACCTGTCTGAGCGGCACCACGTTCCCGATTGTTATGTCTGAATCCATTGTTGCAGCCCCTGTGTCAACACAGCTCCGTGACGGCCTTCTTCTTTGCTGACCCTCACTTTACCAAGCATAACATCCCTTTATAGGAACTTGCCTGTCCTTATAATGTGTCCAAAATAAATAAGACCAAGCCTTATCCTGTTTACTTTCAAGTAACAGTCTGACTCTGCTTTGTTACAGACAGATTTGTTTGTTTCTCCACCAGTCTGTGCTCTCACTCACCATTCTTTAGATGATTCGAACACACAGGAATCATGTAAAACTAGGCTGAGGTTCCCCTGGGAGTCTCTTCTCCATGGTTTCCAACTGCTGACCGTGTGGTTGGCAGCTCACCACATGTCCTACCATGTCACTAAGGCTCCACAATCCATGGCACTTTCCACATTCCTTGGCAGTACCATCATTTGATGCTGTTGCTGGGTGCTACTAAGTCAGTTCTGACTCATGGCCACACCGGACAACCGAAAGCAATCACCTGATCTGTGCCATCCCCAATCGCTCTTATCTCAGAGCTCATTCTTGCAGTGACCACGGCAGTCCATCTCATCAAGGGCTTGTCTACTTTTGCTGTCACTCCACTTTGCCAAACTTGATGTCTTTCTTCAGGGATGGATCTCAATACATTAGAGATATTTGAGACAAAGTCTCACAATCCTTGCCTCCGCCATTATGGCTGTCCTTCTTCCAAGAGAAATGTGCTTGTTTTTTTTGTAGTTGTTGTTGTTGTTGATCCATGGTACCTTCAAGGAGACATATTGTTTGCTGGCACCATAATTCAAATGCACAGATGTGCTTTCTGTCTTCTTCAATGTACAAATGTCACATGCATAGGAGGTGATTGAAATGACCAGACTTGGCCCAGGTCTTTGTCCTCAAAGGATCAATGTTTCTTTTAAATGCTTTAAAGACATCATCTGCCCCAAACTTACCCCTCGTTATTTGACCTTTTGACTGCTGCTTCCATCGGCATTGACTGTGCATCCAAGCAAGATGAAATCTTTGACAATGTTCCTCTTTTCTCAATGTATCATGATGTGACCTCTTGGTCTGGTCATGAGTATTTTGGTTTTCTGTACATTTAGGTGTAGTCCATATTGAAGGCTGTAATTTTTGATCTTCATCAACAAGGCATTCAAGTCCTCTTCATTTTCAGCAAGAAAAGTTAGATCATCTGCAGATTTCAGGATGTTAGTGAGCATTACTCTGATCCTTTCACTGCTTCTTCTTTATAACTCAGTTCTCTGATTATTTGCTCAGCATAGGTATGGCAAGAGGATCAACCCTTGACAAACATCTTTTCCTGATTTTAAACCTTCTATTGTTCTCTTGATTTTGTCATACAATGTCCAAATTCTGTTCTAACACAATAAAGTTTTCTCTAATTCTCATTTCTGAAGGTTATCCATAGTTTTGTTTTGATCTACACAGTCAAATGTCCTTTCATAGTCAATAAAACACGAGTAAACAGCAACTGTATACACCAATTAAGGCTAGTGATGAATAAATCAAAGAAGTCTACAAAATCTTCAGTCTGAAATTTTTCAAAAATTCAATAAGATGCATTGATAATTATTGGTGATAGGAATGAAAAAACTTGGAAACAAAGAGAAAGGAATAGTTGGAACTTGGTAATAGAAATGAAGTTAGAGATAACTTGATAGAATTTCGTAACTACACCTTAATTGCGAATACCATTTTCCAACAACACAGGAATGTATGTTGACTTATCCTGATGGAATGCACAGAAATCAGATTGTCTACATCTGTGGGAAGAAATAATGGAGAAGCTCAATATCAGCAGCCGAAACCAGGCCAGGAGCCAACTATGAAACAGATTATCAATTGCTCATATGTAAGTTCAGGTAAAAGCTAAAGAAAAGCTAAAGAAAATGGAAACAGATCAAAGAGAGCCAAAATATCACCGTCAGTATAACCCACATGAAGTTTGAGAACATCTGAAGAACAAATTTTACAAATTGAGTAATACTGCCAGAGGACCTCAATGAGTTGTGGTCATTGAGACATCAAGACCATTACACATGAAAAAAGCAAAAGATTACTATATAAATCAGCAAAGAAAGCACAGATAAACTGGATATCAAAAAATTATCTGAAACTCTTAATCATAGGGTAGCTATGACGTATGAAAAAAATGCTGACGTCAAAGAGCTTAAGGGAATTTTTCAAAGGGAACTTCAAGAACATAAAATATAACAAATATGAAAAGACCTAGAGTTAGAAAACCAAAAAGGAAGAGCATCCCCAGTATATCTTAAACTGAAATATTGAATGAAAATTCTCTCTTCAAGTTTATATAGTGAAAGATTCAATGGACAGAATGTTGAACGATGCAAGAAGCATCAAAAGTGACTATAGGGAGTCTCTGTACCAAAAAGAACAATTCAACATTCACCTGTTTTAAAAGGTAGCTTTTGAGCAAGAACCAATGAGACTGAAAGAAGACATTCAAGCTGTGTGAAAGCATTGCTCAATAGCAAGACTCCAGAAATTGATGGACTACCAATTGAAACTACGTAACAAGAAGATGAAAGACTGGAAGCACTCATTCATGCCAAGACATTTGGAAGACAGCTACGTGGCTAACTGACTATAAGAAATCCATATTTGTGCCAACTCCAAAAAAAGGTAGGCGACCCAATAGAATGAGAAAACTTTAGAACAATATCATTACTATCATGTGCAAGTAAAATTTTCATGAAGATCATTTGCCAACAGATGCAGTGGTGCATCGACTGGGAATTTTCAGAATTTCAGGGCAAATTCAGAACAGGGAGTAGAACAAGGGATATCATTATTGATGTCAGGTGGTTTGGGGCTCAAACTAGAAAATACTACGAAGACATTTACTTGGGTTTGACTGACACCATAATTTCGACCAGGGTTGCTCACACTTTTTCAGCATGCAGATACTTATAAAATGATCAAGTCAAAATGATCTACCAACTACAAAAATGGAAAACATATATTTATTTATTTATTATATTTATTCATAAATGCATAGAGAATTATTGATATGTACAATGTTTGTCTTTGTACCTTGCATAACCACATGAGTCCATATTGCACAACACAGCACAATACTATGTACCTTTTTTTGTCTTTGCCTGAGTTTACTCTGATGACTTGCATTGAATGGAATGAGCCAGGGATGCATAGTCCGGACAGTAGCTGCTGACGGCCAGCCTCAAGCACACTTCCAAATGATCATCAATCATGGTGGAATGGTACTTAGGCTTCATGATCTTCATGTAGAAAAAGGCTGACTCACATAAATAAGTAGAGCTGAATAATGCAGTCAAGGAGGTAGCATATTTTCTCAGTTTGGGTACTTTCCCTGTATAAGTTCCAGGACTGTTCATGCACTCTGGACTTCAGCTGAATATTGGCTTGCAGTTTCAAATTCTCCCATTCCATATGAAAGTGATTCGTTTTTGTCTTCTGACTTAGTCTAGCTCCCCCACTCATTTAAATAATCTTTTTTGCATCTAAGAGAAAAAAAGTCTAAAAAATGGCAATAACTTAGCTTGTCAGTTTTGCTGTACTAAGTGCAGTTGTTTGCACATGTGTTTGGCACTGAAGATTGCATCTAATTTTAGGTGCATATAAATTAAGTGACAGGATTGATGATAGGCTTACATCTATTTTTTAATGCCATGAAATCTACCCATACTACATTTGTGATCTACTCATAGATTGTGATGGACATATCGGACATCCTTAATTTAGACTTTCATTGTTCTCTCGTCATCTCATACATTGTTCAGCTTCCACGTGCTTATGAATCTATTGAAAATAGGATGACATGGGTCAGGTGTACAATTATCCTGTTGTGTTGTCTCTGTTTTGTAACACTTTAAAGAACAGTAGAATTTGCCAGTGTAGTACATGGTGGCTGCAACTGTAAGTTCAGGCTCAAGAATTGTGAAGATGGTACAGGGTCCTGCAGGGTCCCTGTGGGTTCAAACTGATTCAATAACTTTCAATAACAATATGAACCATATTTTCTTTTGATTTCTTCACTGTGTTGATCACAGTGATATAAAAATTCTTGACAACCTCATTCTTATCTTCACTTATCATGATATTCTCTTTTGGTCCAGTTGTGAGGAATTTTGTGTGTTTTTTTGTTATTGTTCTTTTTTGCAATTCAAATAAATAATCTAATTGAATGTATTTCAAATGAGTGAAATAGCAATATTAGGGGAGAGAGAACTGAAGCTTAAAATAGTCTAAGATAGCTAGCTCCTTGCTTACAATAGCCAATCCAAAACTCACTGCCGTCAAGTCGATTCTGGTATTTTGTTTTCTTTACTTTTAGTTGTTATCTAAACTGAAAGCTAGAGTGTTTGGGTTTGCTCAGCAAGTAGTTCAAGTCCTCATTACATTCAGTAAACAAAATTGTGTCTTTTGTCTATAACAGGTTGCCAATGAGCCCTTCCTCCAATCATTACGCAATGTTTGTCTTGCTTTATTTGCTTGGCATACAAATAAGTATGGTGAATGAATGTAACCTTCATAAATCACTTTCTTGATTTTAGTCCATATAGTATTCCCTTGTTTGGTTCTAAAGATGCTTCTTTATCTAAAAGGTTCTGTGTGAACACAATGAAGTATTCTGGAATTCTAATAGTTCCCAATGTCACCCAAAGTTTGTGATGATCTGTAAAATCAAGGACATTTGCATAGTCAATAAGATATCAGTAAGTCCCTTTCTGGGCCTCCTTACTTTTAGCTCAGATCCATTTGACATCAACAATTATATCCCCCATGCCATATCCGTTCTGAACCTGACTTGGATTTATTGAAGTTCTTTGTGGATGAACTGCTGCAACTGCTTTTGAGTTGTCTTGAGAAAAGTTTTACTTCCTTTCGATATTAGTGGCATTATTAGACATTAGCCACATTCTCTTGGCTCACTTTCTGTGGAATAAGCACAAGTGTAGATCTCTTGATAGCTAGGTGGTTGTCTTTCAAATTGTGACACAGACAAGTAAGTGCTCCCCTCACTCTACCAGTTATTTGAATCATTTCAAAAGATTTCATCAGTTTCTGGAATCTTATTTTCTACTAATGTTAATCCAACCTGGACAACTTTCAATACCATTGTTTCTTGATCATATAAAACCTTAAGAAAAGGTAGAATTTCCACCAATTCTTTTTTTAATAGCTTTATTGGCATAATATCATATGCTTCTATGGTTTAATAATATTTTAAAATTCTTCAATCATAACCACAATCAATTTAAGAACATTTTATTATTTCTTGGACTCATTATAATTATAACTCCCAATCTCTTTTGCTATATAACTAAAATAAATAAAAAGTTGATCCAGTTGCTACCTATAAGTTCCCTATCCTGCATTTCATATATAGAAAAACATACAAAATAAAGACAGAGGAAAACCTCATGCAGAAATAGAAAGTATTATTATTAGAACACTTTTAGAGTGGGTTCAAGAGAGAATAAATTATAGGGTATTAATTTATAACCTAACTACACCTGCATCAATCTTTTCAATGCATTCTGTCTGATAACACATCCATTGACTATCCATTGACATTTCTGGTCAATGGTCATAAGGTACCCATCAGAATCTTATTTCAAATGGAGATCCTGAAAGTGGATTTTGAATTTTCACTATCATCCATAAACTTATCAGAATTTAAGGTTTAATACCATTTAATACCATTTTCTCCTGCAGTCTGGATTTTATCATTTGTAATTCTTGGATCACACAGGCTGGTGTGCTTTTTCCAAGTGGACTTAAATGGTTAAATGGTTACTTAAATGGTTACTGGTTTGGATGAGCCTTTAAACCTAAGATATTATTTTTCCTGATAGCTGGACAGCAGCCAATTTCTTCACCACACTTTGCTAAAACATCCATATCTCCAATCATCTTGAGGCCAAATATTGAGTAGGACTACAGGTTAGATACTAATTGTTTTTATATTAAGGTTTTAATTAAATACAAACTCATGTCCTTGCCTCACTTTATATTATTATGAAATATTATAAAGTATCCCAATTGGGTACATGGAAATACAATTGATAGTAACATTAATTTAGCCAGTGAGATAGAATTTAAAATGCTGTTGTCAAAAAAAAATAAATGTCTGGAGCAACTTTTGGACTAAAATATATGGATAGTTGACTTGCACAAATTAAGTGACTAGACACTATTTACATAAATAATTAGCGTTGCAGCTAGGGCAGAACTTTCAATAATGCTCATTCACAAAGGTAGGACTTTGCCTTTGGACTAATGCATGTTACAAATAGCAAAGATAATATGTAATAGAAAATACATCATGGTAGTCAAGAATTGCCATTTATTAGACTCTTGCAAAGAAAGAGTTTTGAACCAATGTCCAGTGGCTTCCAAACTCATAGGCTTGGGGTGGTAGTCATTTCAATTTAAAGTCCAAGGGAGTATTTCAGTTCTTTTAATCTACTCTAGGTGTAATTGGGAAAGAACTGGTTTGTTTAATGGGGTTTCCAAGTTGAATCATTCTTCCATCAATCCCTTTTTATGCTTCTTGCCTCATCTAATAATATTCTACTAACAGAACCCTTCAATATCATAACTCAAGGCTTCCTCCCCTCTCCTGCCCCATTCTTTAAGCTGGAGATATGCTGGGCTTGTTCTTCCTTTTTGATTTTATAATTCTAGATTTTTGCACATTTCCTTATAATATTTTACTTTAATTTTCCTTTTGATATTTCCTTTTTCTACTTTTGCTTTAGCTCCTCTATGGTCAGAAGCGCCTTGATGGCAAAGTGATTACATGTTGTGCTGATAATTTCAAGGCCATCTGTTTGAAGCCACCAGCTCTTCCATGACATAAAGAAGGACTTCCCACTCCTATGAAGAATTACAATCCCTGGAAACAAACAGAGGGAGTTCTAGCCTGTCCTGTAGGATCTCTATGAGCAGACAGTGAGGTTGAGTTTGACTCTGTTCAAGAGCACATTTCCAATCCTGTGTTGACAGTTGCCTTGGTCTTTTCTTCCATTTCTGTCTTTTGTCAGTACCTTCTCCTTTCTTCATGTGTGATATTTTATATGTCATCCCACAACTCACCCAGTCTTCGTGAGTAGTGGTCAGTGTTCTTGAGATCATCTCCAAATTCAAGTAAGAAATACTCAAGCTGGTATTTTGTTTTTGTTTCTTTGTTTGACTTTTCCTCTGCTTCGGCGGTTTGTTGCACTGGTGCCCCCTGAACTTGTTATGATTGATGATGTTGAGCTTCCCTTCTCACGGATTCAATTAGTTTGGTCTTTCCTATATTCCATCTTGCAACACTCATGTAGGTAGTCCCTTCTTTTAATATTGATTCAAGGGGAGGGAGGGATAAAAAATATTGATTCAAAGATATTTGTAATGAAATTGCTTGCAAATTTTTATCATGTGTTCGCCCATGTACTTTTTGTTACCAAAGCTGTATTTATGCGCTAGTGATCTTTCTTCCATTTCCAATTCATGATTGCATTCTAATCACCAGTAATTATCAGTGTACCTTGAGTGCTTTTTTTTTTTAAATCAGTTTCAGCCTAAAGAATTTGATAGCATTCTTCAGTGTATTCATTATGGGCTTTCTTGGTTGGAGCATATTTGAATGATAATTATATTAACTAATCTACATTGTAGGTTTGTGCCTATAGGGACTAAGGTGATTTACCACATACTAACAACTGATCAGGTACTGTGTCAGACCATCTAGACCTCGAGTCTTAAGGATTCATCTTTGGGTCTCAGAATACCTATAAGAAAGGAGTGCCAGTGGCACTGTCGCTGCTAACTGCATAAGGGAAGGTTTAAGCACAAGCAGCTCCACGACAGAAACACGATCTTTCCCTGTTAGGATGATAGTTTGAGAACCCCACATAGCCGTTCTGCTCTCATATTCAGTTGATGTACATTTTAATTGGCAAGATGATGCTCAACAATCAATAACAACATATCTATATTGATATTTCCATTTTACAGATAAAAAATAACTTGCTTACCTATGCACAGCATGTAGGAAATCTGGTTTTCAAATTCTAGTTGATTTTTTTTGTTCATTTCAATATTTCCCCAGTCTGGGTAGTTTTCCCTGAGAGAATCGCGTTCATGAAGTAGTGATCAAGCCAGCGCTTGTATCTACATGCATTCTTTTTTGAATGGACTTTGTCAGCACATGTGAAATTTGCTGGGGTCAGGTAGCACTTTCTCCCCACAACACCCTGCTTTCTTTAATCTCTTACAGTGATATTTCGGCAGGCACATTATTGCCCAGAAGAAATTCGTTTTGAGATTTTTGAGGCCCAGGTTTAAAGCCTCATGCCAACCCTAGCAGTCTTTGAGATTGAATTCGAATCACTTGGCCTCTCTGGGCTTCAGCCCTTGTCATGCAGAAGAGACACTTGATTCGTGTCCTCACGAATCTAAGTTCATGGGAACTTGTCTTCTGCAATTGAGACATTGATTTCATAGGCTATCAAGATCACCTTTGTATATGCTGCTGAGTTATTTTGGGGTGGCAAAGGGTTAACTTCACCCTCAGGTTAGATCTTCATTGATAGGTGCGTGGGAAGGAACAGAATGTTCTACAAAATAGAAGCACCTTTGTAAACTCAGACAGAGTTCTAGAAAAGTTTCAGACGACAAGTTTTACCTTTTAGAGACCAAACTCCTTGAAAATATTCAAAAGGAATTTCATGAAAATATTTTTTCAGAGGTGAAGGAAACAAACTAGAAACAAACTGGTTTGTTGTTTAACAAACTAGATCATCGGGCTGAGCCCCGGTGGCGTAGTGGTTGTGCGCAGGACTGCGGCCCACTGGGTTGGAGGTTCAATTCCACCTCCCAGGAGCAAAGGTTGGGCCTCCTACTCCCACCACCTGAGGGCAATGATGCCTAAAACAAACAAACAAACAAACAAACTAGATCATCTTCTCTCATAGAAATGTTCTATGATACATAAACATGGGAATATATATGGTCACAGAAAAAACGTACCCTGTGATTTGAAGTATGTTCATTAAAGTGAATAGAATTAGCTGACAGAAAAAGCATTTTAAAAGGATACATTTGCTAGCAGGTATATTTTATTTGTCTGCTATTTATTAGTAAAATTGTAATTTTGCTTTTCAGACACACATTGAAGAAAGCATGTTATGTTTATGGGTTAGGTATTGGAATACGTAGCTGTAGTTTTGTTGTTGTTTTCATCTGGAATTTGAAAAATGAATGGACTTCGAAACCAGAAAGAAGAGAAGCCATAGCTCCAATGCTTTGGCTCTAAATTTGGGGGATGCCTTTGACCTTTCTTCCTCTGTGATGAAAGCTCATGTGCTATCAAGAATAAATTGAAGTATTTACTCAGTGAAGGCAGCAAATTATTCTTAACTCTCCTAATCTGTCTTGGCCAAGAGTTACAAAATAAACTTCCCTAGAACAATTTCTTTCATTTACATATTAAGTAGCCTCCAGAAAGTCACCTTGCATTCAGTAGCTTTGTATTCCATAAATATAACCCCAAAGTTTTATGATATAGTCTCCTTTTACATTGAAATACGTAATTCCAGAAAACTTCTTAGGAACTCCAAAAAAAGTAATTTTTGACATTATTACCTAGCAGAATATAAAATGAAATAGCTAGGCAAATTTCGTATGCTTTTTATTTAATAAGTGATATACTTTTAATTTACTGAAAGTTAAGTTTTTGAGAAAACAAATTGATAGTTTGGCAACCTCCCTACACTCAAAGGAGCTTCAAAAAATCATGGAATGATTGAATTAGAAGATAATAGTATTTTTCAGGAACATTCTGAAACGTTTTTCATATGTGTGCATGTGGATGTATTACTGATTGAACGCATTCTGTGCAATTAAGTTCAATTATTTCCCTAAATTGTTTCTAAATAATAAGATAAGGGTCACATTTCAGGTTTCAGATTTTCCCCACTTACTGCCTTTAGTTGATGCTATCTGCGCCTGTCAAGATGGAAAGCCTCAGGAACCCTAGATGGAAGTTCTTAATGAGATGGAGTCAAGTCTATGGCAGTGGCTTATAGGTTTATATATTCCTATCAAGGAAGACAGAACATGGGAGCACAGTGACTATACACTGACCTGTTTACTGCAACGTCAGCTGTGCAAATCCTCAGCCACTCCTCCAGCAAAAGATGATACTTTATACAACTTAGTAAGCCTTGGCCCAAAGCTGTCCTGGGAAGCTGGCAACACCATTTTGTATTGGTTGCCCGTTATGTTGCTGCCATTTGTCCGTTCTCATTGCTGTCTGTATTTTGGGCCTATGGGGTTGTCAGTGGAGATACCTCAGGTCTTAAAAACACACTTCACTCCTCTTACTTCTTCTTGGTAATAGTCCCCCAGTGCAGCACCCTTTGGGGTATTGGGTCTCTTTTAAATATAGTGCGATAGAAAAACTGACCAATCCCTGTATTCGTGTTCCATATACCATACTGTGTTGTCCCTTTTCCACAAGGGTACCATGTACTTTTAATGATTAGTTAGTGACCCAATCCCTTCAGTGGGACACAAGACACTCTTTTACACAGGCCCACTCCAACCTTCACCCCCCCACTCCAGTCACTGGTGGGAGTTAGAAAAAAGATAACTAGAAGGGTCACTGCGGGAATAGGGATGTGAGGGCTGTGGAGTCAATTCAATGGTGCACACAGACTCCTGGAGACTGGCTCGGAGGCACAGATCTAATGTTATTACAGCTTTGCAAGGCTTATATAGGTTTCATTGACCAATCAGATCATTTCTTTCACAGACTTCCTGGTTTCCAGATTGACCCATATTGTATGCTATGTAAATGAGGTGTTTCCAGCTGGGTTATGTAAATAAGATCTAACTGGCTGAGCCAGTAGTCCAATTGTCTTACAAGACTATTTCATTCAATCACAGTACAGGACCAACCACTCAATCATATTGCAGGACATGATTGTACAGTAGTATTACAGGAGCTTAGCTGTAGATCTAACTGGCTGAGCCAGTAGTCCAATTGTCTTACAAGACTATTTCATTCAATCACAGTACAGGACCAACCACTCAATCATATTGCAGGACATGATTGTACAGTAGTATTACAGGAGCTTAGCTGTTACTATGGGGAAACTAGAAACATTCTGATAGGCTGTTCCTCAGAGGTTTAAAATGGAAGGATATCAGGTGAGCTGACCTGGAGTCTTATTGCCACAAGACTGGAGTTCTTTCCAGGAGTCATGGAAACACGGGATACCCAGCAGCTTCTGCCTAATTCAAGAATGTTCCAGGAGTCTTGGAAGCCCAGGTTCCAGCAACCTAAGGGTGTGGATACCCAGTAACTTCAAGGCTGCTCCAAGAGACACAGCAGCATCCTGCACTTTCTGCTCGTCTCCCCCAGATCTACAGCTCTTGATAAATAATGCACTGCACTGCACACAGCACACACATTTTATTATGCTTTTGAAATCAAGTCTATTTCAACTCATATGTACCCTATGATAGAGTAGAACATTCTCATAGGGTTTTCTAGGTTATGATCCTTGCATGATCATTGCATGAGTCGTTCACCAAGTGTTTGCCCCAGGGAACTCCTGGGGTAAGGTCACACTTCCAACTTTTTGGTTATCTGCTGAACACTTAGTCATTGCGCCACCTGGACTCCTTCTGCGCAGAGTTCAAGGACTCTAAGTGGTTTCCTTTGAAGAAGAAATACATGTTTAATGTGCTTCTTATTGATTGATATTTGAAAGTTATGTATTATAATGGATTCCATTAGTGATTTTAATGGCAAGACACATCTAGGACCTTGAGTTGACAAAGTGGAAAAAGAATTAGCCATATAATTTATGTCAATTGTTTTGTAGCCCAGAATAATGAGTCATATCTTACAAGCTCAGAACAGACACCTAGGACATAATTAGAGGTCTCTACTCCTTTTGTAAACAGGTGGTCTCAGTCTGGATGACTGAAAGCAAAAACCCAGAAAACAACTTGTCTATAGGACTGAGGCCCAGCCGTATTCACTATGAGGCCAGTAAGCAATGACAGAATGGGAAAAACACACAGAATTTACTAGACCAATTGAAACTGGAGAGTTCTTGAGACTATCACATTTGAAATCTTGAACTGAAATATACCTTGGAGTTACATTTTAGGAAAATAACAGATTGGTATACAAAGTGAACTCCCCATGAATTTGGTGTTGCATTTTTTAAAGCCAGCACTACAGAAGATCAAAAGTACCACACTTACTCTAAAGCAAAGATAAGAAGTAATGGGCTCAGGGAAACTAGAGTACTGGAAGTGGAATAAACAGAGGTAATTAAAAAGCATGTTGGCATATTGTGAAAAATGTAACTAATGCAACTGAATAATTTGTGTAGAAATTGTTCAATAAGAACATAATTGGTTGGGCAACTTTTCACCAAAAGCATAGTAAAATACTAATTTAAAAAGTTTAATTTTCCTAGGTACTTGGGCTAGAATGCTGTAGATCTTTCTATAGAATATTCCCTCTGAGAAGAGTTCTTCCCTTTGTTTTATTTTGCTGCTTGTCTCTCATTCTTTTCCTTTGTCCTTTCTTTCATGGCCTATCTCTATTCTTTTCTGAGACAACCATTGTTTTATTGGAACTCAGCCATGAGTCGAATGTCCTGTGGGAGACAAGGGAAATGGCAAATTAAAGAGGTTCTAAAGTAGTGAAATTATTTTCTGTTGCTTCACTGTCAATGTTTCCTGAAAGTTGTTTGATACACACAAACACATCCATGCACTCAAGGGAGCTTCAAAAGATTTGTAGAAAGATGGAATGGCAGGATGGTGAAATTATTCAAACAAAATAATCACCAATGTGATCAATATCATTGTAACTTGCCCAACTCACCATGTGCAGATATAATTGTCAATCTTTAAGGAAGCAGATAACCGCTTTTATTACTCACAGAGTATCTGGGAGTTTGAGCCTTACAGTTAGCAGCCCAAGGTCTAACCCACAGTGATAACACCAGAGCTCATACATAGACTCCAGGACAATGGATTTTGTTTTGGTTTGGGTATCACCTAACGCCAAGTTCTCATAAGCCACAGACAGGATTTATAAGTTTATCTCTTATCCAAATAGGTCCAGTGGATCTAGGACTTCCATTGTGAGAATAAAGAACCCTTGTAATGTGAGTGAGTAAGCACTGAAGTGCTACAAGGTTGGTAGTTCAAACCTATCAGCTTCTCTCCAGTAGAATGAAGAGGCTATCTGTTCCCCTAAAAATGTATAGTGTGAGAAACCCTATGTGTGGCAGCTCTGAGTGAGAACTGACATAATGTAGGATTTTTCTTTAATTATATGAATAGAACATTTTTGTCTGACTGTTCTGACTTTACCATTCTTTGATTTGTGTCCTCTAGATCAAGTTCATTGCAATGCTAACCATTAATATTTCCTAGACTTGGAGGATGGTGTGAGTTCTGGGACTAGCCATTCCATTTCAGGGAATATGTCATAAAAATTAACTACTCTATAAGCAAAAGACTTAGAGATGGTTCCTTGGAGTTAATTGTCAAGGCCTTTTGAAGATACTTAAACTCCAGGATACAGAGAAGGTTTTTACATAATTTCCACAAGCTCTTTAGTCCTTTCATTAAATCAGGTAGTGGTCCTACCCCTGTTGAATGAATCCTATGGAAAATGTGTAAGCGTGCTTAGGAAGCAGGAGCAGTTCATTGTTTGGAGATTATGGTTTTGATGTTTCTTGCTAGAAATCATTCATTCATCTAATAAATGTTATCTGAGGGCATGCAGTGTGCCAAGAACTGGATTTGACTTTACCATGGAGACAAAATGCTAGTTTCAACCATCAGAATGTAACATAAATTGGTGCCATCAATGACCAAGGCAAGTTCAAAATAGCAACAGGAGCTCAGAATGCCATTGTGAAACACTTGCCCTGACTTCAAAATTTTCGCATATCTCAAGGATTGTCCCAGCTAATAAATAACTTATTCATTGATTATTTACTTAAATAAAAATAGCGGCTTGCTTTGGTTCACTTTTAAACAAAGTGGCATTTTAGGATGCAAATGACAATAAGATGAAATTTCCATTAAGTTTAGCATTATTGACAGCCACCATAATAAAGAAACAAAGTTGTAAATGACTCACATGATCTTTTTGGTCTTTTTAATGTTTAAACAAAGCAGTGTTTTCCTTGAATAACTTGGCATGCTGTTATCTAAGGTAGCTAGAAATTGGAAAATACTGACATTCATCTTTAATATAGGATATACATTATTCTGATCTAGATGTGCCTAATATAGGGTGCTTAACTGAAGCGTGTACCTTGAGAGAAACCATCAGAGGTCATCTGGAACATGGCTATTTTGGTATGGCTCTTTATTTCACTCTTTTCTCACAAATGTGTTACTATTCTGATTACTAAAATGTATACTTTTAGATATATAAATGAGTAGGTGGAGGTAATTTAGGTTATATACACTCCTACATGTATTTATGCTTATATGTGTGTATATACATAATAAAGGCAGTTTTCTATGTGACTTTTAAAAATCAACTATTTGATATCTCTTCATCTCATCACACCCTTTCTCTTGTGTTCCTCATGGTTTCCATCCGAGCATAGCAACCATTGCAGGTGTGAAGCAAGCTGTCTAAGGCAGTATGCTGTTTTCAGCAATCTGGGAAGCTGCCAGTGAGCTAGCAGCATCCCCCGTAGATACTACCCTTGTGCCAACAGGGGTCTGAAATGGGCCTGTCTATTTAGATATTATTTTGTACAGAGTACATGCAGACACAATACAGTTTATAATAAGTTGAGATTTATGGACAACTACCATAGTTAATTTCTATAGTGTAAAAATTTTAAGAATAAAGTCAAGAAAAGAAAATGGAAAAAATATTGCAAGCCAAATCACTATTTTAATAAAACCTGGAGACATAGTAGGGGGAGGAGGAAGAGAGTAAGTGAGATTGTGTTTAAGGGAGACTCACTGGAGTGGGAGTAACATGTTACTGTGCGGTGCATTGAATGACATTTCATATAGGCAGTCATGAGACCTGATAACCACCTTTCATTTCCATCGGAAAGCATTCATTTCAGACCACCAGTTAGTGTGGCTCAGGAGAAAATAGTTGCTGGTCTGGTCCCTTTGGATGGTTCTTTCTTCACTCTCTTCCTTGTCTTTTTTTATGTGCACTGCTTTTATAAACGTCCTATGGCAGCAGTCCTCAACCTGTGAGTCGCAACTCCTTTAGGGGCAGAATGACCCTTTCACAGGGGTCGCCCAAGATCATGGAAAGCACTTATCTCCTATGACCTTAGGAACCAAGGCACTGCTCCTCCCGGCGGGTCCGCCCACATGCAGTACAGTACCCAGCGTGGACTGTGACCTGTGTTACACCATGCTTCAAGACAAAATTTCATTTATTCATCATTAGAAAGAAATATTTCACATTATATGACATATTGTTGTGGTTTTTTTTTTGCATCACTGCCCTCAGGTGGAGGGAGTAGGTATGACATATTGTTTTGTGATTAATCACTGTGCTTTCATTATGTTCAATTTGTAACAATGAGATGAGAAAACATCCTGCATGTCAGATACTTGCATGATTTTTCATAATAGTAACAAAATGACAGTTATAAAGTAACAACAAAAATAATGTGGTGGTTGGGTCACCACCCCACGAGGAGCTGTAGGAAAGGGTCATGGCTCCAGGGTGGTTGAGAACCCGTGGCCTACAGGACCCCTTGTGGTGTGGTTTGGGCTGCGGTTCTCTTGGTCTGAGGTAAGCAGCAGTTCGGCCTGAGGAAGAGGCTCTGTAAAATGTCGTCGTCTCAGAAGCCCACAGGGACTCAGCAGTGACTGGATGGCAGTGAGTTATGAACTCACTGGGATATGAACTTCCTCTAGCTCTTGTGATCATTGAGCCAATTTCAGTGTCCAGCAAACCTAGCTACAGAGGAGCGCTCACTCCTGGCATGTTCGAGGCAGAAACTCTTTCCAGGAGGAGCTGGTCAGATCTTTGGTCGCACTGAGGTGCTGGTTGGTTTGAACCGTCAATATCTGGGTTAGCAGTTGAGATTTGACCATTGCACCTCCCAGGCTGCTGCTTAGGGTTTGGGTCCCCTGACACATTGTATGTTGTGCATGGTTTTTTACTCCTAGGATTCATGGCAGCCTCATGAGCCAAGGCTTCTTATGGATTTCGCACATTGTTTCCAAACATGTGGCCTCAGTCTGGATGGCCAGGTCACGGGTCATCTATTTGGAGATGTCTGTCAGCCTCTGAGTGCTGCCTTTTTGCCTGAGGGCTTCATTTTCCTGTGCTGCTGTGGTGGATGGGGTGGTTTGGGCATGAAGAACTACTTCCTTGTTCTGTTCTACCAGTGCTTGGGGTGTTTCCCATGTGCCTTTCCATTATGCATCCCACTCGCTACATGGTTTTATCACTTCTCTGTAAAATTCTCTCTTTGCTCTGTTTTTCCTCTTTGTTTCTCTCTTTATTTTGCTTCTTTGCTAACATGATGTCCTGCTTCCTTTTCAGTCCTCATATCTTGTGTCTCTTCTCCCCTCCCTCCTTTTCTCTTTCCCATCTTTTAACATGAGGGCGTGCTTTAAAGATTACTCCTAAATATGTTTTTAGTCAAACTTTTTTCATTGAATACAGAGCCATAGATGAAGCTTTTGTAGTGTCCCATTGAGATTGAGCATTTTTCTCCTGCAAGGTTACTATGGATTTCATATTTTCTCGCTGCCCTCACCTCCTCTTTACCACCAATGTTAACTTTCTACAATGTAGATTGTATCATGTTAAGCAAGGAAGTCTGGATGATGGATCCATTTGCGTGGTGGTGTTGGCAAAAAGTGGTGGAAGTGCTGTGAGCTCTCAGAAGACAGTCTTGACAAAAGCGCAGCTAGAGTGTCCCTTAGAAGCAAGGCTTCTTTTCATATATATTGGAAATGATATCAGGAGAGATTATTCCTTGGGAAAGGATTTTGGTAACGTGGAGGATTAGTAATGAAATGGAAGGCCCTCCATGGGACAGAGTAGGATTTCTCCTTAAGATGTTCCAGTGTACCCTTACCAGAGCAAGGGGCCTCAGTGTTCTTCCATGGAACAGCTAGGAGATTTGAACCACTGAGCTCTCGTTAGCTGCTGAGAGCTTAGCCCACTGCACCAACAGATCTCTCCAACATCATATTACTTCTGCTTAAATGCATGTCCTAATACTTTACTGCTTGGACAATAGACGCTGAATAAATTATTCTGAAAGACATACAACTTACCCTTGAGGTCAACTCCACTTCTTTACCCAAATACTGCATACCTGGTCTCTCCCAACATTTAATAGATTTCCCTGGTTTTCCTATTCACTTTCTTTTTACCAACAAAAAACTTTTCTACCTTCTATGACTTTTAGATGACTTCTCAATCATTTAAAATGCCTCATAAATAAGTCTTTTCTCTATGGTGTTCACTGATTCTCCAAACAGTCTATCTTAGTTTTTCTGTCATTCCTGATTCCATAGTCAAATACATATACCTTAATGTTAAACAAACTTATTATGACATATTCCAGAGAGATGTCAGTGCAACTGTCTTCCCTACTAACTAGTGAGCACTTGGCATGATATTTTTTGATCATTTTATTGGGGGCTTGTACAACTCTTTTCACAATCCATGCAAGCATCCATTGTGTCAAGAATATTTGTACATTTGTTGCTATCAAAGCATTTGCTTTCTACTTGAGCCATTGGTATCAGCTTTTCATTTTCCCTCTCTCCCCCCTCCCTCCCTAATGAGCCCTTGATAATTTATAAGTTATTATTATTTTGTCATCTCTCACACTGATCAATGTTGCCCTTTACCCACTTTTCTGTTGTCTACCCCCAGGGAGGGGGCTATATGTAGATCCTTCTAATTGGTTACCCCTTTCTATCTCACCCTCCCTGTATCACCATTCTCAGCACCGATCATGAAGTACCATGTGTCCTATATTCCCTATGTTTCCAGTTCCTATTTATAACAGTATACATCATGTGGCCTAGCCAGATTTGTAAGGTAGAATTGGGATCATGATTATGCTGGGGAGGAAGCATTTAAGAACTAGAGGAAAGTTGTATGTTTCATGGTTGCTACACTGACTGACTCATTTCCTCCCTGTGACCCCTCTGTAAGGAGACGTCCATTTGGCATTAGACATCACCCTTATATTCCCTGTGCTTAAACCAATGCGTGGCAAAAAATATCTTCCATAGTACATATTTGTAGACTGAGCAATGTTTCAATATTACTTTTAAGCTCCTTTTCCTATGTGGATGGATGTATTTAAAGTGTGAGGGTAAGGTTAAAGGTGTCCTTGGGAAAGGAGAAATAAAGGCCTTTAAAGTTTAGAACATGTAAGTTCTAAGTCAAAAGCACATTAGCTAGTTTCTTCCGTAATTGCCACAAGGCCAGCATTTTGTTTTGAAAGTACTCCACCAGGTTTTCTTTGATTATCTTCTCTATTTCATGTTTGTGTTTATTTTGAGGATGATTAAGACCGCATATTAGTATTTGATTGTGTTAACTCATTTTTGTCTTTAAGTATGTCTTTCATTTTATGACCCTACCTTATGCTTTGAAGTCCTATGTTCATATTTCATTGTAAAAATTCAGGCTCTCTTAATGTCAGGGACAGAATCATATAGTCTCTCAAACTTAAATCTAAGAACTCTGTGTGAAGGAGAGAGCAGTTTGCTTTGTCCACTTCTTTCCCCTTTCCTGCTTATCCTTCACATCCTGGAACCTCCTTATGTCAGTATGATTTGTATTATTTTCACAAATCTGAAAAATAATAGCCTGGAAGTCTAGCCTTTCTGACTTGGACTTGCCCCTTTGCTGCTGCTGATTAAACTATCACTGTGTAAATACTTATTTCAGAATGTGAATTATTCAGTGGCTTGAGGGTCCTACCAATTACAAAATTATATTAATACATGACTGTAAGAGTTAGTGTGACACAAACTATAAAAAAAAGAGTTGGTGTTTTCATCATATTTTTAAGCTACCCAAAATCAGGCTCCTCATTCTATACCTTCTAATATAATTTAGTATTTATATATAACAATATTGTCTTTTCAATTAATCAAAATTACCAAACAAAAGACACTGTTCATCCCTTTGGGGTATGAATGTTAATGGGTGTTTTAAAGTTCTAAAAGAAATGACCCTGAACCCTTAATTTGGGATTTTTTCCTTTTTCTTTTATCAATAAATTATTAACCATGGCCAAAAAAAGAAAAGTCAATAACATCCAGTTATCCATGTGATCAATTAAGTGCAAGTGACTCTGGTCTAGTTTTTTAGAACATCTATTTCATCCATTAGAATATCTATATGTATACTAATGGTAAAATGGACAGCTTTGCCATTTGACAATTTTCAGAGTATTTCTCCACTTAAATAGTGTAGGACAATGGAATAACATAAGTGGACTATAACTTTATTTTTGCTTATTGTATATTAAATTACCAAAAAACCTTTTTCTTTAGGCCATAAATCTACAATAAAACTGTGTACTCAACTGCCATTGAGTTGATGCTCAATGGACAGGGTAGAACTGTACCTGAGAGATTTGGACACTCTAACACTTTGCAGGAGCAGAAAAACCTATCTTTCAGCTGAGGAATGGTTTTGAAATAGTTGCCTTGTTTGTAGCCCAATACATAACCAATATGCCACCAGGGCTCCTTAAAATTGAGCAGAGGTCCTCAAACTATGGCCCATGGGCCACATGTGGCCCGCCAAGGACATTTATCCACCCCGCAGGGGTTTATGCAACCACTGCTGTCCTGCTTAGCAATCAACTCATCCCAGAATCTGCAGTGAATTTGTTCATACTTTTTTTTTTAACTATAGTCTGGCCCTCCAACAGTCTGAGAGACAGTGAACTGGACCCCTGTTTAAAAGGTTTGAGGACCCCTGAAATAGAGAATAGTGGGTATGAATTAAATTTTGAAATAGCCAGACATTGAAAATGTTGAGGTGACATTATACCTTAAATAGTCTCCTTCTCAAAAATGTGTTGTGGCATATCACCTATCCTTGTAGACCACCACTTGTCTGGCAATTTGTTGACTTGGATGTTGCTGTGTTCAAATAAAATCAGGGTTAGCCGTCGCGAATAGAGTTCAACTAAACTTCCTGACTAAGAGCAGACCAGGAAGCAGGAATAGACTGTACATTTCAGTGGGATTAGCTACGGAGAACACTCTGGATAGCATTGAAACATTGTCAGTTACTGAAAAACTAATGACCAGATGTGGGACATTGTCAGAGACAGTGCTAGATGAAGGCACTCAAAATACTACTGAGGAATAGCTGCTATCTCAAAGTAGGCTCAACCTTAATGACTCTGATGGAGGAAAGTCTGTGGGAACATCATTTGCTGATGGGGCACAACTTAAAATGAGAAGAAACAGCTGCAGATACTCATTAATAATCAAAACTTGAATTTTACAAAATATGAATGTAAAAAAATACCCAAAATGAAGGGGGATACATAAAGATCAATAATCTGGATATAATTGAGTGGAAATGATCTCTTATTGGCCATTTTGAATTTAAAAAATCATTGTTTCTATGTGGGAATGACACAATCAAGAGGAATGGCTTTACATTCATCAGTAAAAAGTCATTTCAATTTCCATCCCAAATCACAATGAATCCAAGCAGTATAATTATTATTCAAATTTATGTACCACCCACTAAAGCAACTGAGGCAGAGTGAATAAAATCTACTAACATTTTCAATCTGAAGTTGATCAGCCATGCCATAAAGATGCACTGCTTATTATGTAATTGGAATGCAAAGGTTGGAAACAAAGACGAAGGAATAGTAATTGGAAAATATGATCTTGGTGACAGAAATGAAACTCTAAACTGTATGACATAATTTTACAAGAAAAATGACTTTTCATCACAATATAGAAGACAAGTATACATGTGGACATCTCCAGACAGGATACACAGAAATCAAATTGGCTACATTTGTGAGAAGAGACATTGGAGATGCTTAATATCAGCAGCTAAAACCAGGTGAGGGGCTGAGAGTGGAATAGGATATCATGTGTATGTAAATAAAGTGAAAGCTCAAGAACATGAGAACAAGTCCACAAAAAAAACAAAATAAGGATATCCCATTGATTTCTGAGACTTTTTCAAGAACAGATTTGATGATTGAGGACTAATTATGAAATACAGAAGGCATAATGGGATGACATCAATGGTATCAAGCATGGAGAAAACAAATGATCATTAAAAAGACTGGGGGAAAAAAACCTACAAAACACCTATCAAAATGGATGTTGGAGGAAAATCTAAAACTTACTGCTAAACTTAGAGTGCCTCAGAGAAATAAAAGATATAATAAAGTGAAAGGCAAATGGAAGAAATGATGAAGTTAAAGAGCTGAGCAGAAATTTGCAAAAAGCAACTCAACAAAACAAATGTAATATAATAAAATGTGCAAAGACATGGAGTTAGAAAATAAAATATTAAGGACATGTTCAATATATTTTAAAACAAAAGAACCAAAGGAAAAATTCAGTCTTAAAATTGTAATATTGAAATATTCTATGGACAAAATATAAAATGATGTAGGAAACATTAAAAGAAGATGGAAAGAATGCACAGTCAATTTACCCAAAAGAATACTACACTCAACCATTTCAAGAAACAATTGATAGCATGTAGCAGCAATACTTTATAAACTTAATGTTGTATCTTTGGGAGGGACAAAGTTCAACACATAATAGTATTATCTCATTTGTTTTCATTTTTACTACCTCTATCACACCTTTTCCACCTCAGAAATGCATTTGATGCATTGCATTTCATAAAATCACTAAAGTAGTTAGCTGATTTTAAAATTCTGTAACCTGAAATTCTTTTTTCTGAATCTCCAGCTAAATTTATTGACACCTAATGTTACCAGTATATTCATGGCCTAGAAAGTGTGCTCTTTTATTCATCATTTAGGTAACTTCTATTTGTCCTGCTAATCTTATTTCGAGTTTCTTGTTCTGTGTAGACATTCCCTCTCCTCCTAGGTAGGAACAGAGCCTCTGGTCTGGGCATAGTGAAAAATTTATATTTACTTATATTACAATTATTACTTCAACTATAATGTCAAATAATGCTTAAAAGGTAGGACAAGAATAAATTCATCATTTCATGGTCAGTTTTTAATATGATGTTTACATGTAATAATTCTGTGTAAATAATTTTGAGAATATGAGTGGTTCTTTGCATTTAAAACTATTCACTTAAGCCTATGCTTTTTTATATGGAGAATCTCTATAAAATGTATACCAGACTATTACTTCATTATATTTTTGATTTACTGAACTCAATGAAAATTATTTCTTTATTTTAAAGCTTATTAATGGTGAATTTTCAGTGTCACTCTCTAGAAAACATAAGGCCAAAAAATGGTCATTTGGGTATTTTTTTTGTAATTCATAATCTTTTATAACTCAATGAAAAGCTCTGCAATTTTTTTGACGATAATCCTCCTGATTTCATGGCATATCCTCATCCACATTTTGTAGACCAGTGACGAGTTAAGGCATATGGACTTTAAAATGGAGATAGAGCCATCCAGAGCTCATGGGGTAATATAAATTTAGAAGAACAAGCGGTTCAGAGGTTCCAGTATTTTTTCACAATGTTCAAATGTCAGAATCCTAAAGTGGAAAATCCCAGCCGTTTTCAAGAGTGAGCATGTTCCCAGGGGAAACACAAGGAAAGCCATAGCATGGGTCTTCACAGAAGAGGATATATTAAATGAATGAGGATGAAACCCAACTAAATAGTCCATATTAGGTATTGAGTCATAAAATGCCATCATAAAAAACTGCATAAGGTTTACAGAAATATTTTATTACCAACTTTCTCTGTAGTTAGGACATTAAGTAGGTAGGCTAACTACTGCCTCTCTTCACTCTTGGAAAGGAAGAGAGGTGTTTCAGTATAGCGTACACTGAGTTTGGTAGATAAAGTATAATTAATCATAGACCCAGCCCCTGAGTGAATAACTGGTTCTTGACTACTTAGTGTAATTTTATAATTTTGTTCATGGCGTAAACAAAGTCTGCTTAGGTCTGGACATTTTGAAGCACTTGACACATCCATGGGATGCTTTACACTTTTGCACATTCTTCCAACTTCTAGGGAAAAAATTGTCCCTGTGCTGCTTTCCTTTTTATTTTTTGCAAAAGTAACATTTTCTGACAGTCACTGAGTGCTCTTGCCAGAAGGGAGTAGGTATTTGGCATTCTGTATTTCCACACCACACATATTCAGAGAATGTTTGGATGAAGTACAAACCCAAATATGTACAACTGATGCTCATTAAGGCTCCCCAAATACCTGAGTTTCGAATATACTACTCTAGGGTATTTGGCCGCTGGTTTTGCACACTGGTTTGCGACAATCTGCCTTTCTGTATTCTCACTGCCTGCCTTTCAGAGTGGGCGTTTGTTTCTTGGTGCTGGCCTTGGCTTATCATTCCAGTTATGTTTGCCATTCAATAGCTAGTGCACCCAACTGTCCCTGGACTGCACACACTTTAGAATAAATAAAACTGAATAAGTAAGATTTTACACCAAACTATATTGCCTTATTTATGAAATTATTTGGGCTGGCAGAGATCTATAGTGAAACACATAGCTCATCTCTTTTTTCCAGAATAGTGGGATAGATTTTTATTGTCCATAAAATTCATTCTGGGTGGGTATCTATTCTCAGCCTTCATTATCTCCAGTGATAGCAATTCTACGGCCTCCCTTGGCAGCCTTCCCTATTGCTGAACTAGCCTTGCTTATTAATCCTATAATAATACCTTATGTTCTCTAAATATTGAAGCCGTGCTTAGCTTTCCCTTGCTAACTCACTCCTCCCAGCCCACCCAGTGAAATCCTTCTAGAGGGATACTAATTATGTAAAAGCACAGCACCAAATGATGTGTGGTGCGTCCTTGTCCTGAGGCATTCTGCAAGGGACTTGTTAGGATGGACGTTGTCAGTCCATTGAAAATTAAGCTATTAAATCTGCAGCACCAGGGTGGTGATTGAATTGCTTGTGCCACTGGGATGAAATTGCTTTGCAGGCATATGAATTTCACAGCCAGTAGTGTTTTTCCCTTCCTGTGTGCTCTAATTGTACTGTTCAGATTAATGTAATGATTTAGAGGCTCTCCAGACATGTCTATTGTAGATTGGGGAAGAGATCATTGCCTGGCACCTGTCCGAGGTGGGTGTGGTTTAAGAGTTGACCCCAAATAAGAATTCATGGTGAGTAGATCAATGATTCCTCCCATTTTTCATCCACTTTTGTACTACATTGTTGGCATTCTGTGCTTCTCTTCTTGATTATTCTTATATAAAACCTTCATATCATTCATTTTATGCCTCATCCATCCAGTTCTGGGTTTCTTTGCCTTTGCCCCCAACACTTGTGACTACTTATGAAGGACTGTTACAGTATTACTGAAAAGCCGACTTACCCCAGATGCCAGCTCTGGTGTTTACAAAAGCCCAGCATTCTTCCTTTCAGTTGGGACAACCCTCATGCTCATTAAGTATTCATAAATGGGTGGATATAAAGAACAATTTTATTTTCAAACCATCGTGTCCTTGTGGGTGACTTCCAGGTTGATAGCTCCCATGGCCTATAGACCATGGTCTTGTCTTCTCTTATGTGTGTGTGTGTAGTCCAGATTTCTACTTAATGAAAACTCATCAGGTTTAGAATCTACCATACAATGGTATAACCTCTTTAAATAAAACCCTATTTCTTTTTTTTTCCCACTGTGCAACCCACTTCAGTGCCTGAAGCCCATGGGGTAAGGCCAGGCAGTAGTTCGGGGTTAGAGTTTGCTTTGGCATGGGACACTGTGAGAGGCCCATGGGATCGGACCTGGTCAAACCCTATTTTTAAATTAGACCCTATACAAAGGTAAAGGGGCTAGGAATTCAACATACATTTTAGGTGTACAAACTTTAATGCACAAATTTCTTACATGCAATTTGTAGACAGTAATTCGTGACTAAGAACACATCAAAACTATTCTTTGCAAGCACCTCAACTGCAGGAGGCTTGTTGCTTGGCTCACTGCCCATCCTGCCCAATCTCTCCTACCAAGCATGTGCACACACATGTGCACTGACACGTTGCTTTACCCAGTTATCATCGAGAAGCACTCTAATAAGTTTGATCAGGGATCCTTATGGTAAACATTGCCTCTTAGGATCTGACTGTAGCTACCCACACTAGATAGTGGCAATCTGTCTTCAGTCTTGGATGGGTCATTGACCTGGTATTCACACTTGTTTTTCTCATGATAAATGTACGTGATCCTATACATGGAAACCACAACTTATCCCAGGTTAGAAAGAGGCCTAATATATATGTATGAGTGTGTGTGTGTATGTGTGTGTGTAATTTTTGAGATTTCAGAGTTTACTTGACATTTAAACCCAGAAAGTTTCCCCTGCTTTTCCCTCAAGTTTTAATCAGTGTCACATCTAGACTTTGCTCCCCTAGAAACAGACTTCTCTGTCTCTTAGAGCACTGGCTTCAATGTCAAAATGGATCTATCTCTCTAACTCAACTGCTCATTCTTTGGAGCACCCATGACCATTAGCTCCCCTTCCAAACACCTCACATGATATTGTCCCCTCCAAAGAGACTCAGAACTTTTTGACGGCCTTCTTCTAATGAGAAGTGGCGCATCCTCTTGCCCATGGTAACAACATCTTGAGTATGAGAAGGCCTGACAATTTTCCTCATCATGGCTGCTTTACTCTTGTTTAAGATGATGAGCTAATATAGGAAGGGATTGTCTGAAATACATATATATGTGAATATTTGGTTATATGTGTATATATAAATATTTGGTTGTATGTATATAACTATAAAATCTAATACTTTTATATTTCTAACAATAAATATTAGATTTTTAGAATAAGCAACTACCAAATATGAGGTATAAAGGAAGAAATGTATATTTGGGAGCAAAACAGTATGGATCAACCATGAATTATTTTCTTTCCTGCTTTTTCTCTTTCCTGTGGTTCTTTTCTAGGCATCTCTATCTCTCTCTCTCTTCCTTGCTCTCCCTAGAAAATGTTTTAGAAATATTAACTGGGAAGCGTACTGTGTCTTAGAGATAAATGTCTTTCCAAGAATGAAAACTGACCTGAACATGTCATATTACCCTGTGAGCACCAAAGGCAACTTGCCTGGACATAAGCGTCCCACATTTTATTACTGAAATTTTAGAATACTGCATTCTTGTGGTATCAGCATTTCATTCAGTTTTAAAGTATTTAGCTAAATACTTGAAGGATCCAGATAGAGTTTCTCTTGGCAAGAGTATTTTCTACACAGGTGATACCCAGCAAATAGCTTTTATATGGATTTTGAATCAATAAAAATAGATATCAGATGAATGTGGCAACATGTACATATTATTTGTGAGCACAAAAAAAGTGTTTCCTAAGTCTTGTCCCAAATGCATAATATATAACATTGAAAAATGAATAAGGTACGCATGTAGCATGTTCCTGCAGTCATTAGTAGGATGACTTTGAAATGAAAATTCAAAGTATAATTAAATAATGACTGTGCTCTAAGATGACTCATATGCTTGCTGCAGGTTAGCATATGGTTTTGCTAGTTATTATTTTTTCAGCTAGTGTTTTATTTTAAGATTTAAACAGCATGAAATTCCTAGCCTGTCACTCAGCAATCTTGTAATCATTGTTTTCCTCTTGGGTGGATGCCTTCTTATATTTGTATATGGATATGGATTAGAAGAAGCCCTAATTGTGCAGTGGTTTAAGAACTGAGCTGCTAACCATAAGAATCCACCAGAGATGAAAGGCCAGTGCTCTGTTCCCATAAAGCTTGTGAGCTAGGAAATCCTTTTGGAAGTGCCACACTGTCCTATAGGGTCATTGTGAGTCCAAATCAGTTTCTTAATAAGCAATAACAATAGCTTCTGAGCATATAATCTGCACGTATGGTTATGCTTTTATTTGCTGCTGGCTTATCAAACAGAACATGGGGAAGTAAAGTTTGACAATACCTAAAATTAGAGATCAGTCAATCCTTGTATTAGTTGTGTGCATCCAAAATTACATGATCCTTTTTGGTAGGGATTCTTATCACCAGTGGTAGCTAATCAGGGCTCATTGACATCCAGGCTCTCTGGAGATTTTATGTCTCATTAGAAGTAGCACTATCATTACATACAGTTAGTACTTCTAATATTACATGCTGAGAAACAGACGTAAAGAAAGCATGCAGCCACATGAGATACACATCTTTAAAATAAATAATCTGTTGGGTCAACCCATTCTCCTTCTTTAACCCCGAACTTGTGGGGTAGGCATGGGGAGTAAATAAAAATGAAAGCAATCTACTGGACAATTTAATTTCCAAATTTATAATATAGCAAGAGTTTGGACACACTGGCATTAGCCTCTCTTTTCAGTTGGCAGTTTTCCCTGGTAATCATGGTGGGTTAATACTGAAAAATTGAACACAGCTCATGAAAAAACTAGGACATGCATATTAAATAGGCAGAGAAAGGTAGAGTTACCTTTGTGATTTTAGTCTGGATTGTAGTCTTTGACACAGTCTACAGTCTTTGACTGTAATTCTTTGTAAGTTCATCTGATAACCATATTGAGTTTTCATGTGGGAAAATCGTCCTCTTACTCTAGTAGCGCAGGGGAGTCTAGTCACACAGAATGCTTATGGGTACAGTGCTTCTGGAACCAGAGAGGTTTAGACTAGCATCTAGTTATAAATTTTCAAGCCCACTGTGCAAGTCTAAACTTTACTTTCCTCATTTGTACAATGGGATTCTACTTAGAGAGTTAAAGTGAAAATAAAAATAAAAGTGAATACGTTTAAAATGCTCAGCATGATACCTAAAGCCTCACCCGCGGTCTTGAAATAGTGGTACGTACCCATAATGATTTTAGCAACATCTCGTTGCCGTTAGCTTCCATTGCACTGCTTTCAACATCCAATATAACAAAACACTGACCAGCTCTAGAGCATCCTCATAATTGTGCACTCTTTAAGCTCATTGCTGCACCCATGTCCATCCATTATATGGAGGCGCTTTCTCTTTTACACTGATCGTATAATGTCTTTCTCCAGGTCTGAATCCTTTTTGCTAGCATCCAAAGTACATCAGGAAGAGATTCAAAAAGCCTCCTTTCTACTGAGCATTCTTAGAACCTGTAGGACAAGTATTTGTTCTTCTGGCAGTCTGGTGTATGTTCAGTAAACCATAACTCAAATCCGTTACCTTCTACTTTTTTTTTTTTTGGTATTTTTTGGAGGGGTTGCATGCTTTGAGATGATGAAAACAACAAGTTTTGGGATGAGTGTACCTTAGTCTGCAAAGGTACATTTTTAGTTTTCAGCATTTTTTTGTGTGTGACATCACTGCCCTGTTGGGAGAAGTAAGCCCAGCCTTGCCCCTGGAGAATTGCTCTTGGATTTGAACCATCAACCCTGTGGGTTGCAGTTCTGCACACAACCACTACGCCACCAGGGCTCAGCCTACTTTTCAGCATTTTGAAGAGATCTTTTGTAGCATACTTTCCTAATGCAATATGTTGTTTGATCTTTTTGATTGCTGGTTAAACGGACATTGATTATGGATCCAAATAAAATGAAATCCTTGATAACGTCTTTGGTTTTTTTCATTTATCATATTGTTGCCTATTGGTTCAGCTGTGAATGCTTTTCTTTTCTTTATATTGAATTCTTCATCTACACAGCACAAGAGTCTTTGTGTCTTCATCAGGGAGGATTTCAGGTCCTCTTCACTTTCAGCAGGCAAAGTTGTATCATCTGAATGTTACAGGTTGTAAATGAATCTTCCTCCAATCCAAATGTGTGCTCTTCATATGGTTCACCTTCCTAGGCTATTTGTACAGCCTAGAGACTGAATAAATATTGTGAATGGATGCAGCCCTGACCCCCACTTTTTCTGGTTTTGAACCATATTGTTGGCACGTTCAATTCAGGGACATATCATTCACCAAGTTGTGCAACCATCGCCACTATTTTCAAGTCTTTATGACTAACAGCAATTCCCTTCAGTCAGTGGTTCCCATTCCTGAACCCTTTAATACAGTTCTCATGTTGTGATGACCCCATAAAACTATTTTTGTTGCTACTTCTTAACTGTCATTTTGCTACTGTTATGAATCGGATGACCCCCGTGGAATGCTTGTTTGAGCCCCATAGGGGTTGTGACCCACCAGTTGAGAACTGTGGCCTTAAGCAGTATCTCTTCTTATTCCCCTCCTCTTATTCCTGGTAACCACTAAAAAATTCTGTTCTTTATGAATTTGCCTATTTACATATATACTATATTTTAAATATTTTAGATCTATCTGTATATTTCCTATTTGCTAGCTCACAAAATACTTTTTCGTTAATCTGGCTTTTTCATTCAACATAGTATTTTCAAAGTTTATATTTACCTATTTTGTAAGATGCGTCACAATGGTATTTCTCTTATGGTTGAACAGTCATGCATAGTATGTATGTGTTCGTTTATCTGCTAATGGACACTTAAGACCTTTCCATATTTTTTTGCCTACTGTGAATAGTGCTGTAATACGGATTGTATGACTAAGATCTGACTCCGTGGTTTCAGTGTTGTTGGGAATACATCAAAGTGCGGACTTGTTATGTCATATGGTAATTCTACTGCCACTCTGTTTTCCATCGTGGCCATACCATTTTACAATGGTTTACAAACCAACCATTTTACAATGGTTTACAAACCAACAGCAGTGGTTGAGCGTTTTAGTATGGCCAAATCTCCAGCAACATTTGTTTGTTTCTGTTGTTTTATTTCCCTCATAAGAGCCATCCCTTATGGGGCAAATGGTCTCTCGTAGTGTTCTGCTTTGTCTTTCTAGAACTTTGCGGGTCCTAAGTATTACTGAGCTGCAGGTCATCTGCTGGAGCATACCGGTTGCTCCTTTAGGAACAAGATAACTCTGTCCGCTTTCTTAAAGGTTTTTAACCTCAGGAATCCAAAGGGACCATTCTAGTTTGTCTTCTAAAACAGCTCTGAGTTGGATTTGGCTCAATAGCAGTGACTTTGTGGGGGAGGGGAAGGGGGAGAGGGTGGGGGAGGGCTGGGTTTGGAGGGAGAGTTAAAGAACGGCAGCATCTTTCCATGTATTTATTGCCCATTTGTCTGCTTTCTTTTAGTGAAATGTATATTCAAGTAATCTATCTCGCTTTTTGAAAATCAGCTGTTGGTCTTTTTATTTGTGGACATATATGTGTGTGTCTCTACATATATATTTAAAGTAAGTTTTCTTTTTTTTTTTTTTTTTTTGTCATCACAGCTCTCTGGAGGTGGGAGTAGGAGGCCCAGCCCCACTGCTGGAATTGAACCTCCGTCCCAGTGGGCCGCAGTCCCGCGCACAACCACTATGCCACCGGGGCTCAGCCCCAGTATGCCACCGGGGTTGAGCCCCGTAAGTTTTCATTTTATAGTAGCTTTTGTTTTCCTCCTATAAGAATATCTGTAAAACCTCACATGTCCATATTTTCAAAGAAATAGCTGGTGTTCTGCTTTTATACTCGGTTTAATAGTTTCTTTGCAGCTGTGAGACAGCAGATGATAAATCAAAAAACTAATATTTCCAACTACCTCAAAAAAATTAAAATCCATGGCAGACCAAATATGAGCTAAATGAGGCTCATTGATGTTTTGTGCTAATTAGATAGAAGGTAAATACTCTGCCGTTATGACTTTTATTCAAGTTAGAACATGTGGTTGTTCGGGCTTTCTTACATTGCCCTTTAGAAAATCATTTGAAAATATATTTTGGGTCTGCTGTCACTGAGACAATATGGGTTGGCAGTGTATTGGTAACTTAATAAGCTCACCACATTTGTCATGCAGAAACTGTTCTTTATATGCAAAGCTGTCAGGCAGATTGAGTATATAATTCTTCTTTGCATGAAATAATATGATAAAACTCCAGTATCAAATTGAATGCTGTACTAGCATTTGGAATCTTTCGTGCATAGGTTGGAATTGTTTTACAATGGAAGCATTGTTTGATGACAAATACTCTTTTTGTAGCATTCATCAGTTATGTTTCAATAGCAAGCATTATCCTCCTGACTACAGGTCTGCCTTTTTTGCTGCTAACACACTGGAAAATAAAGCCCACTTCTCAGTTATGTTTGACATATTTTAAGTGGATAACTACTACAATTATATTACACAGTGTTGTAGGTGTTTTTAGTCTTCCTGCAAGAGTGTCATGTATCAGATTTTGCCTGTTTGTGATAGAGCAGACAATATTTACCTCCTTGCAGTGAGATAGATTCCTGGGTTTGATTTCATCCCCGGTGATTATGCTCCCTATCGCCATATTTTAAATCTCCATTCAATACAGAGAATGACATGTGGCTGGGCCGATATAATGTATGTCGGCATACGCAGTGGGAAAATGGGTCCGCCGAATTGTGGAGAGTGACTTTATACCAAATTCCAGATGGTCTGGCATTTGTCTCTTGTTCGGTGGTGGATATATCCTTCAAGAACCGGCCCTAGCAAGGTTAGTTTCATCAAGTTAAAAGAGAGAGAGAGGGATCCCTACCAGTAAGCATGCAGCAAATGTGCTTCAAGTAGTTCTTTGCCAAGCAAGTTCCTGTTACAGAGTGGCCCTCCGCCAAAGCTCTTCCAAGCACTCCACTCTACTTAATGCGTTTGGTATGTGGGAGCGACTCAGAAAGCTGGGACTGCCCGTGGTACACAGTCTGTCACGTCTGAAGTGTGAGCATTCCAGACACAGAGCCACCCAGCTCAGGGGTCAGCAGGGAAATGTTTTAACTGTGGGAGGGTTTAAACAGGAAGAAGAGAGAAGGGACAAAAAAGTGTGATTTTTGCAGCTCACTTCCTCTCCTGCCAGCCCTCCCTGAGCCCTCCCCTCCATCTCCCCGCCCTTTATTCTCTCTCCTGTACCCCATTTCTCCACCCTCCCTCGTCCTCTCTCTCTCTCTGTATTCTTTTCCCCCTCCAAGGATTTCTTTGATCCCCACCCCCACCCCCCTCCATTCTGTTTTGCTCTTGAATGGAGCTCTCTTCTCATAGTATTTTTTTTTAAAGATTCAAACATATTCATGGAGCGCCATAGGCCCAGATTTGGCAAACCTTTCCTTTTCAGCTGATCCGCCTTTCCGGTAGTTTGTAACAAAAGAAAACGAGAGGCTTGTTTGCATCCCATAGCTTCTTAGAGAAGTCTCCATCTGGAATGAATTCAGCATCTTTAACAAATATGTGTTCTCTATTCAAAAAAGCTTCTAAAAATAGTACTCAAGCAAGGAAAGGAAAAAATATTTTGACATTTTCTTCATGTTTTGTGTGGTAAGCACAGAGTGAAGCAGACTTTCTGTGAATTTTCACAGATTTAAGAGCTGTTGTCCTCTTATATGCACGAGATGAGCGTGTATTTGGCTCAAGAATTTTTTGGATCCCAAATACAATCTAGCAATTAAATTGGTTAGTCAGTCCCCACTCTTATCCCCAGCCACCACGCACATCAAACCCTAACACACGTGCAATACTGGTCTGCTGACGCATGCCAATACTGGTTTTCCTTATGGAGTTTTATGTGAAGGAAAACATCAGCCAGCGTTGACACAAGCCTATCCACAGACAAGGCTGGAGGCCAATGGTGAATCACGAACCATACGATTCCCTCCTAGGAAAGCTGAGCCCTTCGAAGACCAATGATCCCTCCTCTGAGTGAGCAGCTACCTAATGTACTGAAACAGATAGAGTCCATTACCGCAGAGTCCCTTCCAACGCATGGCGCACCCATGTGATCGAGAGTAGAAGCTGTATTCATAGGGTTTCTTGACTGTCATCTGTAGAGGAAGCACAATGCCAGGCTGTGAGGTAGATCTGAAACCTTTCCCAACCTTTGCATTGCTCGTTACATACAAATGATTGGAACCACCTAGAGACCTCCGGAGTGTCCTGGGATGTGCTGCGAAGTTAACTCTGATTCCTAGCCAACGTTTGGGAGAGAGGAGAGGAGAGCTGGCCCACAGGGTTGCTTCCTAGGGCTGCTAGGAATTAGAGTCAGCTTGAAGCACAGCAGCAGCCATCTTGAGAGGAGCACCTTCCCAGATGCTTTCTTCAACAGAACTGTCTTTAGGCAGTAGCCAAGTGCTTGAACCTCTGAGCCATCTGGACTACTACCAGGTATATTCGGCTCTGTGCTATGCACACTATGAGAGGGATTCAGAATACTTATGGAAACATTGCGTTACCTTTGAATTCCTTGCTTTCCCTATACTCTGAAAAAGCCTCCTTTGTATTTTTCAGGGAGTTTCGGTGGCAATATTGGTTAAGCATTTGACTGGCAACTACAAAGTCAATGGTTCAGACCTACCAGGAGCTCCACAGGATAAAGGTGAGGCTGTCTGCTCCGAGAGAGATGTACAGCCTCAGAAACCCTATCTAGGATTATTAGGAGTCAGAATCGACTCAAAGGCAGTGAGTTGAACAGACATTTTCTTAAGTAAAGTATTCGTTGCTCTATATTGAGAAACCTGAAACTCAGAAAACTTTAGCAAATTGTCAAAAGCAGACTGACTGAGAAATACACCCAAGATATTCAAATCTAGTCCTGATGGTGTCTCTGTTTCCATCACAATTTAGACAGGAATAAACCCCAAGTTATTGTTCTTTTTGGTCAAATGTGTATTTAAATAATTTTTAAATATTATGCTAAATTCTGTTCCCTTATGTCCTAACACTAGTTGAAATATTAAAGGATCACCTTTTAGAAAACTGGAAACTGTCATTTAAATATTTTGAATGTATTTAAAGTTATAAAATTGACTCTAGATTTGGCTGAGCCCCGATGGCATAGTGGTTGAGTGCGGGACTGCGACCCACGGGCTTGGCAGTTCAAATCCAGAGGCAGTTCTCCAAGAGCAAGGCTGGGTATCTCCCATGACCACCAGAGGGCAGTGATGCCTCAAAAAACAAAAACAAACAAACAAAAAAATTGACTCTGGGTCAATAAAGAATATAGTACTTTGATTATTATTAACCTCCAGTCTTTTGTTATTTTTGTGCAGATGTTGAAGAAAATATTCTCCAAATTAAAGTTAGTGGCCATTTATAAATTAATAAAAGCATATTTAACACAGGCTTAATTTCTAGCAAAGAAGCATATTATCTTAGGGCTATCTGATGCAAAATATTGAAAGTTCTTCATCTAGCAAAACTATGACTCCTACTAGAGAGATGATGCCTCCATTGTTCAAGTGCCCCATAAGATTTAGGAGAGTTGTATGGGAAAAGAGTTTCAAGTGTGTTCTGATGTCATATGTAGCTGCAATGTAATGTGGGCCAATGTAATGGGAAAACTATCTCCTGAACCTGACACAAACAGGAAGCAACCTTATACTATGACATGTTTCTAAAAGTGCTTACTGTTCCTAGGTGTTCGTTAAGGTTGGTTTGGGCTAAAATGGCCTTTCTAAATTACATTTATGGCACAAAATAATACCCCAGGCTTAAGTTTCAAGAAAGTGCAAGTGATTGGAAAATAAATAACTCTTTCTCTCAGTCTCTTATAAACTGGTTTAAAAGGAAACATCTGGGAGTGGCTTAGAACATCTACTCTAACCTCTCTTTCAGTTTCAAGAGGGACAACGTAGGCTCCCAGTATCAAGTGACAGGCCCCACATTTCACAGCAGTTACATTCGCAGGGAGCTGGAGACAAGCCCCGCACCATCCACGGTGCTCTTCCCCCACTGATGATCGGTCTTGCAAGCTCCCTTGAACAAGCTCCGCATCTACTTCATCTTGATTTGCATTTGTTTTACTTGCCAGCTATAGAATATCAATCCCAGCATTTTAAACATCATAAATATCATAAATGAGGCTTAGAGCGTATTTTGAGCTTTATCTGTGAGTTGCATAAAAGCAAATAAATTGTTCCATACTTTACAGAATGATATCAACTGACACACACACACACACACACACACACACACACACACACAGAGAGAATAACCACTTGCGTTCAGCCTAACCATAAGTTCTTTGTAAACTACTCGAATTGAATCTAAAGGTTTATATCCATGATCCTCCAAGTGCGATACCTGGGCAAGCAGCATCAGTGTCAGCTACACATTTATGAGAAATGCACATTATTCCACCTATTCTTCAAATAGACTGAATTAGGATCTCTGGGATTTGTGCCCAGTAATCTGTGCTTTATGTTTAGTGAAGCAATCTAAAGTTCAAGAATTATTTATCTATTGATCTACATGTAAGGTAGAGCTTGATTTAAGGAGTAGTTCTGTTGTCCTGGCTCCCCTGGTTGCGAGGGACTACCTGAATACTTAGCTTTCTTACCACACACATTTATTCCTTCCTCTTTTCCTTATTATACAATCACTTGATATCCCCCACCCCACCCCCTGTGTGTTTATTTGTTGCTTGCATGTAATCAATGCCTTTTAGGTCTGATTGTTGAGTACCAACTATGGACTTGTAACATGGACTTGTAACATGGTTTAAAATGAATTCCACCACCCCTTGATAGATGACTGCAGTGGCCTCACCAATTTTGAAAAGATTCTTATAGGCTGTTTTCTTTGCTAAGTTTGAATGATTGGCTCTCCTACTTATCTCCACCTCCCTTGCTACTAATTGGTGTTTTTGTTGGCTGACCGCAAGTGGGGTCAAATGCAGGGGATGCTGGCCGAGTTCATGGTCCTCTCTTTCATGTTGCCCTCTCCCCTCTCCCTGCACTCGCTTCTCCTGCTCAGTGTTCTGTAACGGGATATGTTAGCTGAGGACATGTGCTTTCTCGTGGACACACAACATAATTCTTCTGGAAATAAGTGGAAATGCCTCATTCCTCAAGCTCTAGGTCTAAATTCCCTTTCTACTGACTAGAAGACACTAAATTCTCTTCATTATCCTTGTCTGGCTACAGAAAGACCAAGATAAATGGCATTTGCAAATGAAAAGAATCTTGGGGGCAAGGACTTTGGTGTGTGCCTAATAAGAAATCAACATTTTTTTCCCCTTCCTGTCAGTGTTTCATCTGCTGTTGGGAACTCAGGAAGTGGTTGCAGACCTTCTAGATGTAGATTTTCTCATCACTTGTAATCCACAAATGATTGAAGAGCACTGTGTTCAGAGAAGCCATTCATCATGATTATTACGCAGAGGAATGCCTCTTCCTTATTTAACTTCCACCAGCACTGGGGAGTGGAGAGACGACAAGTAGATCTAACAGGATGAGCACAATGGTGACAGGAAAGTTAGAGCTCTGTAGCGATGAGACTAGCTGTATTAAATAGGCAGCTGCCAAGCAAGTTGACTTTCAAGCCTACTAGCAAGAGCTGCTATCTAAACTAATATGTTCCTGACAAATTGCAGGTGCCCCAAATTCTTGTCATAGAAGGGAGAACAAAACTTTGAGTACCTTAGAGGAAGACATAAAGTTGAAATGTCTCAAGAGGGGACCTATTGACGTCAAAACACAAGATGTGCCGAGCTCTAACGTTATGCTGGGAGTGTGAGTGGCACATTTTGCGGGATGGGAAGCTGGTGGAAAGAAGAGGAGAGCGGGCATGCTCTCTCCTCTAAGATGGTCAATATAAGGGGGAAATTGCTGCGGAGACGACGCGTATTTTGCCCTTTTTGCTGATGTACCTACTAACATTTTCTCCTGCAACACCAGTGTGTTCCAAGTGAGAGAG
The DNA here is from genome assembly GCA_004026705.1 of Nesogale talazaci. NCBI lineage: Eukaryota > Metazoa > Chordata > Mammalia > Afrosoricida > Tenrecidae > Nesogale > Nesogale talazaci. The sequence goes on from PVJH01000125.1 coordinate 375,180, forward strand.
TTCATGTCTAGACCAGAGCAACTTTAAAGAAACGTAGGGAGATATTTTAATGGCACTTGTATGCATTCCATCAGCCACTGGTTGATGAAAGTGCTTACACACTCGACTATCAAGTAAAAGGTTGGTAGTCCATGCCCATGCAGAGGCCTCTTTGAAGAAAGGACTAGGGATCTATTGCCGAGATGCGAAAGCCTTGGTCATCCATTCTGAGACGAGTCTTCCAGTGGCGCCCATGGTGTGACAGAAGTCAGCAGGGATTTGCCAGTAACTGAGTGGTATTTTTTGTTTGTTTGTTTTCTCTTCTGCTCCAGACTGGCTACATAATTTGGAGACTGTCAGCAAAATAAAATTTGAGGCCCCTTCTTTAAAAATTATGAAGAATTTTAAGCTACTACTTGTGGAGGACTGAACCACAAGCGATATCTTTCTAAGGATGGAGAACATCATGCTTGTCAATGGAGATGGCTTTGGGGGCTCTGTCTGTTTCAATGTGGGTTTTCCTTTCTTTTCACCTAGTGTGCATCCCCAATGGAGTGCTACTTTTAGGCAGAATACACTTTTGTAAGGCCTTATTTGGACATCCCACTTTTAAAATTTTCTCTAAGTTTTGAGAATGGAAGAAAATCTTCAAGCATGGCCCAAGCTGGTGAAAGCTAAATATGTCTTACAATACGAAGTAATAAAAGGAATCCACGGTGGTGACTTGGTGAGCTGCCATATGAAATGCCAGCAATTTGAAACCACCAGTTGCTTTGCAGAAGAAAAAGGGGTCAGTTACTCTCATAGAGGTACCTCTTGGAAACTCACAGGGCAGTTCCACCCCGTCTTCTGGGGCTGCTGTGAGTCAGTATTGACTCAATGACAGTGAATTTGGTCTTAGTACCTTTATATCATGTTTAGTCCTAAGTTTGTTCGATAAAAAAGCAAAAAAGAGAATAGCTGTTTTGTGATCCCACCATATCAAAAGCAAAGCTTATCATAAGCTGTGTTAGTCTAGGTAGACCCTAGAAACAAATTCATAGACATGCATATGGATATAAGGGAAAGATTTACATACAAGAGGAATGGAACATTGAGAAAGCATCCCAACCCAGTCTAGTCTTAAGTCTAATATTAGCCCATCTGCCCAATACCAGTCTACAAAGTCTCCTTCCGACTTACGAAGCACATGCGATGACACCAGGACAACCACAGGTGAGTGGGTGCAGAGTCTTTTATGTCCAGTGGTAGTAGAAACATCTCAGCGCTAGCAAGAGTCTCCATGTGGCTTCTCTGGCCCCAGAGGTTGGCTCTGTCAGGGCAAGCCCATGTGGTCTCTTTTCTGGCTCCTCCATCTCCAGGAATCAGGATCGATCAGCATGCTGTCATCTCGTCTTGTCAGTAGTTTCACTCCAGAGACTGAGTCAAGCCTCTCTCCAATTGAGAAATGTCACGAGACTTCCCAGAGTTCTCAGGAGAAAGCCGTGCCCACATAGAGGCCTCATTGGCTATCTCCAGAGTGACGGGCTAGATTCCACTCTTAGACTCCCAATCATGAAATTGACACAAGAGTACATGACTGCCACATAAACTCATCTAAATCTAATTCTGTTTATAGTTCATTTATAATATCTCAACTTAGCCTATTACCTTTGTTAATGCTGTGCTTTCTATTGTTGTTTAATCTTAGAAGAAAATTATGTCAGAATATCTCCCTAGTATAGCAGAAATTATAGAATACAAATGCTTCTTTTATGTTTAGTTATTCATTGCTCTTGTCTACTGAGTCCTAGTAGTAGTGTTGTCCATACACAGGTTTGCTAAGCTTAAGGTCAGTGGTTCAAACCCACCAGCTATTCTTTGGGAGTTTGATAAGGCTGTCTGTAAAGATTTCACAGTCTTAGAAACCAAATATAAGCCTATTGGAAGTTGGAGTAAACTCAGTTGAAGTGGGTTTTTGTTTGTGGTGTTATTTTTTATTTGCTATTTATTGATGTTTGGTATTTATGTATACATATAATCTCTAAAAAATATTCCTGGGAATAAAGTAATTGTGCTAGTCCGGGTAGACTAGAGGAACAAATTTCATAGACATGCATATTGATATAAGGAAAGGGTTTATATACAAAAGGAATGTGAGACTGAGAAGGCATTCCAGCCCAGTGTAGTTCAAGATCATAAGTCCAATATTAACCCATATGCCCAAAATCAGTCTATAAAGTCTCCTTCCGACTCACAAAGTCACAGGTCAGTGGGTGCAGAATCCCATCAGGGGTCTCCACATGGCTCGTTGCTTCCAGGGCTCAGGGTCCATCAATATCAGAAGCAACTCATCACTGGCAGAGGTCTCCATGTGGCCGTCCCAGCTTCAGAGTTCTGACTCCATCAGGGAAAAGCCGTGTGGTCTCTCTGCCGGCTCCTCCAGCTTCTCAGATGCTGCCATCTTGTCTGTGATTAATCTTCTCTGAGACAAACTCCCAACAACTGGGGAAGGTAGCGTCTCATCTTCACAAGGGAAATATCGTGAGATTTTCAGAAGTCTCAGGAGAAAGCCATGCCCACACAGAGGCCTCATTGACTACTCAATGGCTATCTCCAGATAGACTAGACTCCACCCCTACATTTCAATCATAAAATTAACATAAGCACATGACTGCCACAGTAATTTTTGTTTGTTTTTGTGTTTTTTAAATCATTTTATTGGGGAGTTAATCAGCCCTTATAACAATATATACATATATCCAATGTGTCAAGCACATTTGTACATTTGTTGCCATCATCATTTTGAAAAGATTTTTTTTCTACTTGAGCCCTTGATATTAGCCCTCATTTCCCCCATCCCTCCACAAACCTCACTCCCTCACAAACCTCTGATAATTTATAAATCATTATTATTTCTCATGTTTTACACTGCCTCCCTCTCCCACTTTTCTGTTGTCTGCCTCCCGGGGAGGAGTTTATATGTGATTGTGATCAGTTCCTCATTTCTCCCCGCATCTTTCCCTTCCCCTCCTGGTATCACTACTCTCATTATTGGTCTTGAGGGGTTTATCTGTCCTGGATTCCCTGTGTTTTCCAGCTCTTATCTGTACCCATGTACATGTTGTGGTCTAGGTGAATTTGTAAGGTAGAATTGGGGTCACAACAGTAGTGGGGGGGGCAGAAGCAGTAGAGAACTAGAGGAAAGTTGTATGTTTTATTTGTGCTATACTGCACCCTTACTGGCTTGTCTCTCGCTGTGACCCTTCTGTAAAGGGATTTTCAAATATTATTTTTTAACAGATAAAAATTGCCTTTAGAAAATGTTTTTAAAGCATGTTAATATGTAATTTAATGGCTTTCAATCTGTGAAATATCATGGGCACAATCTCCGTAACCTTCCCAGTGAATAAGAATAACCACTACCAATAACCCTTTTGCCTTGTTAGAAAAAAAATGATCCCCTACAAATTACAAAATGCCATTATGTGTGCACATACAAAAGCTCTTTAAAAAGCAGTTAAATGTTTCATTGATAATGCATTTAATTAATTTATAATGATAATTACATAAAAGCATATTAAGAGATATTAAGTAATTAATATGTTATACAAGTATGTATTTCCTAATTTCATTTTTGACAGCTTTATGAAGTCAGTGTTATGAATCACTTTCCAGATGAGTAAAGAAGCTTATAGATTCTAAGTTGCTCACTGTCAGACATTACAAGATTTGAACATAAGTCTATGAATTCTTTTCATACTATGTACAGTTTTAGGTAAAATATTAAAAACTACAAGTGTTTTTATTCTCAATTCTCTCTCTTCTTATTCTGTAACATTGGTTAAGCCAGGTAGCAAATATTTAATTTGATCCACAAGGGTGTTAAAGCTCAAGTAGGTAAAATAGCTTCTTCCAACTTGTCCAGCTCTCTATTAGCAAACAAGTCATCCTGGGTTCCATGTTCTTACTCTTACACAATGTCATCTCCACCTGGATACTTGTCTACTACTGTTCAACTGAAATAGATGGTCAATGGGCTGATTCCAAAGCATAGCAGCCCAAGGGAGTCTCTGAGTCTACAACTCTTTGAGGGAACACATAGCATGCTCACTCTTCCACAGAGCAATTGATGGTTTCAGAACCACGACCTTCTCATTGGCACTCTGCTGCTTGACTGACAAATATCATGTGCTAACTTTGAATCTTTTTTGATCTTGAATGGAGTCTCTATGTAGTTAATATCTGCAGAATGCCATATATACATGTGTTAAGCCAAAATTTTTAGTGTACATTTTATGCAATTTTTGTGGTAAAATTAGGCGCCTCCACTGATATTTGAGTCAGCTTATACTCGAGTATATGATATTTTTATTATTATTGCCCCTTTCTTGCATTCAAATAACAATTGCTTTCCAAGAAGAAATGTGAACTATTGCCATTTTTATTCTGAGAATGTAGAATACTTCAGGGACAATGCCAAACACTGCTAATTGGATTTTCTTTAATTAGATTAAAACCAAAGGATCACATTTTCTGTGACTGTGTAACCTTACTCCTCTTGTTTAATCTTCAGAAACCATTATGTGTTGGTAAGACCGCATCCCTGGGGACACAGTGGGGTAACTGGTCACAACAGAGATGACTGAAAATAAGATAGAAATTCCTGGTGTGATAAGGAGATAAAAAAATTGAAAAAAATGAAAAAAATTGAGAAGAGGCTATGATGAATTCTGGGCTATTCCAAGAAATAGATACTCCAAACACGACCCCCTTCCCCAAAAGATAGTTGGCTTCCAAAGCGAGGTAGTAAATCTTCTGTTGGAGATCAGAGACCAACTTCTCTCTAGCACTCATCGCTGAACTGAAGAGCTCACTGATCAGAAGGCTAATTTTAAAAAGTGTATGTGAAATGGATAGAAAATGATGACATTTCTTAGTGGTTTAAATGTATTTCTAGAATATATCATGTCATTTCTTATTCATGGCAACCCTATATAGGAATGTGGAATTGTAAATATTTATAGAGTAGATAGCCTCATCTTTCTTCTGTAGCTATCGGCTGGTAGCTTTAGTTAGTGTTTATCTTTCTTTTTCTTTTTAAATTTATTAATCAGGATTTAATAAATACACCTTATCATTCCATCGTTCAATTACATCAAGTAGAATTGTACAATTGCTTTCTCTAGATTTGGAATGTGTTAAAATTTAGTTTATTTGTGTTTTACTCATTGTTTTCTATTATCTGTACTCTGTCTTCATTTATTTCTCATAAGGTATTTAGAAGTTAAGAATTACTAAAAAAAAGCATCTTTGAAATATGTCCCAAATTATGACAGAAGAAAAATAGCTAACTTAATCTTTGTAGATTACAAAATCACCACAAAACAACTTATTCTATGTCTTGGGTATCCTCAAGTATGTGAGTAACCTACTGTCATAGCTTTCAAATATAATCATCTTGAACCTTATGCCTATTTTTCATAAACTACACAGTCAATTAAGTGTATATTAAAATCTGTGATTTAATCATGCAGTTTTCCACATGTAGCAGAAAATATCTGTGCAGTTGAGGAGGAATTGGAGAAAATTTCACCAACCCTTTCTCAATGTAAAGTTATGTCATTCTAAGCTTGTAAAATAAAATAAAGATGTTTAAAATGACATGATGGATTGCACATTGTACTGCTAACCTAAAGGTCAGCAGTTCAATACCACCAACCCCCATGAAGAAAGTTCAGGCTGTCTTCTCCCATAAAGATTTGGTCTCAGATTTCCACAAGGGTAGTTCTAATCTGTCTTATGAGTTAAAATGGATTCAATGGCAGTAAGTTTAGATTTTAATGATTAAACATAGGATTTACTGATGTGTTCTAAAGTGAAGATGAATTCCCAATCAGATAAATATTATATTTCATATGTTTAAGCCATTTTAAAAAGTTTGGCTGTTAGGAAAGACTTTCAGTGCAATCGTTTTCTTATATAGTTGCCATTCAGAATAATGATAATCTCTGAACTAAAGAGTGTCTCTATCTGGACATATCTATTGTTATTATTATTGATTTAAATGTGTTCAAGTCTGTTCTGATTCTTAGTGAAATGAAACACTACCGCGTCCTGCAGCTTCATGGCTGTTATCATGCTGGAACCCATGCTTGCAACCACTATGTCAATCACTAATAACTATTCATCTTGAATTCATGCTTGAAAAATGTCCAAAATCAGAAGTTAGTAGCTAGGTTCTCATTTCATCGATTATGAAATATGAGGTATATGACCTTAAGGTACTGGCCTAAGGTCTAAAATCAGCTGGCAAACAAGGCAGCTGAAGAGAGTAGAACCATGTATTCTGGCCTATATCCATTTTGGAATCGCTGGGTTATACCATTAGCTAAAATCCTTGATTTTTAACCAAATGGTTGGAAGTGGTTGTTGACCCAAAGAGTCTTGGGAGAAAGACTTTGAATTCTGTTTTTAAAATCTCCACCTTCGAGAACATACGAAACACAGTTTTACTCTGATGATTTGTTACTGTCAACTCAAAATAATGAAAGACATTATTCTGACCTCAGACAGTGGCAATCCTTTGTTTCTCATTCCCTTCTCCTTCTCATCCTACCCTTTTTCTCTATTTCCCTCCCTCTTTCCTTCAATTAAAACTAAATAACTAAATTCTTTCACTTGTAAAGGAGTGTCTTCTTATTATAATATGTATTTAAACATCAAAGGGAATTTGGCTCAAGAGGTTGCACCAAGTCTGTACCAAGCACCATGGGGTGCTGAAAAATTTTGAAGTCTATGACAGTACAAAGGAGGTCTGCTGGTGTCATGGACTATCCATCCAATTGTGAACTTCAAAATCAAGTGGTTCCAATCCACGAGTAACTCTAAAGGAGAAAGGTGAAGCTGTCTGCCCTCAAAAGATTCAAAGCCCCAGATATCCAAAGGGATAGGTCTACTCTGTTATCTTAGCTTGCTATAAGTTGGATGTGACTTAAGGAAGTGAGTTTGGTTTTAAGGATTTGTAACGATATCATGTTATCTGTGGAACTGGAGTACATAGTGGTGGGAGCTTGACTCCTGGAAGGTATAATAGACCTTTTCTTACCTAAACAAGGGCAAAAGGGAGATTGTCCTTGGTTCGGCTTCAGTTCATCAGTTCTGAATCTTCTTTTGGTAATTTCTGGGAAAGAGCAAGTTCCACATCACTGCTACTGTTTTTAGTTTCATAAGGAATCTTGGGTCTATAAATGGTATTCTTTTTGTTGCGACTAATGTCTTAAATGCATTTCAAAATCAATTAGCTACTATGTGCAAGAAGGCTACTCATTTGAAAGGTAACTCTTATCTTTCGTGACTGTTTACCAGTATGGGGCATCAAAACCACAGGGTTTAGAATTGAGTCTGTTACTGTTACTTTTCTGGAAGTGGCTTAAGTCAACCATTCTCATGGTCCTATTTTTCTTTCTATTTTTCCAAAAAAGGTCATTTAAATGTTTAAGCATTTAATCACAGAGGAAATTAATAAAATAGGTTGTCATGTACTTTTTTCCTGAGGAAATTCTCCAGAAAAGAGAAAATACAGACACCTCCTGTGTTCATCCCCGACTCCTAGCTCAGGACCCATGGGTTTCCCTGCAGGTACTTCAGTCCCAACAAGATGTCTTTACACAAAGACTATACAATTCTTAATTATCTAATGTCAGATTCTAAGCATTCTGCAAAGGCCATATAGTCAACTGTGATGGCAGCAGGATTTGTCTTGTTAAAGACCCTGAAGTTAAATTATGGCTAGACTTTTCCCCCAAGGCCACCTTGTTAAATTATGGTGGATTATTCTTCTTCATCTATACTTCCTTTAGTATGTTAAATGATCATAGGAACTGAGGGGTAGTCGTTTAAATTCTTTGTTCAATTAACTCTACATGACAGTACTGTCTGTAATTTTTCTCGTGAAGAGAACAGAAGGATTGAGAATGAAGAAGTGGTTCTTGAAATTCACTGTTTTATCTACTCCTGGCACAGATACACCCTCAATGTGAGTTTTCTTGAGAGAGGAGGAAGTCCTACATTCTAACAGTGTTGGAAGGGGAAATTCATGCTTACACCAGGATTTTTTATGTCATTTTTTTCTTTTTCTCTGCTGGGCTTCCACAAAATTTTGCTATCACCTATTTCCATAAGAAACCCTTTTGTAGGACACCATTCCTCCTGTTTGTACATTTTACTTGAGTTGCAAGCCAGGCCTTACTATAACTTCCTAGGAATCTCCATGAAAACACAGGTTAATAGACTGATGTGTGGGTCTCATATTTTAAGGTCCAACTAATATTCTATGGCCGGAGGAGACCATTAAGGAATCAAATTTGATTGAAGTCCTGACACAGATGTTGACAGCATAATTAAAATGATTAATTTGGAGTCAGAGAATGTTTCAAACTAATTAGAAAAGTGATGTGGCCATACCCCCACACTGTATATGACCATTAGCAGGAGCACATTTCCTGGCGTCTACGCATCTACAATTTTGTTTAACATTTTCTTAGCTTCTGAAAAAGCTTATGTTAGCTACTGAGGGCAAGAGCATACGGTACAAATGTTTAAAAATCTAAAATAACTCCTTTGATTTGCAACTCTAACATCTCACTAGCAGTTGATAGAAACTTTCTCAACTAAAAGTTAGATGGGGGAGAAAAAAAAGAAGAGTTCTTTCCAGAGTTTCTACTTTCCTTCTTTTTGTGTTCTATATAATCTGATGGTGGAAAAGTTAGTGAATTTTGGCGAGCTGAAGCAAGAGTTTTACCCAGAATGATGAGAATCCCTTTGTTGCCAAAGAGGAAATGTGATGCTTCTGGGGATAGGTGAGAGAGAGATGAACAATGGGGAAGCCATAAACCTTATGCTAATTGCTATAATTTATTTCATTTTCTTCTTAAAATAAGAACTAAAATCGCTTCTTGAGAGAATTATTCTTTTAAGTTTCAGGTTAACTGTCTGAAACTTTCACGTTGAATTCAGATTGGTACTTTTCCAAACATTTACATGCAGGAAAGTCTGCCACTCCATGATACAGCATTCCTAATGATATTTGATAAAGAGGTACCCTATATTTTTGCATGGAAGAGACGTGTTGAGGTTGGAGTTATGCATTGGTCTGTTAACCACGAAGTCAGCAGTTAGAAACCACCAGGCACTCTGAGAGGAAAAAGTGGCATTTTCTACATACGTAAAGAGCTAAATGCTCAGTAACCTACAGGTGCAGCCCTTTCCTGTCCCATACCATGCATCTGAGTCAGAATTGACCAACTGGCAGTGATGTGTGTGATTTGTTATATGAACGTGCCCTGGTGGCTCATTGGTGACATGTAGGACTGCTAACTGTAAGTTCAATAGTTCAGGAACCCCAGAAAAGGGAGAGTTTTGATTCCCATCAAGAGTTACAGACTCTGAAACCCACAGACATAGTTCTGCTCTGTTCCACAGGCTTGCTAGGTGTCACCTTCAATTCAATAGCAGTGATGTTCTTCTGATTACTATTTGTTATAGGAAGGACCGAGTCTACTTCATATGGATAGTGGTGGTTTAAATATAGCTTTGTATCCATTAATTTATGAAAGAATGAACACCACACACACAGAAGATGCACAACAGCCAGCATGACCACAAGGTGGTGAAAGGTCTAGGCAATAGACATCAAATGGGGGGGGTGGGCAAGAGACACATCACTGTGTGCACACATCCCCAAGGAGTCCAGTGAGGACATGTGGGAACATGAGCAAGAGAGGTGAAGAAAGCTGATGGTGCCCAGCTATCAAAAGATATAGCATCTGGGGTCTTAAAGGCTTGAGCATAAACAAGCATCCATCTAGCTCAGGAGCAACAAAACCCACCATAAAGGAAGCTCACTTGCCTGTGCAATCATGAGGTGCTGAAACAATCAGGTAGCAGCCATCAAAGAACAAAAATCAAAATCAATGGACCAATTGTCTCCCAATATCGCTGAAGACAAGTGGATACAGAGGCAAACAGAGTAGAAGAAACGATAGTGCTCAGTTACCAAATGATTGAATGTCTGGAGTCTCAAAGACTTGAAGATAATCGAGTCGCCATTCAGCACAGAAACAGCAAAGCCCACATGGAAGAAGCACACCAGCATGCGTGATCAAGAGGGGCTGAAGGGGGCAGGTATCGAGCATCAAAGAACAAGAATCACATCATTACAAGTGAGGGGGAGAGCAGGGTGGGGACCTAAGACCCACTGGTGGGTAATTGGCCACCCCTTTACAGGGGAGTCACAGGGAGGAGACAGACCAGTAAAGGTGCACCTGGGCAGTGATGATGCATACAAGTTTCCTCTAGTTCCTGAACCCTTCCTTCCCCCAACCATCATAGTCCCAACTCTGTCTTACAAGTCCAGATGGACTGGAGAAGGTACACTGATGGAGAGGGGAGCTGGAGATATAGGGAAACCAAGATGGATGAGCCCCTTCGGGGCCAGTGGTTAGATTGGAGCTGCTGGAAGGGTAGAGAGAAGGTGGGGTAGAGAAATGGAACCAACTCCAAGGATATACAGATTAGCTCCTATTTGATGGATGGACATCAAAGGAGTGGGGTTGCGGGAGATGTTGGGCAGTGTAAGATATGACAGAACAATTATAATTTACAAAGTATTGAGGGTTGATGGGGAAGGGAGTGCAGGGGAAGAGGGGAAGGGATGGAAAAGCCAATAACAAGGGCTCGAGAAAAAAGGCAGTTGCTTGGAGAATGATAACAGCAGTGGACATGCAAAGGTGCTTGGCACAGTATGTTTATTTATGTATTGTGGAAAACGATGTATGAGCCCCTAATAAAATGATTTTTAATAAAAAAAATGAACACATGTAATTTTATTAAATATCCTTTAAGCATAGTGGATTATGACTCAGGCTGCTAACAGCAAGGTCTGCGGTTCAAAACCAAGTAGCAGCTTGAGAATCAACAGCTCTGCAAGAGAGAGGCGAGGCTTCTCTATACCCCTGAACCTTACAGTCTCAGAACTTCACATGGGCTGTTCGAGTCTGCCCCACTAGGTTGCTGTGAGTCAAAATACACTTGTTGGCAATGAGTTTGGTTAGGGTTTTAGAGACTATGCTCTATCAGGAGTTCTCAAACTTTTTAAACTGGGGGTCAGTTCGCTGTCCCTCAGCCCGTTGGAGGGCCGGACTATAGTTTAAAAAAAAAAGACAAACAACTATGAACAAATTCTCTGCGGGCCAGCACGAGTCCACTGCTAAGCAGGAGAGCAGCAGTGGCTAAAACACCTGGCGGTCCAGATAAATGTCATCGGTGGGCTGCCTGTGGCCCATGGGCCATAGTTAGAGGAGCCCTGCAGTCTAGCTCATACACTGCAGGTGTTGTAGAATTGTATGGCAACTTGAATAGATATAAAAGTTTAGTAGTGGAATCTAACCTCTCAATCTGCTCAGAGCCTTCTGGTGTCTCTCCGGGGTTATGCACTTCTCATAAAGAACATCCTGAGCACCTCCCTCTTTCTGGCACTTTACCTTCCTGCCCTCTGGCACTGGCCTTGTTTCCATGGACCTTGGATACACACAACGCTCCCCTGGCCAGCCATCTTCCTGAACTCTGCATATTTCATGCAGCTGTGTGAGTCTGAAGAGGGACTTATGGACTTGTATTGGCTTAGGGCTGGAATTGCACTGATCTGGGCTGCTTTCATGATATATAATTGCTTCTTGAGGTAAAGCTATTTCTCATATATGAATGAGGGTCACTGGATTTATTTCTCTGGTCATCCTGGCCTAACACATATGCCAGAGGTTCTCAACCTGTGGGTGGTGACCCTTTGGGGAATTGAATGACCCTTTCACAGGTCACGTAGGTCACGTAGGACCATTGGAAAGCACTTAAATATATCCCAATATATAATTACATACTCTTTTGTGATTAATCATTATGCTTTCATTATGTTTAATTATGTTCAATTTGTAACAATGAAAATACATCCTGCATATCAGATATTTACATTACAATTTGGAACAGCAGCAAAATTGCAGTTATGAAGTAGCAACGAAAACAATTTTATAGTTGGGTGGTTATCACAACTTGAAGAATCATATTAAAGGGTCACAGCATGAAGAAGGTTGACTACTGACATATACTATAGATGTATAGGTATGTTATAGGATGTATATAGGAGAAAGGTGAGGCTTTCTACTCCCATAAGGATTTATCCTCTTGGAAAGCCACAAGGACAGCGCTATCCTGTTCTATGGGGTCACAGTGAATGGGAAATGACTCAACAGCAGTGAATTTAAGTATAGAACATATACTATTATATATACATATACACACATGCATATATATGTCTTCAGGTGTGCATGCTTTTGTGTGTTTTATGATAGAAAAAATAGACTCTGGTAAAAATGACATTTTGATGGATCACAGGAAATAGTGCATTATGTAGATTCTATATACTTCCCAAGGTTATGACAAAAAACTTAACCTTGCAATCCATGAATCAAGATCCTAGGGGAACTTGAACAGCATTAAAATGCCACTTTGGCTTACTTTGAGAAGAGTACAACATGGTGACAGAATTAAATATTTAGCTTACCTCTCCACACAAAACTTCATTGTCAGAACTACTCTAACAGCAGTTGACCTACCATTATGATGCCTCTAATGTGAAGCACTGAAACAGGCAAGACAATACTGACCTTGGCAGTATTTTGGTTGGTGATGATAGGCATAATCTAATCAGAATATTTCAGGACAGTATATAAAGACCCTACACAATTTTCACTGTGTTCTTGAAGAAATGGTGAATGAAACAATGTGCCTGCTGTTAGGAGTTGCTTCTGACTTGTGATAGATTTTTTGAGTCCCTTTACAGATAAAGTTGCAAGCTTCCTTCTTCTTCTTACTTTACAGAATTCTGTATTCCTCTCATTTCAAGTGTTCTGGCTGGCTGGTGAATTAGGCTAATTAAGGATGAAACCAATTCCCCAAAGGGAATACTGAATGAAAATATTTTAGGCAGATTGGTTCTGAAGACTTTTCAATCTGTTCAGGAAATATTAATAATATGCAATCAGAGTTATGCATCAAAGGAATGTTGTAAAATATTTCATTGTTCATGCTGCATATAGTCAGACACAACAACACTGAAGCAGGTTCTATTAGAGTGACACATACTTGTGGTAGGTGTAAGGCCATGGGAACTTCCCAGTCTTGATTCTGTGCCTTAATAGATAAATAGACAAGTAGGTAGATAGATTATATAGATAGATAGATTATAGCTACGTAGCCAGATAAAATTGCCCCCCTTTTTTAATAATGGTTACTATATACCAATAGAAATGGGGGGGTAGCTTCAGTTTTTCCTTAAGTAAATGAGTATCAGTTGGTCAAAAAAGGAAAATTCTTAAATCTCAGGACCCTGATATCCTCCTTAAGTTAGGTCACAGGGACCTAGGATTGATTTTAAATAGGAAATGGAAGCTCATCTCAGAAGTGCAATAATCCATCTGTAGTTTCACATTGATTGTTGCCTTTGCACCAGTTCACTGCTTCTGTAGAATGCACCATTCAAAGGAAGAAGAGAGCATTGCCAGGATTGTCTGGTTGTTGGTGTGTGGTTTTGTATCAAGTGAATTCACATGTAACTTTATAGGACCCAGCATAATGGTCAAAGGGTTTCCTAAACTATGGTCTTTACAAAGCTGACCATCATCTCAGCTTTCCTTCAGTGGGACCAAGGACCTTTTGAATAGCACTGAACCATTTGGCAGTCAGAGCTCCTTTTCCCGACCCACTGCCCCTCATTTTTTACTCTGTTCCTCTCAATTCTGGTGTCAAAATGAGAGGGAGGAAAGGGAAAGTAATGGGACGCAGGCAAGTTCTTATTCGAAGATGACTCTGTTCTCTATCCTCATATCTGTCTTTCTTGAGAACTGTCTGAGACACGTGAGAAGCAGCAGATGCAAGGTTTTGGTGGCACGGCTGTGACATGGATGATGCTGTTTTTCGTTAGCTGTCCACTCTGCAAATTCTCTCTAAGAGTTTCATTAATTTTCCAGTGGTTCTGGACAGGAGACAGAACTCCAGCCTGTGGCTCATGTTACTTCAGCTCTTTCTGCATCTTCTGTAATCATTTTCTGTAACACAAAACTTCCCAAACCTCTTGGTCCCCCAGAAACTTGGAGAGACTGGGTTGTTCCCAAGACAGGGGCCCCAAGCAACTCATCAGCTACTCACTTTGCCCACTAGGAATTCTGAATCATGGGACCCCGAGCTCGGTGAACTTAGCTTAGTGAACTGTACTTTTGAAGGTAGCTTGGAAGCTCCTAGAAGGGTGGAGGTCACCATCAATGTCCCCATAACTGAACTGCTTTCCAAAACCTCTCTTTATCTCTGTTCTTGTGGCTTCTTTTTTTTTTCCCAAATGCTCCATGTAAGGTTAAGCCCATGAAATGATTTCTATTGTCATCCTACACTGACATTCCATGAATTCTGTTGTATAGTATATTTTCCAACTTTGCTATTTGCTATTTATCCTGTTTTCTTTTAAAAATTCAATGTAAATGCAATTAAAATATATGATTTAAATTCTAATAAACTTTACAATTTCTTCTAATTCTTCTTTTTCTTTGCGAATCTGTTCTATGAATCCTAATTGATTTTAATAATTCTTGTTTTCATTGGGAACAGTTTTGGTAATTTTTTTTAATTGTCATTATCAAAGTGGCTGGGTATTAAAAAACGAATAGTACCATTATTTGACACTGTTGGTTATTAACTTTGTTTCTTTAAATTGAATGCCCATAAGCTAAAACTGGTTCATTAAACCACTGTGAATTTATGTACAGGTAATTGTAGGTCTGACTTGTATGCATGGAACATGAATTTGAATAAATAAAATCCAGACATTTTACTTGATATAAACTGAAAATTCAATTTAACATTGGCATTTTTTTTCTCCACAGAACTGTAGACTCTCTTAACTGTGCACTGTTTTGAAGTAGAAGGTACATGAGCAACAACGATTCTGAGGTTTCAGATGCTTCCTCTCCTAGGAGAGTGCTTCCAAAAATCCAACCTTGTTGCCATTGACTTCATTCTGACTGAGAGTAACCATAAAAGACAGTGTTAGACT
Source organism: Nesogale talazaci (assembly GCA_004026705.1). Taxonomy (NCBI): domain Eukaryota; kingdom Metazoa; phylum Chordata; class Mammalia; order Afrosoricida; family Tenrecidae; genus Nesogale; species Nesogale talazaci. Next base: position 390,295 of record PVJH01000125.1, read on the forward strand.
GCCACTCTGGGTTCCTGAGACAGTAACTCTTGACAGGAAAAGAAAGCCTCGCCTTTCTTCCATGGAACATCTGGTAGTTTTGAACTGCTGACTTTTGGCTTAGTGGCCCAACACATAAGTCACCACACCATGATGGCTCCTGTGAGAAAGCTTATGGTGACTTAATAGAGACTTTAATTAATAGCACACATTTGTAATTACTTTTTAGTTGCTGTGATAGTTGACAATGTGGAGTAAAAAATTCAAATGTATCATTAAGTCCTGTTTTTGATATTAACATATATATATAGAATAGGCAAAAATATAGCCAATGCACCACTCCTATGAAACTTTTTTGAATGAAAAGCTAACACAATTTTTAAAAATCTATATATATATATGAAATAAAGTCTAATTATAAGGAACATTGTGAAAGGAAAGTGAACATCATCATTCTTTACAAATTTATTTACTATAAAGATTTCTTGTTGGTTCTTCTGTAGAATACACACACACACACACACACACATATATATATATATATATATATATATATATATATATACATATGTGTAAAGTAGCTTTCTTGATTTCTTCCTTCTCTCAATTCTTCACTTTGGTTTTCTTCCTTTTCTTGCAGCTCAGCATCTTTCTTTGTTAGTCCCATGGCATATTTCTTAATAAAGCTGAATGATGATATAGATATTAATTATCCCACACTGATGGACACTTTCATTACAAATATAAACATTGATTTGATGCACATTATTATGCATACACCCTCTGAGCCTTGAGACATACATGATATAATACATTTCTAACGGAATATAAGCTCAGAGGACCAGTAAATTTTCAGGGAGATTTACAAGTTGATTCTAAGAAAGAACTCTTAAAGTCATAACCTAATCAGCGTAGCTATCTTCCAAATTTCCTTGCATAGCTGAATAAGTGCTTCTAGTGCTTCATCGGCCCTTTAAAACATGTCATTGGCATTCCATCAACTTACGGAGGCTTGCTTGGGGCTAATGCAATGGATGCAGTTTGAAATTCATTCATTAGCATCCTTGGCTCTTGCTTACATGTCCCTTCCTGAAATGGTGGAATTGCCAACAATTCTTTTTGTAACAGTGACCGTGAATTCTTTCCATCTTCCTTTAATGTTTCTCGCATTATGAAATATTTTAATAATAAAATATTTTAATATTGCAACTCAAAGCTTGATTTTCCTTTAGTGCTGCCAGTTTAGGGTATGCCAAATGTCTAAAAGGAGAAAAGATGGAAGTTGTCAAAGATTTTGTCTCACTTGGATCCATAATCAATGAACATGGAAGCATCAGTCAAAAAGTCAGAGTCCAAGTTGCACTGACTAAATCCGCTGCATGAGACCTCTTTAGTGTATTGAAAAGCAAAGGCGAGGACTAAAATAGGGCTGGCCCCAAGCCACGGTATGTTCAATTGTCTCCTATGCATGAGAAAGTCGAATATGGAAAAAGGATGACTACGGAAGAATTGATGTTTTTGAACTGTGTTGCTGGAGAAAAACATTGAACTGACAAAAGAACACAGAAATCTATATTGGAGTAAGTACGACCATAGTGTTTCCTAGAGGCAAGGACCGTTAGACTTTGCATTTCCTACTTCAGACATGTCAGGAGAAACCACTTTCTGCAGAAGGACATCATCCTTGGTAAAAGTGAAGGGACAACAAAGAGAGGGAGGCTCTCAAGCAGCTAAATTAACCCAGTGGTCGTGATAATGGGCTCAAGCTCAGGAACAATGGTAACGCCGGTGCCGGACTGAGCAGTGTTTCCTTCAGGTGTGCATAATCGCTATGGGTCTCAACACCGAATAGCAATCGACAACACACATCAGTGTGGATGACTATAAGCTTTCCTAGAGTATCTCTGGCAGTGTGATCACTGGACTTCCAAGGTACTGCTACCAAGATCTATGAAATATACTTAATGATTCGCATCATTTTCTGACTGACCTTTGAGAGGTTCTTGTTCGGACTCTTTCTTTTTATGAACTTGATTGAATCTTTTGCAACTTAAAAATTAGTTCTGTAGCTAGTAGAATTGTGTGTCATCGCCAAGTTGCTTTTAGGTATTTATGATATTTTTAACCATATAAGCCAAAAATCTAGTGCTATCAGTCAATTATGACACAGAGAGTGAATTGCTTCTTAAACATTGGACTTTCAGTGTTTACTATTAAGTGTTCATAGGGCTTTCAACTTTCTGGGTCCTAGATAACCTCATCTCTCTCTTTAATTTTTGCTAGGTAGACATTTAAAATAATTGTCAAATATTTGTCTTTTTTGTCTTCTCAACACTTTAGAACAGGGATCCTTAAACTATGGCCCATGGGCCACATGTGGCCTGCCGAAGACATTTATCTGCCCCACTGGGTGTTTTTGCTGCAGCTGCTGTCCTGTTTAGCAACCTACTCATCGCAGGCCCACAGTGAATTTGTTCACAGTTGTGTGTGTGTGTGTGTGTGTGTGTGTGTGTTTTAACTATAGTCTGGCCCTCGAAAGGTCTGAGGGAAGTGAACTGGTCCCCTAATTAAAAAGTTGAGGACCCCTGCTTTAGAATTTGAACCCTATAGAAAAAGTTCTCTTACTCAAGTTACTAATAAATTTGACCGTACTTTATTATAATCACTGAATTTTTATTTTTATATTTTGATGCAAGAGACACATCAGGAAAATAGATGCAGGGACCTTCAAACATTTTTGGAGAAGTGGAGTTGAAAAATTATGGTCTTTTCCCATAATCTTAGTGAAAACTTTTTATCCATCTATAAATTTATATGTATATGTACATATAATTAAAAACTTAAATCAAGTAGGACTGTTGTCCCATTAATTATTATAAGATCATCCTTTGAATACTGATTTGAAATATGGCTTTGGGCTGAGCACCGGAGGCATAGTGATTGAGTGCGGGACTGCGGCCCACTGGCTTGGCAGTTCAAATCCAGTAGCAACTCTCCAGGAGCAAGGTTGGGCCTCCCACTTCCAACAGAGGGCAGTGATGCCTAAAAAGAAAAAAAGAAAAGAAAAAGAAATATAATTTTATCTAAAAATGAATTTTCACCTATTGGATGTTGTTATGATTTTGTTTTGTTCCATTCACTACAAATCTATTCTTTCTAGAATAATGGTTTTAATAATTATAGATTTAGTAATTAGTTATAAACTGTTAAATCTAGTATCCTTTCCAAAATCCCAATTTAAAAAGATATTTTACACATCCTAATACCTATATTTAAGGAAAACATTTGTTTCTTTCCACAGACATAAATATTGTATTTTGTCAGTGTTTTAGTTAGGATGACAGTGTATTTTGTCAGTGTTTTAGTTAGTATTAATTTTGAACTATCTGATCTATTTACATTATTAAGTATTCCTATTCTTGTGTTTCCTATACTTACTGACTCACTAAAATAATCCATTTTGTAGTATAACTTTATAGTTTAGTTGCATAAGTGATACCAATTTATTTTACATTTATACTTAATGTGTTTCACTTTTTCTCATTATTGAGAATTTTAAAAAATTTTGCTTCATTTTCTATTTTTACATTTCAATGACAATTTTACATACCAATCCTTTATCCAATTTTAGGATTTGGAATATATTTTTAATTAGATATTCTGGGGTTTCCTCCTGACCTATCATTTAAGCTCAGTGATTTTGAAGGCTCTTGATACTTTGTTTTTATAACTATTTTTGCTCTTGTCTGATTATATTTCCTGGCAGCTCCAGACTGGATATGGCTTACTAGAATAAGAATGTTTCTTTTCCAAGATATATTTGGGCCATCTATACAGGAAATAAGCCTCTGGTAATTTCCCTCTATACACAATGGAGGGGGATAGGCATAAACGGATGGCAAAACAGGGTGTATTGGAGGTATGACTAACGGGGCTCAAAATGAGGTTGACTTGCACAGTTCAAACCGTGTCAGTTGATCCCTAGAATACATGTTGAACCTGAGATTTTTTCACCATTTTATCTGTTTTGGTGTTTTGCTTTCTTTCCACCACCACCCCTTTCATATTGGGATTAAACTCTTATGTATTTTGTCATTGGGGAGAGCCCTCTTGAATTTTTGTTATAGGTTTTAGGTATATGAAATTGAGAATTGATTGACATTAGAGATAACAAGTAGAATAAGGGTTCCTGGTGGGTATAGTGAAGGAGAGTTGGGGATAAAAGAGAGATGGTATTAAGGAGTTCAAGAAGAAAGAGACTCTTTTGAAATTGATTGTGGGAGGAATTGCACAATACTGCGTGATATGATTGAAATGTGGAAAATTTGTATCTGTATTACCTCTCTATAAAAAGGTTTTGGAAGGAAAAAAAAATAAACAAAGATGGTTCTTCTCTTTCCCCATTAACCATGATGTGGCTTTTTAATTTTTATATATGTATATGCAAGTATATAGGCATATAAATTATATGTATTTCTATTAACCAGGGTTATTTTAATATCTATATTGGATGTGTACTATGTGCCACTCTAGAATAAATTAAATAGTCAGATTCATAGGAACATTTATTTCTTTAATGGCCACCAGCCCCTTTGCTGATTGCAATGAGACTTTTTACATATAATTAAGTCTGTGGGAAAAAAGATTTTGAAATCATGCTTCCTTCTGCCATCTGAAACCAGAAGTCCTGATGGGAATGTTTTAATTATTCATCATGAAATCTTTGTATAGCAAATCAAATAGAGTTATGCATTTTTCACTTGGTGATTTTGCTAATGGGATTCTAATATTCATAACTTACAAAACCCCAAACAGCCAATAATATTTTTAAACAATATAATTAATTATTTCTTGGAAATTTATACCACTGAGTGTTTCTGTAAGGTGAAATTATAAATCAGTAAGAAAGAAACACCCTTTATATTTCAATACCTACACCATTTCTTCTAAGAAAAACTCATTGATAAATACTTACAGTTATTTTAAATATAAACTAAATGTCTCCTATAAGTATATCCTTTCTACATCTGTAGATGCTGTTACTTTTGAAATCATAAGACAAATAAGTATTAGATCTAGATGTGCCACCAAGAAATCTAGTCACCAGTGCAAGTGAGGAGTTTTCAATATACATGTTTTGTTTCTTTGTCTTTAGTTTCTGATTTTTATTTAATGTTTGAATAAATCTTAAACATATTCAAATTATTGATTAATATTATGACGCCATTTTTCTACCTAATGATAGTATTCAAACAAAAATTAGAAAATGCACATATACCTGGGAACTTGCATTCTCTCTCTGAATATATGTGTTTGTATTCAAACAGAACCACATTTGTATTCCACATGCATATATATTTGTACATATATACATATATTTATATCTTTTGTGTTAAGTGTTTGGTGCTAATAGTCATACCCATGGTAAGCTCTTATTCATATCAAGAGGATTTTAAAAGTTGGTGAGGAAAATTGCCTTAGAGGGGAATAGAATGTTTCCATGAAGTTAATGAAGGCCCCTCCTAAATGATGTGGAATAAATTTAAATATCAAGTGCCCATTTCCTTGTACGCAGGGTGGTAGTGTCACCTCTCTGTCTGTCTGTCTACCTAGCTACCTAACTTCCTATCAGCATGCTAAATAGGAAGCCTTGTTTTCAGAAACATTCATGGATTGATGAATGATAGAGATGAATGATACTTAAAAGAAACCCCTTCTGGAAACATAGCGTCTTTATTTCCTATGCATTAAGTCCTGGACCTTGTGGATGCTGAACAAAGAGGAAATTCTCACTGAAGTGGTTTCATTTAGGAAGCACCAATGTCATCCCATGGTAGCTTTTCTAGAAGGCCACACATCATCTACTTGGTACTTATTTAGAACGTATTCTATAAGCCTGGTTTTAGACGTTATATAATATTTAGTTCAATACATATTAAATGTATATTTATTTACTTATTCATTACAAAGCTCATGAGATAGATGCTACTTATTAATTCTATTTTGCATGGGAAATTGAAATTTTCCAAAGTTGCTCAGTAAGTATAATCCAGAAATATAAGGTCTTTGGTTCCAGAGTCCACCCTCTTAACCATGATAACGCTGTCTCCTTTGTTGCTTGTGCTGGGTAAATTTTAGTCTAATAACATGAGCACCTCTGCTATATGACACTTGTTTCTGACCATGGGGGAATCTTGATCTTGCCAATTTATCTATTGCTGTTGCCATGAGAGTCTGGCATATAATGGAATATGCATTACCTATTTTATTTGGTAATGGGATTAAAGTAAGCATTTCTCTAAGATGCCCTTTTCTCCATGTCTCAATAATACACAGCCTGTAGTGTCAGAACAATGTTGGAGTGTTCACCGTCAGGGCAGTGATTCAAGCTCCAATGCAGAAAGATGGAGTGGTCAGTTCCTATAAAAATTGGCAGTTGCTATAAATCACAGTCAATGTTTTTTGTTTGTTTGTTTTACAATAAACATTGAAAAGATGAAGCTTGGTTAAAAAATACAAATAAAAGATTCACATTTCTCTAATATATGCCTACACGCTTTAGAATTTGTAGGACAAGTGGTCATTTTTATTATTTTATAGCTTCCTAATACACTAGTCGTCATAATTTAAACCAAACAAGACTATTCTTATGGGGAAATCTCAAGAGTCTAGGCCAAAGGAGGCAGAAAATCTCATGATCTTTGGAAAACACTTGTGACAGTTGTTTAATTAGGATACATGGTTACTTTTCTGTTCCATTCCAGTAAAACAAAACAAAATTTCAGTATCACCAGAACATTAAACTCCCTCTGAATCCTTTCTCCAATACCAACAGGGCCCCAATGAGCTGCTTTGTTTTTTAAATCAAAGCAGAAGCATCACATGTATGAAAAGTCCACACCCCCAAGGAAATCATCCTGGAAATTACTTTGAAGAAAAATTCCAAATCAAGCATAAGTCTGAAATTTATTATCCAATAACTATTGATTAAAGTCTACATACTTGCAACCATCTCCTCATTAAGATAGATGTCCCAACTTTCATGTCTCAAAAAACTGATCTGACGAATCTGTCTGATCTGCCTTTTATCAAGACAACTTAATTTCATCTCTTTTAGAATTTCGGCAAATATTGAATCACCATTCTTTTGATAAATGTATGTAAAGATTGCGTGTTGGCTATATTACAAACATGTCACTCAGAGAACGAGTGCTGACAAAGCACAACCAGTGGGATCTGAGTTCTCAAAGTCGTGTTGAAAGTAGGCATTGATGTGTTTCAAGATTACTCCTGAAAAACAGGTCTCACCAGGCTCACCGTTGTTCTCATCTCAGTTGTCTCCTTTGTTTTATTGAATAGCTCCTACGTACTGTGGTTTCACAACTCTCAATGAAGTGGGGATGGGCATACATTATTTTGGTTTGGTAGTCTTGTTGGTCAGTACTGTGGTATCTGGATCTGCGGTGATGAATTATATAATTCCTGAAGAAGGAACTCTAGCGGGGAGGTGGTGAAGTGCTTGTCTGCCAATGGAAAGATTGAGGTTTGGAAGCCACCAGCTGGAGAAAGGTATGGCGGTTGGCTTCCTTAAAGACTGCAGGCCTTGGAATCCCTATATGGGAGTTCTGCTCTGTTCTATAGGGTCAAGAAAGGACATGTAAGAATTCATTTGCTGGTAATAGTTTCATTGTGTTGTGTTTAAGATTGGAAAAAGGTGTTTTCTTAAGGCAGTTTATTAGGCCAACAAACCCCCTGACGATATCTTTATTTCCAAATGCTTGCTTGAACTTTCATTTGTCAAGACTACACAATATGTAATCTTAGCTATTTTCCTTCTTTAAAATAAGGATATACACATAAGCTCCTATTTGAAGGATGGGCATCAAAGGAGTGGGTTGGGGGAGAGGTCGTGCAGTGTAAGATTTGACAGAACAATAATAACTTATAAAGTATTGAGGGTTGGTGGGGAGGAGAGAGCAAGGGAAGAGGGGAAGGGATGGAAAAGCCGATACTAGGGCCTCAAGGGAAAAGACAGATGATTGGAGAACGATAATAGCAGCAGACATGTGAAGGTGCTTGGTATAGTATGTTTATTTATATATTGTGAACAATGATGTACCACCCCCCAATAAAATTATTTGAAGAAATAAGTATTCACAACTACCCTCACCATTTTTTATAGTTCTTCAGTAAGAGTTTAACTGAAAGAGGTGCATAGTCACTGTATAAAGAACTGTAGTGTATAAAGAACTATATATTTTAAAATCATTTAACGAGGGGCTCTTATCACCATCCATTGTGTCAAACACATTTGTACATATGTTATCATCGTCACTTTCAAAACGTTTGCTACTTGAGCCCTTGGTATCAGCTCATCATCTCTCCCTCTTCCCCACCGTCCCTCTCTCATGAACCCTGGATAATTTATCTTTTTTTCATGTCTTACACCAACCACTGTTCCTGTTGCCCCGACCATTTTGTTGAGTTTGCATCTTACAATGGTATGTTCAATATCATTGTTAAATTAGCCAACTTTTTGCAATTTGGTCATTTGTACATATTTCTGTGACTGGTCTAAAATGTATTTAATCATCTTCCCTGGAAAGCATACATGTGCTTGTCAGTGAGTTTGTGCATATGTTCAGGTACCTCCGACTCTGGTGTAACTACCCGGTTCATATCTTTTTCTCTATAAATTGTCGCTGATAGCTCTATTTCATCAAATAGCTAGGAAGATGGAATGAGGTAATGCACTCGGGAAGTGTTGAAGGTTAAACAATTTTCACATTGCTATACCTTCTCCTCTAGAAAAAACAATGTATAAGTTGCACACTGCAAAAACGACTTAAGATAAATGTTATATTGACTACATTTGAGTTTACATTGATTTTAGAATTGTTCCCTAGGTCAAAGATAGCTCAATAGAATGCCTTTTTTTTTTTTTTTTGGTTCTTTGGGCGGAATCCCATTTGGGATGGCATTCCTTCTTTGGTACTTTATAACAAGTTTGTTTATTTATCTATTTATTAACTCTAAAAAGTGAATAAGTGGTTTCCTTGCTTTTGAGATTTCCTCACTCTCATCTGCCTGAGACTGGCCTCTCCCAGATTCCAGTCTATCTTTGACATCTAATACTAACTTTAATGTTCAGATAAGATGTAGATCATTGTCTGTGAGCTGATTTGGTTTATCTCTTATTATTGTTCTTATTGTCATTGTTATTGCTTTTGTCTTTAATGTTATTGTTGTGAGATGACAGCAAGTCTGTTCCTGCTCATGGTAACATGAGGCACAACAGTAGGAAGCACTGCTCTGTTCTGTGTCATCCTCACAATGATGATGTTTGATTACATTTTTGTAGCCATTGTATCAATCCATCTTATCTAGGATCTTCCAAGATCCTACTTTACCAAATGTGATCTTGGGGTTAATCTATTATATCTTGCAGCAGCATACTATATCACTGAGAAGAAATGGAACACAGTGTATGATATACAAGGAGTAGCCCCCCAAAGCAGATTTTTTCCTAAGTTATGTATTATTTTTTTTAACAAAACAACCTTAGACCCTTCAAAGTACTCTGCATTGCACTTACTATAATTCAGTCAAATCTGTGATTCCATTATTGGAAACATTTTTTCAAACTCTTCTGTTTGGATGACTGAAAATCACTCTCTTGTTGTTTTTTTTCTTCTCCTGTTCTACATTGTCAAATTGCTATCTATTCATGTCTGTCATCATTCACAGAAAGAAAAAATAAGTCGCATGGAGTGAGGTCAGGAGTGTCAGGTGCATGGGGCAAGAGAGGTGTGCTGTTTTTCCCTCAAGCTGACCCAGTGAGATGGCTGTGTGCATTGTTTGTCACACACCATTATGCAATCTTTTCAGAACCTCTAAATAGAAAGCTTGATTAACAGTCCGACCAGGTGGAACAAACTCCACATGCACGACAAGGCAACATTTTCTATTCAGGAAGTGGATAGACATCTGGCATGAGGTTTGTCAACAATTGACCTTTCACCTTTTTTGAAAAGTGAAACGCACTCACACACCTCAGGTTGCCCATGGCATTGTCCTTGTATGTTGCATTCGGCCTCACCACAGTTCCTGCAGCATTCCTTCCAAGCAGTTGTGCTTAGGATTGCTCTGAGTCAGAACCACCTCTATGGCCCCTGACACCAACGACACATTCGGGAAGCAGCATCTTCGCTGCACTCACCGGAGAAAGTCCTTTAAGACGGAACTATTATACAATAAAATACCTTCTAACGCAGGGCTTTATGAAATGTCAAGACTGAAATAATGAGGAAGGATGGTTTACATATATTATAAAAGGAATTTAAGTTCAAATTAAAGCCCACAATGTGAAGTTTCTGGCATTCAGTTGTTAAAAATATATGTCATGCAAGATGGGGAAGGATAAACAGAAAATAGACTCTCATAAATAGTTGTTACTGTTGTACGCTGTTGAGTGAATTCTGGATGAGCCAGTGAGTCAGTCTTAAAGAACAGGAAAGACATTTTGCAGCATTAATTGAAATTATCCATCAAAATTCAGTGATTTTATATCTTAGATCGAGCATTGCATTTCTAGGAAGCATGTGCACACATCCAAAATGAGACCTGTATAAGAATGCTCCCTGCAGACATATTGGCAGTGACCTATATATTCAAAGAAGAGGGAGAGGATTGGATTAAGTGTGGAATGGTTAGAAACACATCAAACACATCTATCAGACATATAAGCACTAAACAGACTCTCAAAAGAATACAGTTAGATTGCATACATTATGTAACGAGTCGTTCTCTAACTATATGTCCACAGATATTTGCAATTACATGAAGACATCAGCAGAAACCTGAAGAGGAAGTGGTATTAGGAAAAAATGAGACAATAAAGATAGTTTTAAGACCCTACAGGTGTTCGTTACAGATCACAGATAATGAAGACAGAGCGTTACAGAAATGTTTTTCATTTTCTTTTTTTAAAAATAATTTTATTAAGGGCTCTTACACCTATTATAATATTCCATGCATCATCTGTGTCAAGCACATTTGCACATATGTTGCCACATTCATTTCCAAATATCTTCCACTTGAGCCTTTGGTATAAGCTCCCCTTTCCCCTTCCCCCCCCTTTTTGTTAATGAATGATTTTATCAGGTACTCATACACCTCCCCTCACAATCCATACATATTCCAATTGTATTCAGGCCTCATTTGCACACTCGTTGCCATCGCACAAGCCTCTCACCTACAGTTTCTCATGAGTGAGGGGGAACATATGAATAATTTTTTGCAAAAGCATCCAAAATATTTTAATGTTCACTTGCTGGTCAAAATTGGCTTCCATTTTGAGGAGTACAGGTTAAGACAGCTAGTAGCAAATTAGTGTACAGAGTATCAGTTTGGGGTTTTTTTTTTACAGACCTTCTATTTTTCCATCTATAAAAAGATGCTCTGAAAACAGCCATGAGAATCCTTCCGGAGTAGCCCGATCTCTGCAGCCGTATAAAATGCCAAGATGCGTATCTGCTAGTGAGAGTATCACGCTGTGAAAGTCATTAGAATAATAGATTAAACCACTCCGTACAAAGGCATTTTAAGCTTCAGGTACCTCTTCCTTTTATGATTTGTTCCATTTTCCTGTAATGTGAAGTATTGGGATTGTCGACTGATTTTTTCTTCTTAAGTTTTCTCAGTATAATGATTTCATGGAGTCACCGATGCCTAAAATAATTTGTGGAGTTTGGATTGCTTTTGCTCTACACAGTCTTCTTTTTTCTCAATTTCTAAGAGCTCCGTGAAAAAGATAAGATCTAATTAATGAAATAGACTTCACAAAGAGAATGGAACACAGGATAATTTTTAATATTTTGTATTAGAGTCTGACCCCCTTTCCCAACTTCCTCTGTATCAATTTTAAGATCATCCAAAGCACCTATTTATATAGATGGAAATTGTGGCAATCAGTTGCAACTTTCAAACAGAACTTTTGGAATAAGCCTTGGGTACACTGCATGGAAATTTCCGTGAGGAGAGCGGTAGGAGGAGGACTTTGGAAAACAATCGTTTGTCAAATTTAACGTCAAGCTTTGCTTTTTACGAGGAAACCCACGAAGACTTAAGAAAGGTGTGTACTATATTAGGGGGCCTAGGAGCGCAGCACTCCTCTGCTCATCCAAAGGTCGGTGGTTCAAACCCACCAAATTTCCCCGCGAGAGGCAGAGGCAGTCAATATCCATAAACACTTCAGACTTGTAAACCCTCTGGGATACTCCTCAGTTGAAATTAATCTGACAAGAGTGGTTTGGGGATTCTTCTTCAACACGCTTATAAAATGGGAAAGGTATTCCATCGTATTTATACTTGGAGATGTCAATTTTAAGAAATAAAAATGGTATGCATTGACAATTGATTAACAAAAAACAACCACATTGTCATCAAGCCGATTCCTAGTCATAGGATGGAGTAGAACTTCTCCCCTGAGTGCCCAAGGCTGTAAGGTAGATGGAAACAGAATGTCTCCTCTTTTTTCCTGAGGAGCAGCTGGTAAGTTGAAACCACCGACAGTCCTGAGTCACTGAGAACCTTAGCCCTGTATCAACAGAACACCGCACCATGTATTGCAAACAAAAAAACTATTTCTCCTAACTGTAGGGTTATGCACACATTTTGTTATATATCTCTGTGAGTATCCCATTACTATTATGACAGGTATGAAAAGAATATTCCATGATCTGAAAATGATTGGGGCATATATTAGCAAAGGGACAGAAGGGACTGAGTAAGGAGATCTGACAGAATATTTAAATCGACACCAAAGAGAATGTGCCCCAGATAATCAGTGGTGGTAGGGTACATATGATTGATTTTTTTCTTTTATAGAATTCTATATTTCCCAAATTTTCTGTAGTGAAATGTATGGACTATAATCAGGACAGCACCCTGATATTTAATTTAATAAAAATGTAAGTGCAAAAAAACCCAAACGAACCCACAAGTGAAATACATTTAAAAGTTGACTATATTTACTGGTGAACACATGATGATTGCTTTTTGTTTCTTTATGACTTCCTATGTTTTCTATTTCCCCCAGAAAGAATATATATTCTCTGTAAAAATATAAATATAAATTTTAAAAGGGGAAACAGACTATTTCCCTATGTTTAATCAAATGTTTTTATGTAACTAGAAAATGAAAGATAGTGATATACTTTCGCTACAAATAGATTTTGACTAATCAGGAAGGAAAACAATGCAGTTTATCTTATTATGTGTTCTTCCTTTGTTCTAAGCCAATAAAGCCAAGGAAATATTGAGGACACAATGTCAAAGTGTTCATAAAACAATGATCGAGATTTCCATTTTATTAGAAATAAGGAAGGCATGGTTGCATCTTTCTGTTAGACATAGACACCCGTTTGAATATGCAACTTGCTGAAACTATAACACATTCTTTAAATGCTGCATTAGAGAATGGCAAAATATCCCTTTGCAGTTAGATTTGAGGTAGTTATATGGTCATCAATTTATTTAATTTCATTTTAAAGAGATTGCCATCACCTTGAACTAGCAGGCTGTTGGAAGTAAGAGACAAGGATAGCATTGAATTCGTTTGTGTGAAAGGTTTACTAAGGTCCCACTGCTCATATGTGGAGCAAATCTGATAAAACTCTATGGAGTAAACTAACTTTGCTGGTAGTTGACCTGATCATCTGGAGGGTTGGATTATATATATGAAACAATCCATAGTATATAGATTTGTTCAATGACATTTAAGAGACCTTGATTAGAATTCAGTCTGGCTGGAGTGATGGGAATGCTGTTTATTGATGGCTGTTTGAAGTTCTCCTCTGTGGCTGTGCTTGCTAGAGTCAATGACGGGGCAACGGATTCATTATCACATGGTTCTTCATGATGCTGCATGCATTGCCTTACACTTTGTAGATGCCTAGTAAATAGTTATTTACTTAATTAATGAATTCTAGAAGTTTCAATGTGAGCTAGTTCCTCATGACTACTATAAAATGCAGATTGATGATATATGTGTATATATATATAATCAATCTATATATATAGAGAGAGAGAAATTTTTTTTTAAAAAGCAAATGAAAATATGGGTAGCTGCTTGGGGTCTTAAGCAGAAGGAGGGTGTTTTGAGAATGATGATGGCAACAAGTGTGCAAATGTGGTCTGCATACAATTAATGTATGTATGGATTGTGATGGGACTTGTATGAGCCCCCAATAAAATGATTCATTAAGAAAAAGAGGGGGAAAGAGCAGTGTATACCAAGGGCTCAAGTGGAAAATATTTGGAAATGAATATGGCAACATGTGTACAAATATGCTTGATACAAATGATGTATTGAATGTTATAAGAGTTTTAAGAACCCCCAATAAAATCATTGAAGGGGAAAAAAAGCAAATGGGAAAAGGAAAAAAAGTCCAACTTCATTGTAAATCTAAAGAGAATGTATAGAAAGAGTATAAGAACTGTCTGGATTTTTTTAATCTCTAATATTCTCAATTTTCCTAGTTTTTAAAATCTTATGCCTGCTTCCCATAGTTTCGATGAAAAAGTCATAGACTACTGTTTACAACCCTTCAAAAACACATACATGCAGGGATACACACATGTACAAATGCATGCTGGTTGGTGGTGATGATAGAAAAATGAAGAAATAAAAGTGGGCTGATAAAGGAACTGTTTAGATTTCCTTTCTGTTTCTCATAGTGATGGTTGGGTTGCATCAAGAAAGGGGGAGCATGGGGATAAGGTGGAAAGTTCCATAAATAAGTGGAAAGACTATTCATTCTAATGAGATAGAAAAAGAGAGATATAACAAACTCCTATAGAATTAAAAAAAGACCCCTAGAAATAAACATATATGAAATTATTTCTGGTCAAGAAAACCCACTGCCATAGAGTTGATTTTGCCTTAAGAGACTGTCCCTTGGATGGAGCAGAACTCTTCTTTAGTGTTTCTGGAACAAAAGCTTAGGGAATCTGGCAGTCTCAGCTTTCCTATGTGGAACAACTGGTGAGGTTAAGAGCCCAATGCCCAGCCCAGTAAAGAGATCCCAAGATGCTAACAGTGAAGATAGCCACCTTGGTCACATTGTCCAGTTCTAACTCTACATTGCAGAGATTTCCCACATCAGTAGAGGATCAGACCTGTCTCAATCATGAATTCCAAGTCTCCAAAGCTCCACTTGAATAAATCCGCAGATACAATGTAGACATTCATTTCTTTCTTAACTGATATCATTTTCTTAATGTCTAAAATTATGTTTCTCAAGCAAATAGTACAGAATAATGGCTCTTTGGTTGGCTTTTTGTATAATTAAGATGATGGAGATATAAACTTTTAGGTAGGAACGTGTCAGAAGTCTTCTTAGTGACATGTCTACAGATATAACGCACAAACAGCTCAATTTTCTGCTTGTTCTGTCCACTTCTTAATAATTTCTTTTGATGGGGCAAGCAGGTGATGAGAGAATTTTGGTTTAAGATGGTTCTAGTTGAGTCTATCGATTTATTTGCTCGATAGTCCTGTGTCTCACATGTCAACATTTACATAAACAATTTTTTTTCTGAAAGTGCTGTTCAATCTGGAAATCCATCTTATATGCTAGTAAAGATTTGATTTTCAATAAATTGTTGTACTTTTGATTTCTACATAATTTAACACCTTTGAATTCAATATGCACGCTTCTTGGATTGTAATACTTTGCTCTTAAAGTACTACATACTCTTTGGCTAGTACTGACATACTCATAAACCTGACTTTTCCATGCATGAGACACCTAGACTGAGAGTGTGTAATAAATCAAATCACCAGAGGAGGAATAATTGAAAGCTTTTTTGAGTCCTATTATTAAATCACTAGGAATGCCTGGACTTGCGTCTAGATGTGCTATAATTTATACTATTAGTGCAGATTGTTTGGGTTTTCTAAAAATAATGAATGACCCACTGAATAGCTTGTGGCCAGAGGCATGCAAGAAACAATCCATAGTATATAGATTTGTTCAATGACATTTAAGAGACCTTGATTAGAATTCAGTCTGGCTGGAGTGATGGGAATGCTGTTTATTGATGGCTGTTTGAAGTCCTCCTCTGTGGCTGAGGCTAGAGTGATTCACAAATGGAAACATTGCTTACCTCCAGTGGCTGCGCACAGCTGTCAGGAGGAGCTGACATTTTAAAAGAGAGGTATAAAAATGCCTGAATATCATGATTGCTGACGCCATTTTCATGTTTTGTTTTATGCTTCCTTTGTTGCCTCAAAACTTTAGCAATGAGCAGGGTTGGCATGACCAAGATACAATGTCTTTATATCTCCTGATGAAATTACTGGAAGTTAGACGTCAAATATCTTCTCTGACAGACATGCCCTTGTTCTTGACAGCCCACCTAAAGAAGTATCTCAGTTTGCTCAGTTGTCTCAGGTTGTCATTGTTGGTGGCGGTTTTGAAAATAAGAGGTTGAGGATGCAGGTCAAGACAAGGGGATCTATTTATGTAATTCATCGTTGAGAGGGAAAAAGAGGCAGTTGATTAGACTTCTAATTGAGTGAAGAGCCTATATCCGTAAGACAAACATGTATACTTGGTGGACCAGGCGAGGGTATTCTCCCAGATTGAATTTACATATTCACGATCCAGCTATGTTGGAAGCATAAGCACATGCTTTACTAGGTGAGACAGTGTGAGATGCGCACAATTAAACATGATTGTTATAGCTCAATATTTTTGTGATCATGACTGAAGTCATGTGAGCATGTGTATATATAATGGGAGAGGCAAAGTGACACAGATAAATTTGTCATGATGTATATATATATTTATTTACTTAAGGCATTGTGCCTGTAGGTCCAGAATGATGATGGAGATGATACTATGGAGGACCAGGAAGATAACGCAGCAAACTGTAATGAATCTGCGCTTAAGAAAATGAGCCAGAGTGCCCATGAGCTGACTATAAAAAGAAATTATTGTACCATATCATCTTCTCTTTTTAAATTGAAGATAATTATTGTGGAACATAGATTTATAAACATAGCTAAAAGTCACTCATTACAGTTGTAGGCGGGGGTGCCATACATAGGTTAGCTTCCAGTTATTACTGATTCTTGCAATGCAGTGTTATTGAGTGGGTTTCTGTGCAGAGCAACCCTACATACTACCAAAGAGAGAGAGAGTCAGAGAGACAGAGAGATAGACTGAGAGACAGAGACTGCACAGTCATGATTTGTCATCACAAATCGTTTTATGTCTGAGCCCACTGTTGTCTTTACTCTGTCAACTCATCTCCTTGATGGGTTTCCTCCTTCCTGCTTTCTGCTGACCCTTGGCTCCATCAAACTGATGTTTTTCTCCAGGAACTGGTCTCTCTTGATAGCATGCCCAAAGTGAATGAGAAAAACAGCTTTACCATCTTCACTTCTAAAGAGAATTCTGGCAGTACGTCTTCCAAGCAGTCCAGGGCATAATCAAGAGTCTTTGCCAGCACCATAGTTAAAGTGCATGTCTCTTCAGTCTTCCTTGTTCCATGTTCATCTGTCACATGCAGCTGAGATGATTGAAAGCACCTTGGCTTGGGTCAGGGGCCTCTTAAATCTCAAAGTGATATCCTTGTTCTTCAATACTTTAAGGAGGTCTTGTGGGCAGATTTAACTAATACAATGTGTACTTTGATTTTTTTTTGACCACTATTTCAATGAGCCTTAACTGTGGATGGAACCCTTGGCAATTTCAACCTTTTCTCCATTTATCATCATGTTACCTATTCATGCGGTTGTGAGGCTTGGGGTTTTCTTCACAGTGAGTTCCGATCCCCACTGAAAGCTGCTAGTGCTTAACGTGTTCCTTTTCTCCACCAGCACAGTTGTATCATCTACCTATCACAGATCGCTATTAAGTCCACCTCTAATCGTGGTGCCCATTTTCTTTCATAGTCTCCAGCTCCCCCAATTATTTGACGAAATCAGCTATCGGTTATCTCGGTAATACTCAAACAGGTATATTTCAGGAGTTCCTATTGAACACTTTTCTAACAGGAGAGGAACAAAAAAATACGGGCTTTGTTTGGAGACCTCCAAACCCAATGTCTTCATGAACTGATAAGTTAAAAAAAAATTCACTTGACTTCTCTTTTAATTGTGGTGTTTTTCAAGTATTGATTTTTTGGTGTCTCCCTCTTTATTTTATTGGTGTTCCTGTAATAATAAAGGACTCTAGGCGATGAAGCACCATCTCCTCTGGGGATGGAAGAAAGATAAAATTAATTGAAATGTCCACTCTGCCATTGCAGAAAAAACAACAAAACAAAAGAAGTTTGGCTTTAGGTTTCCCTATGTATAAAATGGAGTTGATCATAGAACCTAACTCTGCTTAATTGTAATGTCCTGATGAGGAGGGGGAAAAGCAGCCTAACTCCTTTGTGCAGAGCCTTGGATGTAGCATGCACTCAAAAGGGTTAGCTCTTTCTATCTTAAATTCATATTTTAATCTAAGTTTTAGATTTTGGAAGGAAAATAATGGAGACATTGACCCATACTTCATTATACTCAAACTTGTTTCCCTAAAGCACTCCCCTGCCCCCTCCATAGGAGAGTGCTTGAATTTACATCATGGATGATTGGATGATCATTTGGGGTTTCTCATAACAAAGTGACTATTTGGAGTGAGATGGTAAATTCCTGGTATCTCAATGTGCTAGTCTTGAATTCCTTCCGTCATCTTGCTTCTAGCACCCATTAGTCATGTGCAATCCAGTGAATCTTTAGCACTGTTACTCTGGGTAAAGCCAGATTTCTGAAACTGGGGGAGGCAAAGGGAGGGGGTGGGAGGAGGATAATGTTTAGCCAAGACCAAGAGTTTTTTTCCCCTTTGCTTAAAAGAAAATTTGGCTTCTCAATAATACCAGCTGGGCATTCTCCCTAACCTCCTGGCAGCACATATGTGATGAATAATTGTGTTTTAGGAAAAGAAAGTGAATGGAAATGGAACAAATTGAAGCAATTAACTCAAAGATGTAAAGAGTCAATCTTGGCCCCAAGACCTTGTGGGAAGGCAAGGCTGAGTGTTGGTTGCAGAAATGGTAATGATCACTTTCCTTGTTTGCAGACTGTTATCAGTGGTTAAGGGCCTTCAGATTTGTGCTGGAGACTGGGTAGGAAAGCTAACATATGAAACCAAGCAAAGAAGTGGCAAGTAATTGAGCCTTGAGGGATCCCCTTGGAAAATGCCTTGTCATTTAGAGGAATGCATTTTTGATATTCATCTAGCTGGTTTCTGGAGTGCCAGTTTGCAGGAAATGCAAATTCTAGGCTGTGCTGTTTGAAAAGAGTTGGGTAGGGGTGGGTAGTGTTCTCAGAAGTAATCAAAGCCTTTTTCGCATTAAAGATGACAGTGGAATGTTAGGAGCTGGAGGCACAATGATGCAAATCAAATGGTGTATTAGCATCCTGTCTAGGGAGTGTGGAAGCCTTCAAATGTGTGCTTGTGGTTGGGTGGTCAGCATTAGCCATAATGCAATGAGGCAAAGCAACTCAGAAAGCCATACAGACATGCTGAGGGGAGAAGGGGTGATGGAGGAGCTGGGACTTCCTTGGACTTAGCAGGCAAAGGACAGGATTAGTGCAAGGGTCTCTGCTCATCTTGACTCTCCCCCGCCCTGAGGGCACCAAGCAATTTCAAATGGCAAAGATCCTGAAGAGCAAGATACTGAAATTTGGAGAGTCAGTCATTCCCAACCCAAATAAAATATTTCAGTAGATGTGAGTTAACTGAGAGTAAGACTACTATTAAATTGAAGGTGTTGTCATTTGTTCGGTTAGCTCCTATGGACTTGCGAGAGCCATTTGTGCATATAACCTCCTCCCTGGAGTAAAGTCGACGGGGCAGCAGGTGAATGGAGACATCAGACAGTGTAAGAGATGACAAAGTAATAGCAATTTATAAATTATCAAGGATTCATGGAGGGTGTTTTGGGGAGGGAGGGGAAAATGAGCTGCCAATGCTAAGGGCTTCGATAGATAGCAAATGTTAAGGGAATGATGAAGGCAGTGGATGTTAAAATGTGCTTGACACATCATGGACTTATGTGTAGAGTGTGATAAGACTAGTATGAGCCCCTAATAAAAGGATTAAAATAAAGAGAGAGAGAACTAACCCCCCCCAAAAAAAAAAAAAACCCCAAAGATTTCCTTTGGAAAACTTACTGATTAGTTGTACGTGATCTTAAAATTATTTTCAATTTTAAATGACATGGTGACAATGATTTCCCATTGGAATATATTTGAAATGTACGTATATATAAATATAAATACACACCTACACATGCTCAAGCATATTGTTTTCAAGGCTTTTACTGCTAAACAAAGAGTTAAAAGAAATGCCTATCTTATTGTCATTATACTGTAAATATTAGCAGATATATCCTGTGCTTTAGAAATTAAAAAATAATAATAAAATGTTTCTTCATGAGTGGATTTTTAAACATTGTCATCATTTAAAATTGCATTATAAAAACCTTACAATTACATAAATGATACTAAAAAGACAATGTTAATAAACACTCACACACACAAAAATAAACACTCGCAATCCGAAACATCATAATGAGTTTACTGAATGTTTGTAGCGCTCTAGAAGTTATTTTTGCAGATGGTCATGCACATGGCAGACTATGCGGTAGTGCTTTGCTCCTGCACATTGCCCCCCATCTTGGTATTCCATGCGTGCTTCAACTCACCATTTCAATGGACCCCACTCTCATGCACATGAGGTAGCATCAGGCGGGTCCGGTGGGGCTATCACAGGAACAGCTAAAAAGGCACAATATGCTGAATCTCTTGCTGTTTGCTAAATCTGCACCTTTTATCAGATCCCCTTTGGCCCTTTCTGTGTGGCTCTATTATCAGGGGGTGATCAATCCTCTGATATACTCACAGCAAGGATTCAAGAGGCAGTTGTGTAGCGATAATTATTATTTATTGTAATACCGATATAGAGATCATGACAGAGAGAGGAAGAGAAAGAAAGTAGCAATAAGAGTCAGACAACATAACACCAGGGTAACATGCTCACCTCCGCCCTGTAAGGTGGTCCGCGTGAAGATGGAGAGGGAGAATGAACATTATTTTTCCCCATGTAAGTAGTCTAACCGGGGACACATCATTTCTCTAGTCACTGGTCAGGACATGCCGGGAGCAGGAGCTGTCTTAAGGGCTATAAGGCTTAGGGATAATGGCTTAGGGATGACTCTTGACTAGAGAAGAGGGATGTGATAAGGAGAGACTTCAGACTCCTGGGTAAGTGAACAGGTCTACATTGTTAAGGGTCATTGACACTGACTCGTGAATCCCACCCATAGGCCTTGAGGGAAGCAGATCACTATCAACTTCAGTAGTGCAAAGCCCTCAGATAACTGGGGGCATAAGGGAGAAGCAGCTATCTTAGCCTCATCACTAGTCAGACAAAGACCTCATAAAATTGGGAGTTTCAATAAGAATGGCTAGCACACTAAATGTTGGTAAATTGCTTGCTTAATATTTTAGAGTATAATAATTGGGGAAAAGTTCTGTCTTCATCCCCCACTGCATTTTTATCATATAATGAGGAACTCTTAGCTCCAGCAGTGGAGGTCCACCCAATGTGCCAATGGTGGTCCCACATGCATGGATTGGGGACTGACTTGGTGACTGTATGAACTACTGAGATCTGGGTTCCCCTAGAAGTTCTGACTTCATTGGTTTGGAGGGAGACAGGGACAAGGAGATTTCTAAAGGCTTCCAAATGATGCTCTGCAGAAGCTAAAGCTTGAACGATGCTGGCACAGGCAAATCTGTCGGAGTCTTCTCCTACTCCCCAGCTGCCTACACAAGTCATGTGTGTCCCCTCTTCTTGTGGTCCTCTCTTCCCCGCTGTGCTTGGTGCCTGTGCAAAGATCACTTGTGTCCCTCGGAATACAACACTGCTGAGAAATTTAATTGACTTGACTCAGAGCCTGTGTGCTTGCCTCTCAGCCAATCCGTGGAACCCAGCAACGGGGTCGGCTCCTTTCTCAGGCCTGCCCCCTTTTCAGCTGTAGCAGGGCCTGGGCAAACTGATACAGAGAGGTTCACCTCAATGAATTAGGTCCTCACCATAGGCTGTCGTCCACAGGTCAGCAGTTCGAAACCATCAGCCGCTGCATGGGAGAAACGCGGCACTCATCAACAGTTGCAGTCTTGAAAACCCACTGGGAGGTCACTCTAAGCCTGCATTGACTTGATGGCAGCGAGTTTTGACTTGTTTGTTCCTTCGAATCATATCGGTTAGAGGTCTTGCTTTGATTATCAGCACAGTTATGTTGGTGCACACGTCTAATGCCTATTCTTATTGTTAGGTGTCCTCGATTCTGTTCCCACTGCGTACAACACAACACTGCCTGGCTCTAAGTACCCCCTTTCAACTGTTCTTCGGCGGAACCCGTAGCTGTCACCATTGTTTCGCTCTGTCTTGTCTAAAATCCCCCTCGTTTTTGCTCTCCTGCTATGTTACCAAACAAGCATAATACCCTTACTTAGGAACTGGTCTTTCCTAACAACATGTCCAAAGCACATAAGACAGAATTATGCCATCCTTGCCTCTCAGGTGCACTGCGGTTGCCCTTCTTCCAAGAGAGATGTGTCTATTATTTTGACAGAGAACAGTGCTGTCAATATTCTTCGCCAGCACCATCATTTCAATGCATCAACTCATCTTTGGCCTTCCTTATTCAGCGTCTGACTTTCCGTGGGAAATACCATGGCTTTGTGCTCAGTCTCTAGGTTATTTAAAGTCTGGTTTTTCAGCCAGGGTCTTGTTGGAATAGAAGTGATTCTTCGGTTGCATATATTTTTGTTCAGCAACTGAATACAGATGCCACTTAAAATATTGTAACGTTGATACACGGCGGTTCTGATTCTTCCGATTCTGATTCTGATTGCCAAGGAAGGGCCAATGTGATCCTGGGAGAAATACTGAGAAATTCCCTAATCTGCCTCTAATGAGCTTTGGGGCCTTGAAGGAATCCCTTAATGTTCCCTATCAGCTGTCTTCTCTGGGCATAGAGATAAAAATACCTCTGCATTTATCTCACTGAGGTATTGTGAGGATTAGATGAGATAATGTTGAGAAGATAATTTTTGAAAAGTGTTATCAACTTACAGCTGTAAAGTATTATTCATACTTTACTTGCTAGCCAAATGGTATTAGTTGTACAAGTGAAAATAAACATGCAAATATATTTGTGCAGATGATTATTTTAACAGAATTTCCCCCAATATTATATACACATATAAACATATCTATTCGTGTGTATATTCTTTAAGTTGCATATCTTAATTGACTTGATATTCTGTCTTGGCCACATCAGAATTTTATTGAAACTCAAAATGATATCTTCTGGCCTTCTTATTCTTTATCATTAAGGACAGCATCAACTTTAAAACAAAAACAATTTTATATAGAAATAGGTAACCTCATTTTCCAAATAAGCTCCATTGGGATTTGGGATAAAATCTTTCTTTATTTTATCAGAAACAGACTTGCTGGTTTAACTGTTACTTCCATAGAATCATCCCTAATTTTTCTACCTCCATACCTTCTTTCAAGGTCAATGTTAGATGTTTAGCCTTCTTTGAATTTATTGGGATATTTTTATTTCTGCTATTTTCTGTTTTCTCCTGAATTTCCTCTATTTTATACACACACACACACACACACACACACACACATACAAGCCCATATGCGCACATACTGAGAATCAAACATAATATAACATGCCATAATTTATAAAGTTATAAGTTTGTTATTTTACTCTCAGAGCCTTCAAAGCAATGGCCTGATGTTTCATTGTATTTCTTTCCCCTAAAAATACTGATATGTATTTGTGATCCAGTAAAATTTGAGCAAATGATAACATCACAAAAGCAGTTTTGGAAGGTGTTGCAAAGTTAGAATGAAGGATAAAAGAAGATGAATAAACTTTCTTTTATAGGAAGACAGAAATGTGTTTAACTCATTCAACAATATTTATTGAATAATTACTCCCTGCTGGATATTAACCATGAGGTTTGATAATAGAAACTCAATGTGTTGACTTAATGTCTACTGAGGTAGACAAGCGAAGTGTCAACAGACGAATAAATGGTTTTTGTTGTTATATAGGATCTGTAAAGGAAATAAGCATGGGATAAGGAGGTACAATAATAACCCAACTCCAAACTCACTACTATTGAAGTGATTCTGGTTTGTAGAGATGCTCTATAAGACAGAGGAGAACTGGATCTCTGAGTTTCTGAGGGAAGCATTAAATGAGCGGGAAGATTCATCTTTCTCCCTTGTAATGGCAGCTGGGTACAAACTGCAGCCTAATACATAATCCACTAAGCCAAGGGGAGACCTAATTTTGTCAGTACAGTCAAGGAGAGCTATCGTTCTGTTTGAGAACTGACAGGGAGTGAGTTTTGCCTAGTTTCAGAGGAGGACATAACTGAGAGAGGGGAAGAGTATGAGTCCCAAAATGAATAGTGTTTCATGTATCACTCAAGACCATTCATGATACATGAATAGTGTATCATGTATCACTCAAGAACATTCAACGAAGATTAAATAATATCGGGGGCTGCTGGATTGTTAGAAAGGGAAATTATACCCACAAATGTGTGTGTGTTTGTAAATGTGCACATAATTGATTTTTATACCACCTTTGTCTCCCCCACAACATATACATGAGCCTCTCTTTTCTTTGTCATTCTTGCTTTTCTTTTGTGCAATTTAGATTTTAGTAGTTTCTTCTCAATGTTTTTGTCTTTGAAGATAATATTTGTTTACATGGATAGATTATGACTACTTCTAGCACCTTACCTGAATTCTCATTTTTGTTCTAATTGCCATTATTTTAAAGGAGTTATAGAGTTATAGAAATATTGCACAGGGGAAAAAAGATAAATATTGCACAGGAAGTACAGAGTTTCCAGATACTCTGTTCCTTCCTGAACATTGCTAATCTTGTTACTAATATCTTGCATTTCTGCAAGTAATTGATTTTGGTGATGTATTATACTTGTATTGTAAGCCATATGTGATTATTTATTACTTAGGTGTTGTTGCTGTTAAGTTAGTTTTGTTTCATACAGAGCCTATAAAATGGAATATTACATTGGTGTACACCATTTTAATGATGATTGTGTATGTCTGGTTCTATTGTTGAGATCTTTTGGTCAATCCATTTTATTGAGGGTTTTTCTGTTACATCTGACCTTCTAATTTACTAAGCATGATATCCATTCCCTTTTCTAGCAATTTAACTTTCTTAATGGTGTGTCCACAATAAACAAGTCAAAGTTTGCTGTCATTGCTTCTAAGGGTCATTTAGGTTGCATTTCTTTTGTTGGTATAGCTTATTTATATAAGTGTCAAGGAAGGCCGAGATGTTCTATGATCTGTCATGTGCTGGTTGTCGGGCGCTAACAACAAGATCAGCGGTTTGAAACCACCAGCGGCCCTGTAGGAGAAAGCTGAGACTCTCTACTCCCCTACAGTCCTCGTCTGGGAACCCAAAGGTCTGTTTTATCCTGTCTTACAGGGTTACTGTGAGTCAGAATTAACCAGATGTCAAATCTTTACTCATTTTGAGAGATCCACAGGGACTACTTTAATAATTCAAATTGCTGACCGACGTTAATTCTTTTTTATTTTCACAACAAACCTTTGAACTAAGTATTTGTGCCCCCACTTGACAAGAGAAAAATGGGAAATAAAGAACTTCACTGCTGTGATGTGTGCTGAAGTCATACATCTTTGTTTGTGTCAGTGAGTTGGTTTGACTCAGAGAGAAAGAGGCCTTACGGAAGGAAACGGTCCCATATGGCTTGGTTTTCTAGGATGAAATATTCCCGCATGAGATTGGCAGATCTTTTCTCTGGCAGAACAGCTCACAGGTTCAAGTGGCCCCACTTTTGTTACCAGTTCAGTGCTCAGCCATTGCACTCCTAGGACACCTTTTCACACATTCGTAAGTAAATCACGGCAGATGACACTGGAGGAGCAATCACTAGAAGGATACTGTACTCTCAAATGTGACCCACAGTCTAATCTCCGCCTGCCAGCTGTTCACTGTTGGTCTGTGACATGATAAGGCCAGACATCGACAGCAAATGTGTGATCAGTGGCCTTGTTTCGTGGAATGAAGAATAGGCTGCGTTAGGTACTGTCAGACTAGTGGGCAATTGCATGTGACATGAGTTGGATATGAGTCATGAACTGTTGAGCCACATACCGACTCATGATGGATTGGGAGAAAAATGACCCTTCACTTCAGATAGTTCAAAAAGTCTTGCTCCAAGGCATATGCTCTGCTTCATTGATGAGATAAGGTGTTAAATCTACTCTCCTGTGTCTCTTGAGAGCCCACAAGATACATCATGTGCAAAAGTGCCGTGTCATTTGTAATTTTCTTTCTGAAAGTACAGTTTCTTTCTTCTTCTTCATCTCCCCCCTCCTCCTTTCTCTTTTCTTCTTAGCCCTGAAGGAAGTAAGTTGGAAGGAAAGGTCTGGAAAAGGAAAAGATCATATGACACAGTGCTAGCCATTGACATAGCTACCTATTCATTTGAATTCCACAGAATAATTGTCACTCCTTCCTGGGACTCTTCTGTGGGATTGTGTGCCTGTGGGAAAGGAAATCAGTGTCAGTACTAGGTATTTATCCTCACTGTCTCCAGTGAGACGGTGCAAAAGGCTTGAACATGAAGTTAATTAGGCCAATGGTCTGTCCTACCTTTTATCTCTAGTACGGTAGTACTTTATCCTCTACCCCTGTGGCAGTCATGTGCTTATGTTAATTTCATGATTGAGATGTAGGGGTGGAGTCTGGCCTGTTAATCTGGAGATAGCCATTGAGTAGCCAATGAGGTCTCTGTGTGGGCATGGCTTTCTCTTGAGACTTCTGGGAAATCTTGCCATATTTCCCTCGTGAAGATGACAAGCTATCTCCCCCAGTTGTGAGGAGTTAGTCTCAGAGGCAATGAGTCACAGGAAAGACAAGATGGCAGCATCCAAGAAGCTGGAGGTGCCGGCGGAGAGACCACACAGCTTTGCCCTGATGGAGCCAGACCTCTGAAGCTCGAGCGGCTTGCTGTTGATGATGGACCCTGAGTCCTGGAAGCAAGGAGCCATGGGGAGACCCCTGCCAGCTCTGGGATTCTGCGCCCACTGACCTGTGACTTCGTGAGTCGGAAGAAGACATTAGAGACCAATATCAGGCATATGGGCTAATATTGGACCTATGACTTTGAACTGGACTGGGCTGGGATGCTTTCTCAGTGTTCCATTCCTTTTGTATATAAACCCTTTCCTTACGTCCGTATGTGTGTCTATGAAATTTGTTCTTCTAGTCTACCCGGACTAACACAACACCTCACTTACCAGTCTACAAAAATAAGATTGCATGGATTCTTGTCATGTTGTTAATGTGATTGGTATGGGTTACGTAGACTGCAGGCAATGGGGAGAGGCAGGTTCTCTGGTGCTGTCTATTAATATGAAGAATTGGATAATTATTACCAAGCAATGAAAATAATCATAAAGTAACTGAAATGGTGATGATCTGAACATTTTTTGGGAATCCAGTGTCAACAGCACTTTATCTAAAGTGTGCTAGCTTTCAGTCCATTTTGCTAACCTTAAAATCATGTATCTTTCCTTTGCTCTAACTCAAAAGGTTTGTTTTGTTTCCTTAGCTATGGCATCTCTCTGTGGGTTAGATCTGTGGTCCCTGGGTGGAAGTGGTTAGTTCATTTTTGTTGTCATGAAGGTCACCTCATAGGTTTGGTATTCTGCCATCTCTGGAACAGGATTCTTCTCTTTACTGAAAGAAGTTTAGAGTCCCACATCCTACTGGAGGGTCAGTGGTTTATGCTGTCTCTTTCACTTTTTTTAAATATTGAGAATTAGGAAACCTTCTGATTGAAGATCATAGTGCTTAGGGGCTATGACCACCAGATTGCCCACTTATAACACCTTGAAATAATTGAGGCCTCTCTGATATTTTGAAGGCTTGCACTTCTCACAAAGTTCAGTTGTTTCCATATAAACAAGTCACATCCAAGAAAATTATGGACAGTTGGGATACATTTTGTACCCATGCTATCTTCATAAAAAATGTGGAAAACTCAATTTCAAATCAACTACCAACTAATTATCTAACAGAAAATGAACTTTTTCCACACGTAATTTGCCTCATGGACAGTGAATGAAGACAGATATCTTAATTCCTGTATACCTAATGCCACAAACGATCTCATATATATAATAGTGTGTGTCAGAATCATGGTGTCATTGATTTCTTCCTCGATCATTACTGTTTCTTGGATTCCCAAGGTTAAAAGGCCTTGTCACAGTGCTTTATTTTCTAAATTGCCTCACTTAGGAAGTTTATTTACTGTGAGTGAGGAAAAGGAAGGGGCATAAAAGTATATAATAATAATACTCAGAAACTTAACTTTAGATATTCTTTCATTAACTCTTAGCAACACCAAGAATCATATAGCCTTGATTGTTTGATGACCATGCTTGCCGAGGTCCTGAAAGTAGCATGTTGTTTTTATTAAATTATAATGTGTTCTTCAAAAGTCACGTTTCACTAATATATAAGTAAGACATACGGTAAGTTAGGAATTTGTTTTCTTTTTTTTTTCAATCCCCTTTCCTCTGCCACCTTCTAAATAAATGTACACAAATATATGCTTTATAATTTTATTGTAGAGTCTAGATATAGACTTCTAACCTCTTGGGTGAGAATGTCATACATGATATATTCTGTTAAGATTATAGTGTCTCTAATTTTAAAGTTGTTACTTAAAATAGAAGGCTAACCTTTGGTAAATAGCTATGCCCATTTTGATTTCATAAATAAGTAAAAAATACTTTTGTGAACTTTCCATGGAAATATTTATTCTGTGAGAATACTTCAACTCTTAAGTAGGAAGAGCTGAGTTATAATGTTCTATAGATGCACAGATTTTGGCAATCAGTGTTTTCTCATGCTATTTACTCCTTTAAGGTAGGGGGAAGTCTGGGGAAACTTATTTTTGTAATACTCATCTTTCTTCAGTGACACTTGTGAATTGATTTGCCAGGCAGAGCTCCTTTCAGTTTATTAGTGTACTTTCAAAATCAATTCTGATTGCTGGTTTAATAATTATGGTTCAAACTTAAACACTTGTATGTGGGTATGGGACTTTGGAATCAAGAGAAAGGAAGGTATTTTTACAATGAAATGGATCATTCTTCATTGTGCTTTTAAACCATTTCAGCCAGTTGACATATTTAACATCATTTTATAGTGCCTAAACCAGTACCTGGCAGTATAATGTAGGCACTAGAATAAATATGTTTGGAAAACTAGCAAAACTAGTGGCCATTACACTGATTCTAATTCATAGCAATTCCAGGACTGTCACAGTAAAACTGGGCCGTATAGGATTTTCAGTGACTGTTTTATATTATTTTTTTTGGAGATAGTTTGACCACCGTTTCTCCCAAGAGTATTACGGGTGAACTCAAATCTCTGTCCTTTCAGTCAGCATATGAGTATTGGAGTACATTAACCATTTGTGCTAGCCAGGCACCCTGCAATCAGAGTATCCAAATTCAAAATCTGGCTTTGATACATATCAATCATTTTATCTAAGGTCCTAAGTTTCCTTTATACAAAGTGTTTTAACGACTTCACCTTAAAAAGGTACACTATTTTTACTTGCCTTATAAAAGTATTTGATTTAAATGAGATCATGTATATAAAGTACTTAGTCAAATATCATGCTCATTGTCTTTGGTTCTCAATGCTGTTTTAACAGGAAGCCCCAAAACGTTGGCCTCAAAGAACAATGCTTTTTCTCATAATTTAGGAGGCCAGGAGTTCAAGTTCAGGGCATTGGTTCCGGGGGTAGACTTTCTTTCCTTGACTTTCAGAGTAGGCAGGGAATTATTGCCTTAGCTAGCCACTCATGTAACTGCGTGCCTAAGTTTGCAGGCTGTTCTGCCTTTGTTTGCTTTTGAGGATGTTAGACCCTATCTCCCCAGTCCCCCATCCAGCTGGATCTGCTTGCTCCTGCCCTTTTTATATCTCGAAAGTGATTGGCTGAAAGCATCTCTACACTGCTATGACCTCATTAGCATAATAGAGAGAACTCTAGCTGCAACTGGAAATCTTAACCCACAGGGGTTAAAATTCGCAACACACATTAGGGGTTAGGGGTGGGGGTGGGAGCTCGGGGCTGGCACCAAGCTTTGTAGTCAACTGTCACTCTGAAGTGGTTGGCAACATTAGAATGAAAAAAGAAACTTAAATGTGAAGATGGAATTCTTCAAAAACAAACAAAGATGCAAACACACGTGTGCGCACCCTAAGAGAGAGAAGCCAGGGGAGACAGTAGAACGCTTAGAAACTGACATCTGACAAGAGTCGAAGGACCATGATGTAAAATGGAAGCTCACGTGTGTCACAAAATGTCTACTTTTTCATTGGGAGCATTCAAAACCTTAGTGTATTAATAGAAAGTGGGATTGTGTCTCCATGACTGAAATCGGAGTGATAAAAGTCGGAAAGAAATGTGGACATTTCAGGGGCTTCGAGCTGTGAAACCAACAAGCAGCTTCCTGCCTCCCAGGCTCCTCCCTCTCAAACATCCTGGCTCCTAAGGGACTTGGACATTCCTCAGTGCTGGGAGAGCCAGGCGGCGAGGAATGCTTTTTAGTTGGCTCAGATTACCTTGTTCTGGTTAAATGAAAAAGGACTAGCATACACTCCTTGTCACCACAATTCCAGCTGTCCAAGCCGGGGCTCTTGGAGCAGAGAGATACACGATCTTCTAACTCCCGAGGATAAAAATGATTGTGCTGGCGAACAAAACCTCCCCCTCTGACACCCCGTTTCCTGCCTCTTTTGTGCTGCAAGAAGGTAAAGGCTAAATGCTAGATCCTCCGCTGTGAGTGTGGAGGCATAACATTACCAGCTAGTAAATAGCGTGCGTCATTCATAACATCAGTGATCCAAAGGCACACTCCTCCCGGAGAAAAATAGGCCAGAGACTTTTGTCCTACTGCTCCGGAGTGGATCCCGGGTGATGTAGTGATTACGAGTTGGACTGCTAACCGCAAGTTCATAAGTTGAACCAGCGGTTACTCCAGGGGGGAAATACAAAGCTTCCAACTTCAGTAAAGATTAAGATTTGAAAACCCCCGGGGGCAGTCCTAGCCTGTCCCATGACGTCACTCTGAGTTGCTCTTGATTGATGGTAGTGGGTATTCCTGAGTAGGTGGTAAGAAGGTATGAGTTGTTTTTAATGCTGACTTGCGAGGCCTTCATATTCCATCCCATTATCACAAGAAGCCAAAGACTTCTCGGAGGCAGCCCTCGAATCCAAAGGCCCAGAAACTTTACTCACTTCCTTTTCACTCCAGACCTACCTCTTTCCCCCTCAGAAATACCAAGAAACCAGTACACAAAATCTCTTTCAACTCTAACCTTTTCTTTGATTTCTCTCTCTCTCTCTCTCTCTCTCTCTCTCTCTCTCTCAAGTGCAATGTGTCTATCCTGGAAGTCACTGCTTCCCTAAAAGTCAGCTCCTATTGGGATGCTGTTAACTCCTTGGGGCCGAGGCCTTTCTCAGTGCCTTTTCTCGATGATCCTCACTTCCTCTTCTGTGCAGACATCAGTGTTTGTGTCTCATACAGCTCAACGCATATTAGTCACTAACTCTGTGTACTTTATTTATGACTGTGCTCATCTGATGTGTCCTACCCTAATTCTGTCATATTCTTTTTAATTTATTTTTATTGCCTTCAACTCTCAGTTCATGGATCTCGTCCCTTCCAATACTTCTCATGCCTGTTGGACCACAATCACCCAGGCAGTGACCGTAGCTGGGGCTTTGACATGGCCAATTCCTAGAAACCTTCTGAAGCTCAGATTCAGGTCTTCTCCATTTGGCTCGCCCGTTTCTGTTTTCCTAGCTCATTATGGTGTCTTGATCCTAAACCTTTTATTTATTTGTTTTAAAATTTATAAACCACTTCCATCACCCCCTGCCCCACCCCACCCCCCGTTTTCATCAACCTCTTGTCCACCTTTGAACTGCTGTGAAAATCTTAGTCTCTCCCATTTCTGCGAACGTGGGTGAAGAAAAACACTTCCCAGGCTCATTGGCCTCCCTTTAGATCCATGATCATCACCCTCAAGCAGGTCTTCTGACAGCCCCATCGTCTGTCTTCTATTTCCCAAGCATCTTCCTTTACTCGCCAATCTGCATGTTCCCTCTGCTTTGTCCACTTCAATATCTGTTTAGAGCTGATGCCTTCTCTGGGAAGTTCATGGAGAATGGAGAAGCTTTCTAAGAGTACATCAAGAGACTCCTTTCAAATGCCCGGCACCTGCACCCACATCTTCTTCATTCTTCCTGTTATTGTGGGTAAGGAAATGATAGCTCATCAAAGGGTGACCTCCACCAGGGCACTGGATTTCATACCTCCTTCAACAGGTCCACCTATGCTTCTGGCAGTCGTTCCCTCTTCTGCATCACCGATATTTGCCCCTTTGAATTGAGTGGCTCCTTTAAACACACAAAAAAATGCAGTGATATTTTCCTATATCAAAGGGGTTGGGTGGTGGGGGAAATGACTTTCGACTCCTTTTCCTCTTCAGTACTTGAAAGCCTCCACCTCCTTTTTATCCCCTCTCCTAAGTGAGAAATCTGCCCCCACTCTGTCCATTTCCTTTCTCAATGGAGCCCACCCAAATATGGTTTATATCCTCACCACTTCCCACATCCTCTTGCTGCCAAAGTTTATACCTAGCCTCTCACAAACCTCGAGCTGCTTAATTTTTCTCTATGGCTTAAGTGATTTACTAGGTCTTCATATGATTGAGCATATTCACTTTGTGTGTTAGTTGCCTTACTCCAAATCTAGAATGGATGCTCCTTTAGGACAACCCCACTCTTCCTGTGTTTTGTTCATGCTCTGTCCACTAGCAGGTGAATAATAAGTATTTGCTGGATGAATGACTCATTGAAGAAATGAGTGTAAGCTTAGAGTTAGCAGATTGATCTTTTTTTATCACTTCAATATTTACTCCAAAGTTTGCATTCCAGGAAGGCCACCGTTACGAAACATGCAATTAGAGAATCTGCCATCGAGTAAACACTGTTCTGTGCCCCATCTGTGTCACAGTTGAATGTTTCTACTGAAACCAGACCCTGTTCCCCAACGCGCCCCACCCCCAGGAAGAGCTTACAGACATTGTCCCTTTGGTACAGACACATGATTAGATAGAATTTCCCTATTCTGGTCTGAGCACGAATTTGAGAAAAATTGGGTAGAGGAGGATAACGCTTTAATAATGATTAAATCTTCATTTAATTGAATCCTTTTTTGGAGGATTTGTGTACCTCAGTAAAAATAGAATTATACGAACTCTGGGACCATTTGAACTCTCACCTCTAGGCAATGAAAATAAAATAAAGTAAAATATCGTTATAAAGAGCTGGCCCCTCCCTTGCCCCTCTTGTGCTCAATGGCCTTGTCCTTGGGATAGCTCGATGGTGATTCCAAGTCTACACATTTAAGACAGATAAACAGAGAGAGAGAGAGAGAGAGAGAGAGAGAGAGAGAGAGAGAGAGAGAGAGACCAGTTTGTAGCTGACAGAGCAGCTTGTGATTTGCCATGGTGCCATGCATTTGTGTTTAAGCCCCGAAATGAATGTCTTCTTTAAGAGACTGAACTGTTGAGGAAACCCTAGAGCACAGAATGCCCTTGGGTATCATGTATTTCAGGGTGGAACCCCTTTAAATAGGTTCTGACACCAAGGTCCACCTACCAGGGCTTGTGTTTCCTACCCATTCTCTTGGTTCAACACTCCCATCTAGCTAAGGTATGTATGAATACTGCATTCCAGTTGGGGTATTGCCCTTGGACCTGGGATTCTCCATGATGGCAGATACTGGCTGGGACCACAGAGTGGGTCACAGGTCAAATCAGAGCAGTGATTTCTAGTCAGCCTTATTTTGGTGGCTGTAAACTTTTTCATCCAATAAATGAAGTGTGTGACTTATTTCTGTTTTTTTGGTGCTTTGGGACCCTATTCAGAGATTAGATCTGAGTTAATAGTGGCTTTAATACTGCTCCATGGGGCATGATGGCTGTCAGAAACAGCTGGGGAGGGGTTTGCCACTGCTCTTGAAAGTCTCCACTTCATCCTTTCTAGATGGGTTTTTTATTTCAGGTGGAACCTTATAGGAAGGATTGTGAGGCATGCCAGCATCTGAGGAATGGGTTCTGGGGGTCAGCTTTAAAGAACCTATGCTTACAATACCACATGGAACCACCTTCCTAAAAAAAATTGATTTCATTCAGTTTAAATGGATTTGTGTACAATTCCATGCTGAATACAAAATGCAGCTATGGCGACATTTTAAAAACATTTCTGAACTTTAATACTGCAGAAATCTTCCCCCCTTTTTTTTCTCTCTTGATAGCTTTGGGGATTTCCAAAGTCAGGGTGAACTGTCACTGTTCTGAAATAGATAGCTTTGGGAAACATGATTTTGTCCTAATAGTTACCAGAATATATTCTATTACCACTTATTCAAAGAATTACTTTATTGATACTTTATTTAACAGAAAGTTTTATGTCCAATGACATAAGCTGACAGGGCCTACTAACGCATTTCATTCAATGTAAAGTGATGTTGACTCTTATTAGTATGTACTCTTATTAGTCTAATACCAAGAAAAATACTGTCAATTAAATGTAAGTAAGTACCTCACTGGAAAGTTGCAGAATACATGTGTAGGTCATAGTTCTGAGGAGTAATGTAGTAAAGACTACCACTTAGATTTCTTTATGTTAGCATTTTCTAAGCCATGTGATACCATCCAATTCATTACAGAACAAAATCAAACCTAATACAGTTAAGCCCATTTTACCTGCCTCCTTGTGACCCTCGCTCAGGTTCTTGAGGCTGCATATCTCTATGGGAGCAGTCAGCGCCATCTTTCCCCTGTGGGGGGCTGGTGGTTTTGAACTGACCTCCTTGAAGTTAGCAATTCATTGTGTACTCAGCAACACTACCAGGTCCCCTCAAAAATCAGTGTTAAGAATTCTTTAGGGAAATAAAATAGCTCCATATTATGCAATACAAGTGTAGGATAGGTGACCGAGCCATTGAAAGATTTGAAGAAGTAGGAAAAAAAGAGCAGGAATGAAAGGCAACTTTAAAAAGAAATAGATGTAACAAGTTGGGTTGAGTGACTGGTAAGAATTTACCAAAGGATCAAAGATAATCTGAAAAACTATAGTTTGTGCAAAAAGTTATCTCTAACTCTACCCAGAAGAATTCAACTAGAAAAAAGAGGTATAAAAGAGATTGCCTACAATGGTGATTGGTGAGTGTTGATGGGGAGAGATATAATCACAAAGACTATTATTGTTGTAGATATAATTTCAGTTATAATTGTAGAATTTTTTGGAAGACTATTTAAGCTGACTGACAGCAAGTAATAGAGCAAATGGCATTTGTGAATGTTCTTTTGAAAAGGAGTATTACCTTTGGCATTGCAGTTGATACTTTGTGTGTGTGTGTGTGTGTGTGTATAGTAAACACACAAACAAAAAAATAGATTCCCATTGCCATCGATCTATTATGACTCCTTGTAAGCATGTAGGGGAGAATAGAACTGCCCCTTCTGAATTCCTAATACTTGATTTTTTTACAAGTGTCAATAGTCTCATTTCCTTCTTTCGGAGTTCCCAATGAGCTAGAACTTCGGACCTGGTGGTTAGCAGTTCAATACATAACCCATTAAGTCATCAGAGCTTGAGTAGGATGAATAAAGTGGTTATGACTCTCCCTTAAAGCATGTAATAGTTCAGTAACTTATGGATCTAAGAAGTTCAGATTGTGTCAGAGGAGATAAGAGAATGGAAGAGTAATGGATAGACCACCAAGAAGCCAGTTTCTTAATGGCATATTGCTTTGACAGAAACCTATTTGTGATAAAGGAATAAACAGAAAAAGGTAGCTTTTGTACATGTACATGAAAAATACACATGGGACAAATATGCTAGTATTCAACAAATTAAATATTTTTAGAAATCTAAAGCAATGACATTATGCAAGTTGCTGACAGCTAAATGAAACATAAAGCTCTGAAAACCATGCTTAAAGTAATAGATGAGAGACGATCAAGATAATAAAGTTAAATTAAATTCAAACAAGTGCTTGTTATAACATTAGAAATCACCTTGTGTTTGCTTATTTGCTTGTTGTGGAATCCATTTGGAAAATATCACGAATGAGAGTAAATTGACCTCTTTTCATCATTGTATTCCAGGTCCAATTCTAGTGGCCGGAATATCATAATCATTCAATACATATTTGCACCATGAGTGAATAAATGAGATAGAACTGAATCTATAGCTTGTACTACTTATTTTATAATATATTTATACTTTCAAACTCTGGCCTCCCACATAATATTTTTCTGATGAAGTTTTTGAAATTACATGAGAAAATATTGCAAACACTCTTAACGTGTTCAACCATAATTGCACTTGTAGGCAGCAAGAGTACCAGAATGTATCTGCTGTGTCCTTGATCCAGCCAGAAGGAGGTCACACCAGACTTTAATTTACTATAGTTGCCCAGTATCGTTTTCTAAAATGTCATGGTATTTGCCAAAAAACTAAAGAGCGGAGCTATTTTAATTTTTGTTGCAGAACTAAGGACCACGTATATCCTACTGAATCAAACTGATACCTTCGGTTGTGCTTGAGCTGCAAGTTGCATGACAACCGGGTTCCCATGTAGCATTTGTATACCCCGTGTCTGGTGACATGAGCTGCCATTTTCACCATGTTTAAGGCTCCTCTGGATTTCCATTTTGTTTGTTCTGCTTGCCTTCATCTAGCTTCCCTGCCCCTCCTTGCCTTTTCCCTTTGCTTTTGGATCAATGTCAACTGTTGGGTCTCATAGAGGAGAGTGTTTAAAATAACACATTACTCACGGGTGATATTCTTTGTTTCGCTAACAAATTAGCTGGCAGAAAGCTGACTTCCAGAGTTGCTTCCGTTCCAAGTCCATTGAGAACCTTAAGACAGTCCTCTCAGGAGTTCTTCTCATCTCTCTTGGTAACATATATATATGTCTGGCTTCTTTTAGGAATTTCTTTTTAAAGGAACCCTACGGAGACGAAGACAACTGTATCACTGAGAAAATTTGTCTTTAGACTTCCAGGAATTGCAGAGACCTGTTTAAACATGCTTTCTTTGGAATAAATCTCTCTTTGTATGAACAGAAACTCGACTTGTGATGCATTTTCACATACCCTCTTATTTGTCCATGACACATTCCTCTCAAATAGTGTCTTTCTTAATTATCTTTGCAATAAGATCTTTTCTGAATTCCCCTTTAATTTTATAATTGTGTAGTGTTCCATTGTAAGTATAAACCACACTTTGTTTATCCTTTGCTGGACCGATGGACACTAGATTCTTTCTATATTTATGCTATTGCAAATGATAACTGTAATGTGTCTAGGTGTGCAACCTCTTGAAATTTTCTTTTGTGTATGAGGTATTATTTCTGTAATCTTATTAACAGTGTGTAAACTTTTGCTGTTTCATGTATCAAAAGTAGATAAGACAAAGGTATGTATTTGGAAGCTAATAATGAGATGAGGTAAAATGAAGTCTGTTCATTCAGAGGATATAGATAATTTTGCTCTAAGTCATAAGACTTTGATTTACACAATTCCAAAAAATCTTTCTGTGAGAATATGTACTGTGAAAGAGAGTATCTTGAGCTCTCTGTATCTTTGCATATTAATACGATCTCAAAAAATCTTTGAGCCTTTAAGATTTTCAATATGAACATTTTCTTTCCTTTCTTTGTAACTTTGCAGTTGATTCAAAATTTAGTATTTATCAGTGAAAATGCTCGAGTCAATTTGGGTTGAGTTTTGGATATATGTGGGTGTATGGATAACTCTAGTGTATTTTTATTTAATCCTTAAAGACCTGTATATTTTCCATGGCATTTAATTTAATAGAATATAGTATGTAAACTATATAAACTACTGTATTTTTTGGACCATAAGATGCACTCCCCCCTCCCCCAAAGAGCGGGAAAAATGATGGTGTGTCTTTTGGTCTAAAGTTGTGATACCCATACCATTTTAGTATTCTGGTACTATTTGGTTCAGTGTATTTTTTTTATTTTCCTGCTCTAAAAACTAGGTGTGTTTTATAGTCAGGTGTGTCTCATGGGGTGAAAAATATGGTATATGATACAGGTCTATAAGTGCAGATATGTCCCACCTATATTTATATAGTCATTCACTTAATGCTGTATTCCAGAAACTCAGATTCTAGAAAGTAAAAGATGTATATTATATAACATATCATCCTCAACAAATTCATAATCAGGATATGATACTAATTTGGGAATAAATAATTACAGCATAGCATAGTAATATAAGGTAGGAGACTTTTTTTGAGTTTAAATGCATTTTATTTTTAAGCAGCCTACACATTCTTTTACTTTTTTTTAAAAAAAAGCCTCCGCTCCAAATAAATCAAGGTCAAAAGTAAATGAAGAGCTCACGATGACATCAGTTCTGTTTGTCTAAGTCCTGGTGTTGTGTGGATGAACAGCAGCTGGTTAGGATGAGGCACTTGGTCGTGAGTTGCCCACTGTGTTAACATTTTTCCATCTCTAAGCCATCCTTAAAGAAGGTCATGTATGGGGTCACACCATCTTCACGGTAGTCTAGGAGAGCAACCATGCCATCTGGGTTCATGTTCTCACCAATAAAGAACTGGTGTTTTTTGAAATTTGCGAGGATGTGCTTGATTTGTTCTGTAGCCCCTGTCATAAAAGGCTTTACTCTTTCTGGTTTCTGCTTCAAATTTGCCCTTGATTGATTTCATGTAGTCTTTGATGAACTTCTTGTAGGCTTCTTTTGTGAAGCTGGTTTCCTGCAAGTGATGGTTCGTGACAATATCCATACCAGTGACCAAGGTGATTTCTGTTCCATCGCCATCTGAACCTTCAGCTAAGGCATTGCCACCAATGATTGAGTCATCGATGTTACCTTCAGTCCTGCTGACCACCTTCCCCTCCACTTCCAGACACAGCCTGTCTGCGATCTCCCGGATCTGGTGTCGGAGAACATCTCATCAGGGCTGATGAGGTCCTGGTAGATGATCATGATGACTGCTAGGGAGGTTGCGGTGTTGCTAGCTTTGGAGGAGTCCAGAGGGGCATGGGGGGAGTGGGTTGAAAGGGCCGTATGAGACTTTTAACATTACCATGGAAGAATTTAAAGATTAGTCAATTTAAGACCCACAATCTCCTCAGATTTATACACACAAGCACATACACATAATTAATTGGTTAGCTATATTTTGACAGGGAAAATAAGACGTTATGTGTGATGAATTACACAGGTACTTAGTTGATAGCATATTTTAAAAATACTGATTTTTATAGCACCCAAACATCACACGGATCCTATCAAAATTCAAATCAGATCTCACATTTGCAAAGCCATCCCATTAGCCCCTAAGTTTCTCCATAATACTATTCTGCCTCCCTCTCTTTGAAGGATCCTTCTGTGACTTTTCTGCTTGTCCACATGGTTCCAGGAATGGTGCCTACAGTGTCTTTCTTACTGTTCCTCAAGCATGGTCTGCCTCAGGCTTTGACTATTCATTCTGTCTGAGTTTTTTTTTTTTAATTTAAGCCATCCAACCTCCAACAAAATGTTTCTTATATGGCACTCTTTGAATTCCACCTGCCATGACCACTCTTTAAATTAGCCAGCTAAGCTTCTTGTCTCAGCAAGGTGAGCATGAGTTTACTTGTGTGTTATCACTACCATCATCTCTAATGATGGAGCCCCAATGTTGCCATGAGCACTCATTGGACTGCTAGCTGCCAGGTCTGCAGTGTGAAACCACTAGTCCTTCTGCAGGGGCAAGTGAAGTTTCTACTCCCAGAATGAGTTACAGTCTTGGAAACTCGTCGGGGCAGTTCGACCCAGCCCACTATAAGATGGAATTGACTCGATGGCAGGGAGTTTGGTTGGAATTTGGGGAATCTACAGTGAACATTTTAACATGGCTTCATGAATCTGTATTGGAACTGTTTTTCTCTCTTCATCCCTGTTCTTACCATATTTACTGGGTCCCTGTCATGGATTATAAATTTCAAAAGAGCTTTTGGTTGGTAGGAAGGCATTCCAGGGACAGGAGAGAGACCAATACCCTCTATACTTAGCTTCAGAAGTAAGCACTTACTTAGTAGCCTTTGCATACAAGAATGTAAAATTTTTTCTCAAGCACAAAGTGGCCCAGAAGAGGAAGGATGCCGTTTCCAAAGAAGTGACTTGGAAACTTTCTAAGGTGGATAACAAGAAGATGTCTCGGAAGGAGAAAGATGAGAGAATCCTGTGGAAGAAGAAAGAAGTAGCTGACTATGAAGTGACAATGTTTTCTATCTTTTATAACAACACACTGTGCCTGTTGCTGGCCATCATTGCCTCCTTCTTTATCCTAAAGAACTTCAAACCCATCATGAACTACGTGAACTACATTTTGTCCATCAGTGTTTTATCAGGACTCATTGCCCAACTGTCCACTGGTTCCAAGTAGTCCCCCCACCAGCCCCCCTGGCATAGTCTCAATGGGTGGCCAATGGTGAATGAAGAAGCAGCGGTTCGGGCCCATGCATAGATCTTATTGGGGACTGGAGTGTGAGGGTTTGCAAAAACTCAGCAAAATGCAACTCACTGTGTGCGTATTGAGTCTCTTTCACAAATTGTTGACATTAAATGATTTGAAAGGAAAAAAAAGTGGTGTGGTGGGAAATGTGAAACTGTGCATTACAAGCGAGTAAGGAAACCCGTGCTTTACCTTGTTTAGTGTAGAATCCAGCATAGTCCCCACCCCATCCTCGTGCATTTCCCACTCTTCCTCTGTTTAGTTGTATGCTAAGTTGAAAGGCAAATCTGGAAGGAAGACTATAACCTTGTTAAATCTTCATTGCTCTTTTTTAAATTCAAATGTGAAAAGGAAAACTAGTCAGTTACCATAGGACTTCACTACTCTCTTTCGCTGAGCATATTTTCTCCTATGTTTTTGTTTGTTTGTTTGTTTTTGCCATTAGAGTCAACCCATTCCAAAACTCTAGAGTGGGTACTTGCTCCTGTTTTGACCATAAATATCTGAATATACACTTGAATGCATGTTATAAATAGTGCAGGCACTAGGAATTCTTACCCAATTCCTGTGTGGAAAATAGAGCTAATATCTGTCTCAAAGCATTCCATTAGGTGAAAATAAGTTGAAGTACTTTTAAAACCAGAGAACCCTATGTCGTTTCTCATTATTCTTATATAATAGCAGCACACTAAAGTACATGGCCACATTTAATAGCGCACTGTATGTGTGCATATCATCCCACTTTCAAAAGCACATTTAAATATAATCATATTCATTCTTGCTAAAGATATTACAGGCTATATTTTACTCATAAAAACGTCACCCAGAGAAAATCAGTGACTAATGTATAATCAGTAGACAGATTACTACTATGTGATAGTGTTCTCTCCCAATGTAGAGTGTATTTTCTCCTCCCTTCTTTTCTCTTTTGCATAAATATTGAGATACCATCGTGGTGGTGTCAGAAAATAATGGCATTGCCAATGGTAAGGTTGATGAGTCAAACACACATGCAATCCCGAGAAAGAAAGATGGGGCTGTCTGCTTCTGGAAGTTTGCAGCTTTAGAAGCTCTGACGACTATTTCTACTCTGCCAAATAGGTGTGCTGTGTGGGAGGATCAGCGTGATGGCGATGGGATTTTCCTTTTCATTTTGATC
The DNA here is from genome assembly GCA_004026705.1 of Nesogale talazaci. Taxonomy (NCBI): domain Eukaryota; kingdom Metazoa; phylum Chordata; class Mammalia; order Afrosoricida; family Tenrecidae; genus Nesogale; species Nesogale talazaci. The sequence goes on from PVJH01000125.1 coordinate 432,258, forward strand.
ACAGGTAGATGTTGAAATCAGAGGGACAAATCCTTAGTGGACATCACTATGAATAGGATAGTGTGTGCTCTTAATGCACCTCTTTACAGTTTGTCTATCAAATATAAGATAAATAATAGTCCTTGTATAAGGGAAAACTGGGCAACACTTGGTCTTTTCAAAATCATCATCACCACAGAGATACAAGTTTTCATCATGTAACTATAAGTATGATACCCTGAGAAAGACTCAACGTCATTGAGGTAGAGACCCAGCTCGGGATGAATGACCTAAATTTAATAACAAGGAATAGGAGCGATAACTAAAACACAGGTAGTCCCTGACTAGCAATGTACTCGACTTAAGAATTGAACTTAGGACAGTCAAGGGTCAGGTATTATTTTATAAGGCCCCTAGACATCTTCCTTAAATCAGTGGTCTAAATCCAGATCTGATAGAAGGTGGTGCCTATGCCTTATACTTCAGCAGTGATTCAGCTAGTCAACCCCTCAAGGCTTACTGCCTTACAGACTATAGTCAGTCATGCATTAGCTGTAAAAGATGGAGGTGCAGTCACCTAAAATGATTTCTGGATCCTAATAGTTTTCATCTCAGCAGAACATTGGCTCTTCCAGGGAGGATGTTACAGAAAGACTGCCTGCAGGGACTTGGAGATCGTGGCTGAGTTACATGAGCATGCTTCAAGCATTTGATTGAGAGACTATGATGAAAGAAAGAGATCAATGGGAAAATCATCCTGATGGCAAGAACAAGAGCATTAGCTTTTGAACTTGATGTCATGGAAGTGGAAGAGGTCGTAGATCACAAAGAAAGGGGATTGTTGGACGGGGACTTAATGGATTTTTAAGAGGAAGGAGATTCTGAAGAAGAATGAAATAAAAAGGAAGAGAAGTAGATAAGCTTTCAAAAATTTTCCCAACTAAATCAGAGATTTTCATTGCTTGACAACATGAACCCAAAGGATGATTGCTCTGTGTGAGTCACTAGGCAGAGATGCACAGATGTGAGATGTTACTGCAAAAATCTATGGTGCAGCAGAAGAAAAGGGCTATGCAGACAGTCTCATCCTTTTGTTGACTGGAAGTATTATTCCCATTCCCAGGGAGAACCCATATGATCTGAACTTTCCACAAGAGGAGTAATTAGGGCAACTGACAGATTTGCAACACTCTCAATTTTGAATGTTTATGCTTCGTGCATCTTTTATATTCATATATTTTAAATCTGTCTTTAATTTTATTTGTGGTGTTTGTAATTGCCAAAGGCAAATATGTGTTATTCATGTTATAATCGCAATATTAATGAGCATTTAAAAGGACATTTTTGATTTACATCGGAATTGATTTATGATGGAGTTTTCTGAATGGAACTTGTCAAAAATTGAGGCTTACTTGTAATGAACATCAATAAAAGCCCAAAGCAAAAGTTACTCTTTCAATGTGTCCATATCCTGAAGGACAACGAAAAGCAAACCTGTGTCATGTTCAAGGTGATGTTAGACTGGCATAGTGATGGGTCAGAATGAAATCAGTGACAGTGAATTTAGGGAGTTTCTAATGTACCCCTAGAATAAAAGCCCTGTGACAGAATCCTGTCTTGGAGGGAAAACATTAGATTAAACTCATCATTGTGTTAAAAGGAAAATTTGAAGTATGGATGCCAGATTAGGGTATTGTGTAAATGTTAACGGCACTGCATTTGATAACCATAATGTCACATGTTTTTATATATTGTGAGGAAATTTACCCTCATTATTTTGGGGGAAACAGTTTAATATAAGTGTATTGGTACATAGATAGATTGAGATGTACTTAGGCAGCAGATAGAGCAAATACAATATGTGAACCTTGAGGAAAGTTATATCGATAATATTGGATAGTCTAGCTACCTTCTTCCTAATTTCCTACGTTGAAAATCATTTTCCAATAAGGGATTTTAAGCCTTGTGAAACGAGGTTACCATTTAGGGTTTGAGGTTTCTGTTTCATTGACTTATCTGAGTTTATTTTCATTACTAAATACCTAACTTTCAATCAAGCTGGATCTTAATCTCAAGAGAAGATAGGATATTTTGTACATAAAAATAGCAATAAGGAGGTGTTTGATATGTTAATATTTCACTGCATTTTCATTTTTATTATTTATTATTAATGAAATGCAGTTGTCTTTGAAGCCTGCTGAGTGTTTAATAATGAAATCGTGCATCATTCATTTCCAAACGTCTGTGCCCCATATGTGTTAGGAACACAAATTCAATATGTGCTCCAAATCATTTCATAAGAGAATAAAAGGGTGAACCAATCGGTGCCCTTTAAATGGAAGTTAATATACACAGATGTCAGATTCACTTGGTAGGTAGTGAACTTGCGCCCCATAAATGAAGTGTTTCTACCCCAAATGTTGTGTTTCATAGTCTTAGACAACAACTTAAACAGATAAATAACTCCACGAACAATGAACAGCTAAGTCACTGCCAAATTTCTTCCGGTTCTTGGTGACTCTTGGCCTGCATCCAGTATCCAGGATGAGCGTCCATGAGTGTGACCATGGAAATGAATCACCAGGCTTTTCTTTTGAAGCAGCTCTGGGTGGATTCAAACTGCTAGCATTTCAGCTGGTACCTGAGGGGTTAACTGTTGCCTCTACCCAGGGATTCTACATAATTCACATGGTTTAGTATAATGTTTCCTATGTCCCTGGTGGCTTTTATTCATGTGCAAAGATAAATTGTATTCTTTGTCATCATTCCAAAATTCATTTTGTAAGTGAGTGTAGTTCTCATTTGGGGAGTGTGTGAGCTGAAAGATTGTCTTTTGTCTTGAATGACCATGTTATCTTGTGAAGTGGCTATCTCCAACTTGGCCTTTTATAGTCACTCAGTATACTCATCCCAGCTCCTGTTTGAGAGGGAAGGAGGGAGGGAGTGACATTGGTTTTATCCACCAGAGGGACAGTCAATCACTGAAGAAAAGAAAGGCATCCTCCAAAGTTTTCCCCATCTCGAGTACCCTTTTCTCCTCTGTTTCTCCATTTCTTCTCATCACTCCCCATTCTCAGCTCATCTCTCCAAGCCCTCTCTCCTTTTAGGCTGCCAGCAGTCTATCCAATACCCAGAGAGGCTTGGTCTGGGGCCAGTGAAAGAATAAATGAAAAAGGACTCCCAGGGTCCAAGCCGTGTCAAGAAAAGAAGGATGTGGGAGAAACTACTTCAATATTTCCTCACTGCATTCGGAGAACACACACATAGAGGCTCCCCTCAGCACTAGGGCAATGGAAAGCACCTAGAGTCCAATGGACCTGGCTTTAAATCCCCTTCAGAGTTTATGGGTTATCTTCGCTTCATCAGCCCACTTTCTGAACCCCGGCTGTTCTTCCAACCAGTGGAGATAAGGACTGTCCCAAGCTGGTGGGTTCTTCAGGGGGAGGAAGTGGGACTGTACAGATAGATAAAATGATTGCCCCCAAGGCTGGGGTGTTCTGTTGACTCACTTGCTGCTTATCTTGTTCATTTTGTCAACAATGCCATTTCCTTAACTTCCCTCTTCGGAGCATTTACCTCTCCATGACTGGGCCAGTGGTTGCAGGGCTTTGGAGGTGAGTGATAAACAAGGTGGGCAGGATTTGTGCGAAGGCACTCATGGATGAGTGACTTCCCCATTTCTCTCCATGAGGCGTAACCCAGAGGAGTCTCTGAAGCTAATGTCATTAAACCGCACTTCCCAGAACCATGTAGCAGCGATCAGGGTGAAGAATCTCATAGTTTAACAGATAATGATAGCTAACTCTCAGAGGTGCAAAGCTGGAATTTTGTTTTAATTCCAACGACGTATGGCTGATAATGTTTTTCTTAGCTCTTCCCTGTTGGGAAGATTTCAGCAGGCGCACCTGGCCACAGTCCTCTATGACTGCTGGTGACGAGGATGACTGCAATGCTGTCTAGACGTCTACACAGGAAAGTGCTGTGTTCAGTCTTTCAAAGACTCCCACCACTGAGTGGAGGGAGGATGTTTTGAGAGTAATGGTGGCAACAAGTGTGCAAATGAAGCCTGCAAACAATGGATGCATATATGGATCATGAGGGGAGGTGTATGAGTCCCCAATAAAATGATTCTTTGATAATAAAGAGAAGGGGAAAGAGGAACTTATACCAAGGGCTCAAGTAAAAAATGTTTGGAAATGAGTGTGGCAAACATGTGCAAATGTGCTTGATACAGATGATGTACGGAATGTTATCATACCTGTAAGAGTCCCCAATAAAATTATTTTTTAAAACAACTCCCAGCCTCTGACATTTCATGTGCCGCAAGCAGGCAGGCAAGAGTTCTAAATTTCATCCAGTGTGGGTCTTCTTCTATGAGGGTGGTTATTAATGGTACGTCAACATGAATGAGGACATGTATAAAGGGAAAGGTGTGCTTGAGGCGTTGGATCCTGGATGGGGTGCTCTTCTCACGGTTTTTCCACTGTGCTGGTGGGAAAGGCTTGTTGGGTGTGGAAGTCACTTTGCAGCTCTTCATAAAAAAAAGTGTTCGTTTGCTTGGGCTGATATTGCTAGGCAGGGGGACTGGCTGAGCAAAAGCTTTGCAAAACCACTTCTGTCTCCTGTACTGAGCTTTTCCTCTCCTCACTTCTTTTCCTCTCACTTCTTTTTTGTTCCCTGAAGTTTCAATCCTTTTCCTACATAGGGCATAATCACTGATAACAAAGGCAGAAATCTGTGGCTCTGCACATATACACACTTGCACCTATTTGTGTCTTCATCTCACAGACACCTTGGTAATAGAGAACTTGGATTTGAGGGTAGTCTTAACAAAGACAACTTTCTTGCATTTGTGGACCTCGGTACCATTCAGTTGAACATTGTGACTTTGAAACAGATGCTCTTAAATACAAACAAGAAGGGAAAAAAATGCTGTCTATTGGCAGCCTCACATATGGAGACTTATCTGTCTTTTATGGTTGAGAGAAGCTCCCCAGGCCTGAAAAACTGCTTAAACTATTCAGATAAACACAGCATATCAATTAAACCTAATGTCTCAAAAGAGCTGCAAAAACATGCAGGCATGATGCTCGGATTTCATTAATATCATGTATTATGACCATTGTCAAGAATACAGTTGAAGAAACTCACAGGGACTCTTCTATCCTGTCCTACAGGGTGGGGAACGGTTGGTGTGGGCTCAAAGCAGTGAGTTGCATGGAGATGAAGTGGGGATAACTCTCATGGTTTTGAGGAGTCAGGGTTTCTTTGTCATTTGTGTCACTGCTCTGATGGGTTATCTGTTCTTGGTCCCTTGCTTGATTACGTAAGTAGTCTTTTGTTGGTGTTGAGTTCCCGATGTAGTCCCTTTTTAGAGAGCTCTACATGGGGTTTATTACTTATTAAACTCTCAACAAGCACATTGTTCTCCAGCATTTTCATTCATTTTATGTTTTTTCTTCACTTTATTGATAGAGTGCTTTGATGTACAAATATATTTTTAATGAAGTATAATTTATTTATTTGGGCTTTTTATTATATCATTTTATTGGGGACTCATACAACTCTTATCATGATCAGTACATACTCAATTGTATGCAATCCACATTTGCACATTGGTTGCCATTCTCATTCTTAAAACATCCTCCTTCTTCTTAGCCCCCTGGCAGGCATCCGTTCTCCATATTTACCTTCCCTCCCCACTCCCTCTCCCACATGAGCCCTTAAAAATTTGCATATTGTCATTATTTTGTCATATCACACACTGTCCGATGTGTCCATTCACCCACTTCCCTGTTGTCTGTATAATCCAGCTAGACGAGGGGATGTCCACTGAGTCGACAACATGTGTAGTTCAGGACAGATGATCCCTTCAGGCCCAGTGGTGAGAGTGGTGATACCAGGAGGGTGGTGGGAAGATGGAATAGAAAGGGGGAACCTATTATAAGGATCTACTTATTTGTCTTTTGTTGCTTATTGTTTTGGCATCAAGTATAAGCATTGCTTACCAAAGAGTAGGCATGAAAGCCTAGAAAGTTCCTTTTTGGTGAACTTTTGTTATCTGAGTTCTATTATTTGTTTGAATTCTTACATTTAAGCTATTGATCAACTTTGAATTTGGTTTTGTATTGCACATGAAGGAGCTTTGATGGTACTTTTTGAAGCACCTTTGCATGTCAATCATTATGTTATCATATCAGACCCAGACTGTTTTACTTACTATGACTTAATAGTACATTTTTTTCCTACAAGGTTGCATTAGCTACACAGGACCTCTTATATTTGACCTGAAATTGAGAATTGTCTTTTCCATTTCTAGAGACAAGGTTATTGAAATTATGTTAGGCGATTGCATTGAATCTCTAACTGGCTTTTGTCAGTATTGACACTTCAGGTGTATCAAGATATCTATACGCATTTTAGCAATCTTAAGTCTATAAATATGAATACTTTTCTATTTCTTTAGGTCTCCTTTAATTTCTTTGGACTGTGCTTTATTGTGTTCAGTGTGTGATCTTTTACCCTAGTTACATAAGGCTTTTAGGTGACATTATAAATGTTTTACCAATTTCCTTCCAGCTTGCTCTGTACGGGCATGTAGAAATCCAAAGATGTTTTGATGTTGACCTTGTGCTCTGCCACATTGCTGAATTCGTTTATTAGCTTTAGAAACTTTTTGTGGGTCTGCTGACCTGTTCTATACGTAGGATAATGACAATTTTGAAAAGGGAGAGTTTTGCTTCTTCCCTCCTGGTTTTTAATTTTTTTCTTACCTAATTATTTTGGCTAAGACTTCCAATAGAATATTGAATAACAATCATGAGAGTGGATGTGCCAGAGAATTCGTTCATTCTTCACTGAGTATGACATTAGTTCTGTTTTTTTGTAAATGCTCTAAAATATGTTGAAACATTTTCCTTGTATTTCTAGTTTGTTGAGTGTTTTTCTGATGAACGCATTTTGGATTTTGTAAAATACTTGTTTAACATCTATTTTGATGATCATGTGGTTGTTCTCCTTTGATACACTAAAGCGGTGCACTGGATTGATTGCTGTGTTAGACCAGGTTGACTAGAGAAACACATCCAATGACACTCACATGTGTGAAAGAGCTTTATATCAAAGAGAAATTGCATGCAAAAAAAAAAAATCCCAGGCCAGATCAAGTCCACAAGTGCCATATTAGCCCATATGTCTGATACTAGTCCATAAATTCCTCCTTAGACTCATATAGCACATGCAATGATGCTGGATGCAGAACATCACAGGTCAGTGGTAGATCCAGTGGTGAGGGAAGCACCTCAGCCCACGTGGCTCCTCTAGTTCCAAGGGTCTGGCTGCCATCAGCATGGCTCCATGGGGCTTGTCAACAGGGAGGTGAAGCAGAGAGAGTGTCCTGCCTCCAAGAAGGAAAACAGGTGTTTCCAGAGTCCTCAGGAGAAGAATATCCACCCCTTCGCTCAAATGGACAGGAGGTTATGTTACTGCCACAATTGTTTTTTGTTTTGTTTTATTTTTTCTAAAATTGGGTCACTCATTCCTAGGATAAATTCTACTAATTCATAGTGTATAATATTTTAATATGCTTTTAGATATGAGTTTTCAATATTTTGTAGAGAACTTTTGCATCAATATCCATTAGGTATTTTGGTCTATCTTCTTTTGTGTGGCAGTTTCTTGTTTCCTTTTAAGTTATGCTAGTTATGGATCAAAACGGACTAGATGCCAGGGGCACAGCTTCATAGAATGAGTAAGAAAGTACTCCCTGCACTTCAGAGTGGGTGGGTGGGAACAAAGAAGGATAACAGAATGTATTTCAAGAAAGGATGATAACTTTCATTACTCTGTATGCCAATAACTTATCATGGGGTCTTTGTCTATAGTAAATGGTGTACAGGATGTGGTTGCTGATTTCCCTCTTGTCATAAGCCAGAGGTCAGCTATGTCTCCATCCTCCATCTTTCTTTACCTACTCTGACAACAACCATGTCGAAAATGACATGCTTCTTCTAGCTAGGTTTAATAATTCACTGCAATGATCACACAGAATTCATTGATAGAACACTCACAATTGGGAATTAAGGGATCTACCAGGTTAACACAGGTCAGGATCAGTAAGCAGGAAGGATTGAGTCATTGATCCACATCAACACCTCTCCCCAGTTGGCAGCTAAGTCTCTACGTGGTCATCACACGCTCAGCCAGGTGATGCCATAGCTTTCTCATGGGGGTCTGTCGCTCTGTTCTGTCTCACAATTCCAGTGTCTTGGGCCAGCTGTAGAGAAGGTAACACTGAGTGCAGATACTGCTTTCTGAGTCTCTGTGCACAGTCTCTGGTGCCTCTAGTCTCAGCTTCCACTGTCTCAGAAATAGATCTGGAACATTCACAGAAGAGTGGCTTTGATAAAGGTGTGATTTTTGTCTTTTAGTTGACCATATCCCTAAGGAAAAAAAGCATGCGATTTGGTTCATACCCTCTATTAATGTCCATACTCCATCCCACCTTAATCTCTTCCACTGGGATACAGAGGACTTCCTTCAAAATGGGATTACAGCCACAAGCCTAGTGGGTGAATTATAAACCTCACAAAAGGAATTGTGGCTACACAGGCCATACTACATATTTCTTGACCACCTCTCAGTGGGTCCCCTTTAAAGGCAAGGAAGATAAAGTCCTGTAGCATTTTTAGTGTACCATAGATTAAAAATAAAAATCCTGAAATTATATTATTCACCAAACTAAAGTCATGGTTATAATGTCAATTCCAACCCATATCATCCATATAGGACTGAGTTGAACTACTCTGTGAATTTCTGAGACTTTAAATCTTGCTGGAAGGAAGCAGCCTCATGTTTTCCTGCAGAGCGGCTAGTGGATGGAAATTGCTGACACTGCGGTTAATGGCTCATTGTGTAGCCCCCTACATCAGCAGGACTTTAAAAACTACTGCAATATGGGATTGTGAAGAAAGAGAGAGAAAGAAAGAAAGAAAGGAAGGAAGGAAGGAAGGAAAGAAACAGGATACACATGGGAAAATAAATCAAATACTTAATGTAGACAAACAAGTTGATAAATACGTAAAATAGTCTCCAGCATACATGTCAACTTTTTAAGCATTTCTGTATAAACTGACTATCATTTAGACATCATGTTTTAACATTTAATGTGAGCATAAAATATGTATTTAGAGAGATTCTACTAATCAGTAAAGTGAAGTGACAAACTGTTCTGTGTCCCTCTACTAAAGAGACATGCAAGCTGACTAGTTCTGGCTTTCTGGATTTGCTGTCTTTGCATCTTCATGGCAGCCTGTGTCAGGTGGGTGTATGTCTCTGAATAAGATGACCTGTGAGAAGATATGCAGTGCCCTCCTGGGGACAAGAAACACATATTCTATTATTGTTGCTTACTTCAACGCAGGACATGTTGTAAAGAGAGGGGACACAGCCAGACCACAGCATGTTTTCATGTAAACAATCATAATCACTTTATGACCATAAACAAACTGAGATCTATAGGGTGACATCCGTGAGAACATCTGCCCTTGTCCAGCACAGTTTTCCATTACTGCACTATTGCACTATTGAATGATGTCTGGGTTATATCCTAATAAAATGATCTGGAAATGAATAGACAAATACTTTTTCCTTATAAGCAAAACTGAATTTGATGTCTTTTGAACTTTGCTTGAAACAGAGAATTTCCTTTCACAGACCAAGGTTCGTGTTGAGGTTGGTCCTCCTCGGGATGCAGACATCTGCGATAATTATTTTCTGTCTCATAGTCAGAGGTGCAGCATTTAATTTTTTAAATGTGGTAAACAGAAAACTGCCTCAAATGAAAGAAAGACTGTTATGAACAAGCTCCCCCAGAGCAGATCATTTTAAACATCAAGGATGTTGATGAAACTGCTTACATTGTAATTTAGATAACAGAACACACATGCACACCCCCCCCCCCATGCTGACTGTGTATTAGTTGTGGAGACATGAAATGGTAGCCACATTCAGTATTCTTTATTTTATGTTGTAGTATTAGCTTTTTACACTGACAGCAATAGACAAATTCCTTGTATAAACTTTGGGATATTTACCTGAAAAACACAAAACAGGTAAATACTCTGGCCTTTGGATTGTTGGGGGCATGTGGATAGGAAAACATATCCTCATGGGGAAAGAGCTTACCTTTAACCAAGAACCAAAGTAGTGCTGGGAGCTCCCACAGGGCCATATGCTAAGCTAAATGCACAACTCACTCAATGGCCTGTCTTAGGAGGAAGTCAAAATATGTCAATAAATTATACAATACAATCTATTGTTTCTTTTTTGTTGTCGCTTTTGTATTCCCTGCAGAGTTTGTATTCAATAAATGTTTCTGGTGTGAGTTGGTAGTGATGTAAGTTTTAAAACATCAAAGACCCCAAATATGAGTAAAGTTATAGAGTAGTTGTGAAATGTGCTTTGACAGCCTTTTGTGCTAACATGGATGGCGGCGAGTTTGTCCCATCAATCTTTTGAGTGAGATCTTGAAAATACTTGCCCACTTGATTACCAGGCATTCTTGAGCACAAATTAAATTGGTCAAAAATGTGCATATTTTGAAGCTTCCTCCCCTAGATTCTATGCTGATCATAAAAGATAGTATCTTGAGTGATTTAGAGCCCGTTTTAGAATTGAAATTTCTTAAAGTGAAGGAAATTGCTCTGTGAAATATTTTCAATATGTGGCACAGAGCTTCACACCAAAGATAATTAAAGCAAGGTTTAAAAAAAATCAGAAGGAAAAAAAATGAATCCAGTGCTTGCATCAGAAACTGGAGTGGTTAGCACACAGCAGTTCGGCAGGTCCAAAGAGAAGGAGGCAACGACCCTCTGACCTGACACAGTAGTTATCTACTGTTTATACTTTATTTATGGTGTATTTAATTTGTACAAAGCCCTGCAGTGATATCAAAATGTAAAAGGACTTTTGAATGTTTTAAGCTGTGAAGCAAAATGGAAGAGAGGGTTGAGCTTTTGACCATAAATAAATCAGATGTGACCTCTTTTCAAGCGTTAGAAAGCAAGCAAGCTGAAAAGAGCAATGTTTTCAAAAGGACATCTATTCCCTACCTTCCTCTCATTCTTAGAAAATAGTGGCAATGGCAGATGGTGACAGATGATAACAAACATGCCTTGGTCAGCTGGGAAAGCCCTGGCCATTTCTAAAGTGAGTGCAGGAGAAGAGGTCCAAAGGAAATAAATACACATGATATAGGTGGATGCATTCCTTTTCCCTTAGGTAGTGACCTCGCTTTTTGTAAGCAGGTTGTGTAAAGCAGAACAAGGAGAACATCCGGTGTTGCATTTTGTTCAGGTATGCTTAAGGAAAGCAATAGTGCACAGTGAACGCCCAGACCCTCTGCAGTTAATACTACTGGAACCATGTGGTAGCCAGCTCCATTTCCCTTCTCTCTCTTCTTGCCTCAGCTGGGAAAAAGCCAATCGAGCACCTGGAAGAAGGGAACCTCTACATGTTAGCCAGGCTTCACTAGGAAGGTGAGCACTGTGGGAACAAAGGGATTTCAGTAAGTATGTTCCAGAGCTCTTGAAAATTCGGCCCAGTCAGTGGGATGCCTGGGACCTTTCTGGAGACAAGATGGTGAAGTAGAATAAAGAAGTGTGATCAACATTGAGGAAGAACTGGTGCTTTTAGTTCTCACGTTTTTGCCTATGCTTAAAGGACGACAGGTGTGAAATCACGGAGCTTTATGAATAATGAAACAAATTCTGTGTCCCTGCTTCCACCATAAGAAAATAGTCTGCTGCCCTCCCATTGATTCCTCCTCACAGCAACCCACTCGGGCCCAGTGTAGACTTGGTCCAAAGAACTCCTGTGGCTGGGACTATCTACTGGAGCAGAAAGCTACACCGATTGGAGTGACTAATGGATTCAAACCACTGACCCTGTGATTAGAAACCCAACCTATAGCACACTGTGCCATCAGGGCTTCTTAATAAGTAATAAGCAACTTTCTAAAAGCATACCAGCCAACCCACAGGCAAGTGCTGTAAAATTCCTAACCTGCCGAGTGATTCTTTTCCCTTCTCCAAGACTATTATGTAATAGGCATTTGAATTATTTTTAGATTCCTTTTGCAGAATTATATATGTGACACCATCTTGCTTCGCTATGGATTATGTATTATCAGCATGCATAGGTTACAAGAGAAGCACATGTAAGTATTGGAAAGAGATCACTACCCTGGAGTCAAAAGGACTAATTTCCTGCTGCGTGTTTGCAATTACCAAATATAATTATTGAACTCTTTTTTTCCCTCCAAACCATTACCGATGAGTCCTTTCATAAAGTGAAAATTCAAATACTTGGCTGCCATGGCAATGTCAAATTGGCATCAAAGTGTTTAATTCCCTCCTCTCACTTTATGTAATTGAGCCTATTGCATCCTTTCCATTCACAGTGGGCATCATATATTGAGAAGCACTGGGTTCACCTGCAGACTCCTCTACTTTTAGTTGCATAGTGAGTTACAAGTTGGACTCCTAGCCATGAGGTCAATGATTCAAAACCACCAGCTGCTTGGTGGGAGGACGAGGAGCCTCTCTACCTGCATCAAGATGGGGTAGTTCTCTGCCCTAGAGCAGGGGTCGGCAAACTCTTGAGACCCAAGAGCCAATCCTCTCTCTCCTAACAACTTTAAAACCATTCAAGAGCCTTAGATGTGTTTTCTCAAACAAATGAAGTCGCTGCGACCTGAAGTAATAACCTTCCAATGTTTGAAGGTTACTTCAGAGCTGCACATTGTTCACACTGAAAGAGCCTATGGCTCGTGAGCTTCAGTTGGCCAACCAGTGATCTAGAGTTGCTGTGAGGTGGGATTCACTTGATGATCATGGGTTTGGTTTTTCGCCTTGTTTGTATTTAGAAGAGTGAGTTTACCGGCGCTAATTGAATCTTGAAGACATTTTGTTCCCCAGTTTAGAGTGAAGTAAGAACACAGTAAAGAATTGCTGAAATTCCATGATTTGGGGAACATTTTCTTTTGGTGGAGAGATATTTGTTTTATGGAAAGCCTACTACCTAATTTGTCTCTGTTAAGACCCAAACCCACTGACCCTGGGTTCAACTAATAGTAATAGGAGACTAAATCTTTCATGGGGATGATGGTAGGTTTGAACTGCTAACTTTTGGGTTAGCATCTCAACATTTTAAGCATATTTTAACTCAAAACATGCAATATATATATACACACACATATATACAAACACATGTATATATACCCAGAGAATATATATGTTCATGTATGAACATTATTCAGAATAGTTAATTAATTGCACTGTGGTTTTCAGAGTTTCAAGTATTTTTTACCAGCGATTTGAAGGAATGACCTAACTGCCTACATACCTTTGAATTTTCTTCCCTTCTAATGCCACTTACTGTTCCTTACGAGCTCTGGGTAGTCTGATGATTCGGACCTGGTTGCTCAAGATCAACCCCTATTATAATCTTCCCTTTGCTTCACTAAAGGAAGCATATGTATTCGGTCAGAAGTCAGTCGGTTCTAAGGGCCCCAGGGATACAAATGGAAAAGGAAAGACTAGTTCAATCAAACCCAGTGACTGTAGGAGAAATACCCGGGGATCTGCCCCCATAAAAATTGGAGCCAGGAAAACCTTATGGGACGTTTCAACTCCTTTGGTGTCTCCATGAGTCAAGGTCAACTTGATGGCATCCAACAGCAGTCTGCAAACTAAGTTCTCCAGCCAGCTTTTCTCTCCCCACCTCTGTACTAAAAAATAGATAGATGCTCAGAATTTGAGAGCAGTAAACACTTGTAATAACTGTTAAATAATAGGGTCTTAGACTGGTCTTTGCAAAAAGATTATAAAGTTAGCAATGAAGACTGTGCCCTAACTTACTCTGCACATTAATGAATGATAATGAAACTTGGAATAAAAGTTTAAAAAGGCATCAACCGAACAAGCATTTGTCTAGAGTTAAAAACCACAATAACCATGGAAATGGATTTGTTGGATGTGCTTAGAGTTTATGTTTTTAAAATATGTTTTAAATTCCAGGGCCCAAGCAGACATTTTCATGGTGTTTAAAAAAGAGTTCTACTCCCAAGAAGGTTAGACTTTAATGAAGAGGCCAGTTGTTATTTCTGTGTACATTTTCGTGAACTTTTGTGCTGTCTCTCAGAATCTGGGGTAAGGCAAACATTCTCTGTAGTGCTATTCCTGCTTAAAGGTCTCTAAGGAAAGAATATTTTTCCCTACTAATATTTCAAATCACTGATAATCTATCCATTTGCCTTGGTCTTGAGGCAAATTAGCATATATTATTTTCATAATGAGTGTGACTGATCTTTGATAATGTGTCACTTGACAGACATGCAGTGGTAATATGTCTTGGCAAAAGTGGAATGGACACAGTGTACTACTTATTACTTGGATGGGTTATGATGAATGTGAACCCCAGCACACATTCCCACATACATGCGGGTTTGTCTCCATGTGTCTTGCTGAACACACTGTGCATCTATTGCTCACCTTTCGGCTGCTCTTCTCACCTAGAGCTGTGGAGAGAGTGTCATCCATTTACATATACTGGCAGTCATTCAAAATGAACTTGGCGACAGATGGATTGATGTGGACACTAGGTGGTTGGAGAGGTGAAGAGACTGCTCAACTTCTGAACTTAGTTTGCCATCTTGAAAGAAACGTATTCAATTAGAGAGATGAAAAAGGAATGGATATCGCCACAAAAAACTCACCTGAATGCAGGCAGACACAAGTCATCTCTAGGTACAGATCTAAATTATTGAATTAAGCAAAAAGAGAAAAATGTGATTTCTAAGCTGTTTTCCAGGGAAATGCAAAGAAGCACCTAGACCAATGTTTAGCAAACCCTCGAATGCTAGTTTCACTCATCATGTGCTTGCATGGAGTGACATGGAAGTTAGTATCTTTGGTACATTTCTAAAAGGGGTGTTCACTCCGCATTATGACCTGCACGTGATGTGCTAAACAGTTGTGGCTCTCAGTTATGCTGCCTCCACATTCATTCTGCTGAGTCTGACCTTAAAATAATGTAAAAAAGCAATTAGTTTTAAACAGTAGGGGTGCCATCAGTGTAAAAGAAACAAATTACATGGTGGGATGATACTTTTTAGTGATTTTTTAAGGAGATTATTAAAAATGAATTCTGCACTAAAACCTGTGATAGTAATCTTTAAAACTGATAGAGAGCATTGTACTAATTTTAAAACGATAGAACTCCATAAATGACAGCCCAAGCCACTTTCTGAGCCCTAATGAAAGGTGTATAGCTCATTACACATCCCAACTCCCACTGAATAACCAAGCCAAACATTTCTTATCCATGAATTGTTACATTGCCCTTTGCCTCATCATTTCCATTTCTCCGCAAATATTTTCTGTGCATACACCATGGACCAGAATGGGGCTCAGAATTAGAAATAAGAGTGTATATCTCTGAAACAGACCCTTAGGTTGAATCTCTGAAGATGTGAAAGGGGTCTGGTACATTTTGTAGAACAATGTAGATGCTAATATAGTCCCATGATAGGTCTAAAAACCATATAAAATAAATGACCATTATGAGCAAGAATCATTGCATATTTCTTGGATAGTTGTAAGCTGTTTATCTCTGTCCATTTACTCATTCACTATAACCTATGAGGTAGGTATGGCCATTATTGTCTCCTTTTAGACAGAGTAACGGAGGTACAAAGAAGTTAAACAACTTTCCCAAGGTCATGGGTCTGATATCTAATAGAGCATATGTGTAAATACAGAGAATGTCCAGATTCTCCAGTCAAGAATGCATGTTACTTTTTTGTTCTATGGTTGAACTGTAGGTATGCACTATCTTGCAATAGGTTTATCATCATATGACTAAATATTCACAAATAATCATATAAACTATATTTGTCATTTGATTTAAATCTGCAGTCAAATAATTTTAAAATATATATATGTAATATACTTATTCTTATTTGAAAAATGTGTCGTCACAGGGCCTCCATATTGTAGTCAGAGGGTAGAGTCACCAGTCATTCTGTTAGATGCTTAAATGTTTTCAATAGCATCCTCCCTCTTGACCTTGTAAGATAGTCAGATTGGCTTTGAGCATCACCTTTGCCTCTAGCATCAAAATGACATGTTGACACCCAAATTCCTTTTCTTTTTCTCTTTACTTTGTAGAATCAGTTTTATTGGCATATAATTCTCCTATCATACAATTCTGTAGTTCAGTTATATCAAGCACAATTGTGTAACTACCACTGAAATCAATTTTACAATGTCTTCTTTATTGTATTTTTGTTATTATCTTCCTATATCTCCCAACCTTCCCTTGCCATACACCTGAAGAACTATTAATTCAGTTATCATCTTCATCAATTCTGCATTTCATATGTGGAAAAAATTATATGTTCAAAATAAAAATCAGTAACAAAACAAAACTGAGGAAAACCTCAGTAGAAAGGAAAGCAGAAAATAATAATATAACTAATTTGAGTCAAAAAGAAGACCAAATGCTAAGATGTTAAATCTTAACCTAATTATGTGCAGAATCACCCAGCTTCCATTGCACCGATGGGAAAGGTATTCCCTGGTCAATGATCAGATGACATTCACTGGAGCCTTCCTGCACATGAGACTTGGTGAATGGACACTGTGAACTACATACAGGTTTATTTGTAGGACAGAACATCCATTTCACATTTAACAGTTCCTACAGATTTGGTTTTCACTTATCCATTGCATGCCTCTCAATGTGCTCTCACCACAACCATGCTTCTTGTTTGCTGTTCTTTTTAGTCTAAGGCCTGTGAACTTTGGTGTTGGGTTGATCTCACTTAGTTGATCTTTTTTATGTGTACCACAGGGGAGGGTTGCATTCTAGTCCTGAAGAATGACTAAGCGCCATAATCTCAGGGTCTCCGTCAGATTTTTTCCAATCAGCAAACCTGGTCCCTTTTATGACATTTAGGTTTGTTTCGCAATTTTCATCATATCCAGAATCTTGCATTGTGATTCTTTTTAGAGCAGTTGATAATGGTTGCTGGTCACCATGTAGTTCTTCTCCTCTCAAGACTGTAGCTCTTGATGTTCAAGTGGTCTATTAGCATATAAGACTAATTGTTTGTTTATATCTTTTGATTTCCACCACTCATCTTTCCTCCAGATATGGCTGTTCATTATATTTAACACTCCATTTGGTACTCACCCAAGCCTGGTGTACAACTTTGCATTTGTGAACTACGCCATGCTCATAGACCTTGGTGTTGCCTAGACCATGATCCTAATTTCTCAGAATGAGCCCAGGGGCTTATTCCCTCAAGGAATTTGCTCATCCTAATTCTGAACAGAGTCTTAATAACGTTTTTCTCATATTGAATACAAATCATTGTATAAATGGCTTATTTACATAAATCAGCATCAAGAGAATTAAATTTTTACATAAATAGTCTAACTTTGCTAGTGACAGTATTAATGAAAAGGAAACTATTATACTTAACTGCTCTCAAGTTGATTTTTGAGTCATAGTAACCCCACATGACACAGTAGAATCACCCCCATTGGCCAGAATCTTCACTACAGCTTTAATCACCAGTTCGTTCTCCAGGGAGATACTGTGGGGGGTTGGATTGACATGTAACCAGTTAGCAGGTGAGTTTCTAGCCATTGCTCCATCAAGGCGCCCTGCAAATAAAATTAATGGCTTTGACTATTAATATCTTTTGGAGACATTGTAAAACTTCAAAGAATTAAAATGGTGTTACATGGTGCCTTTTTAAGAATTGAGCTAGTAAATTGTTTCTTTTAATTGTGCATTGGTATTACAAATTTCTCCTAGGTCAGTCCTTGATTTTTCTCTTAGTAATACCTTCATATATCTTACATCTGGTACAATTCTTTAGATCTTCTTATATAATTGTTTCATAGTTTCATTCAAATACCCTCTAAATTTCCATGTTGAAATAGCTGCTGATTTCTGATTTTTTTTAATTAAGTACTTTTATTGGGGGCTCTTACATCTCTTATCACAATCCATGCATTCATCCAATGTCAGGCACATTTGCACATATGCTACCATCTTCATTTTCAAAGCGTTCTTTTCCCACTTGAGCCCTGATATCAGCTCTCCATTTCTTGCCCCCACCCTCCCTTACCCATCACAAACCCTTGATGATTTATAGATAATTATTTTTGTATCTCACATCATCCTCAGTCATCTCTTATCCACTTTTCCATTGTTCACTGTGATAGGTTGATCCTTGTGATTGATTCTTATTTCTCCCTCCACCCTCCCTTAATCCTCTTGATATCACTACTCTTATTGTTGACCTTGGGGTGTTTATCTATTCTGGATTCCCTGTTCTATGGGCTCTTATCTGTAGTAGTGTGCCAGTTTGGTTCTAACCCAATTTGTAATGTAGGGTTGCAGTCATGATAGTGGGGGAAGGAAGCACCAAAGAACTGGATGAAAGATGTGTGTTTCAGTGTTTCATCAGTGCTATATTGTACTCTGACTGACTCATTTCTTGACTGTGACCCCTCAGGAAGATATTGAATTGTCTACAGATGGGTATTGAGTCCATGTCCCCCCCCCCTTTCATCTTGGTTATGATTTTGATCAGGGTCTTAGATACCTGGTACCTGATCCCATCGACACCTCATGATCATACAGACTGGTGTGAGTCTTCCTTGTGGCTTTGTTACTTCTCAGCTAGATGGCAACCTGTTTTTCTTCAGCCTTTAAGACCCCTGATGCTATATCTTTTGATAGCCAAACACTATCAGCTTTCTTCACCACATTTGCTTATGTACAAATTTTGTCTTTCGTGATCATGTCAGGAAGGTGAGCACCACAGAATGCTGGATTGTTAGGGAAAAAAAATTGTTCTTGTGTTGAGAGAGTGCTTGAGTTGAAACCCAATGTCCATCTTCAACCTAAATTCTTAGCATATAGATATGAGTACATAGTTCTATTCCCCTCTCATTATAGATATATTTACATATGTACATCCCTGCATTTAGACGTTTATAAATGTCCCTTGCCTTTTGACCCTTTCCTCTATTTCCTTTTACTTTCCCCTTGTCCCACCATCACATTAGACCTTCAATGGGGTTTGGTGATTGGGCACAATTCCTGCACTGTGTCTTCAGTATATTCCCCTGTAGCACTATGGTTTAGTGAGGGACCTGGTATCTCGTGCATTGTTCTCTCTGTGCATTGCCTGCTCCAAACAGGAATATGGTCCTCAGGACTTAGTGGGCCAGGATGCCCTTCCTTCCCTCACCTTCCCTTTTCATTTCACCTGTGAGCTCTAATCAAATGTGCCCCTCTCCACAAGCTGTAGCCCCAGTGTTATCCTCTGAAGTGCATTCTTCTGAGGGGATGGGAGGTGGGGTGTCCACACAGCTGGGGTTGGGCTGACCCCGTAGACCTCTCTATTGATTCCCTGGTATGTGTGGTGTGTTATAGTCACATCTGGCATGTTGGGTTGAAACCTGGACTCTAAAAATGTCTGTAAATTCATCCACTGCCATCAAGTCAAGGTCACCTCCTAACAACCTTATTGGACAAAGTGGAACAGCCCTTTGAGTTGATATGTGTGCATAGATGCAGACATGCATACACATCTATGGAGTTTCCATATATATGAGTGTCATGTTCATTTCTTAACCATATATGCAAGATAATAAATATATAAAGTTCCTTTTACTTCTAAATGATAGAATGAGTTTCTAGCAGCAAATCTCAGTCGTTTTGAAAAGCATTCATCCGATTATGATATGTAATCACTTTATCAAGCAACTGTATTTTTTCCCTTAAAAATATATATAATATAGAGCTGGAGAATCTGCATCAAAAATTTCTATGATAAGAAAAAAATTTCTATGATAAGAAAAAAGTTTTTCTATGATAAGACTGAACTAAGAGTTTTTTCAAAGAGTATATTTCTCAAAGAGTATATTTTCTTATCTGGTGGATTTTTATAACAGTCTGACTAAAATATAAAATTTTAAAACATAAACATAATGCTACATACTGGTAATTTGCTGTTGTAGTTGTCACTAGAAACTTTAAAAATAATTACTATTGTATTAAATTTATAATGATTCTGTTGTGATTTGGTACATTTTCTAGAACAAATTAGTGGGCTTTTTTGTCTTTTTAGAACAAATTAGGTTTTCAGTCAACAAGTTGCACACATCTTGTTTCATTTTATATTTTCTTTTCTTTTCTTTCTTTTTTTTTTTTTTTTTGGTTTGTTTTGGCCATCACTGCCTCTGGTGGTCGTGGGTGCTACCCAGTGCTGCTCCTGAGAGCCGTCCATGGATTTGAACTGCCAAGTCCACGGGCCACAGTCCCGCATTTAACCACTTACGTCACTGGGGCTCAGCCCCCTCATTTTATATTTTTATTAAAAGACCTTTTTACTTGGGGCTATTAAAGCTTATGTAAAAATCTGTATATCAATTGTATCAAGCATAGTTGTACATATGCTGCCATCATGACTTCCTAAGCATTTCATTTCTATTGAGCCCTTGGTCTCAGCTCTTCTTTTAACACCCCTCCACCCTGTTTTATGACATTGATAGCAATTCCCACATTATAACAGTGTATTTTTCACTTCCTCTCTTTTTCCACCTTATCACTTTGTCTATATTTCCAGTCCTTCCCTGCCTCTGAGCTTTATCTCTACGCAAATGAGGTCCTTTTAATTTCCTGGTTGTTAGCTTTTCAAGGAATTTGTACCTCCCTGGTGGACTTGTTTACTTTGTAGGCATGTCTGTGGTTTAGCTAAAACTTCAGGCATGGGGATGGGTTCAGTTCCAGGCTTCAGGAGTAAACACATGCATGTCATATAGTTAGAGCACCCTGGTGGTGCAGTGGTGTGCATTAAGCTGTGATCCCCGTGGCTAGCAGTTGAAAACTGCCAGCAGCTCTGGGCGAGAAAGAATGGCCTTTCTCTTGCCCTCATCATTTTCCGTGTTGGGGACCCCCAGGGGATTCTGAGGACAATCAGAATAGGACCGGAGCCCTGTATCTTTTGTGATTTAACAATCACAAGAGAAAGTCTTCCCTGTTAATCTTTTCTGGGGATGACACGATTCTGGCCTGCACCTACTCTAAACTGCTCTAGTCTGTAACGACAAAAGGAAAGAAGTGCCGCCAAGGAAATGCCAGCCTCTTCACCGAGACCATTGATTGGCACATTACGTACGAACAAGTCTGTTTGTATGCATCGTTATCCTAGGTAAGGCTGTCTTTGGACCTTTCTCAAATCCTGGACACACACCCAGGACAACCAGCCCGCATCCTGCCTAAAAGCCGCATGCAGTCTGTCTGCCAGGTCCTGTGACACTTTCTCTCTGGGGTTCTCAGGTGGGAAACTGACCTTGAGATGTCCCCGATGGAAGAATTGACACCAGTAGTCCCACCACCCTCTGAGCGAGTTGGCACTTGCACTTCTGTTCCTGCCTTTGTTAAATTTGCATGGCTCTCTGTCTTGCTGCTACAGAATAAAGTTTGAAGATTGAGATTTAAATGTGTGGTAACACTTTTTCAAAATTCTAAAGAACACTGATCTTTCTTTGTTTTGTAAATACATAAAAATGGAACAAGATGAGCTCTTTGTTGGGGGGATCATGGTATTCACTTGGTGTGTGTGTGTGTGTGTGTGTAATCTGGTGTTGACAGGAACAGCACACAATTACAAATCAACAGGTGCTTGGCAGACAGTGCTACGACTGTTGGAAACTTTGGGCAAAGATGGTGGTGTGGCATTATTTTAGTGGACCTGCTTGTTAAGCGTATTCTTTTGGATGCTTAACCTTTCCCGCAACCCTTGCAAAAGAAGCTGTGATTGCAAAACGACTATTGGAAAAGGATGTTCTACCTCCCGATCTCCAGTGGTTTAAAAGTTGATGCAAATCTGTTGCTTATGTCTCACTGAAATCCCCAGGGAAATGTTAGAAGTGGCAACAACAGCTTCAGAAAGATATTTTGACAGGATAATGTGTATATTATCTAAGGAGTGTTCATCACACACAGGGTGTTTTCATCCATCTGGCAGAGCAGAGAAAGACACACTCATACTTCATTCTAAATCCAGGTAAGGGGATATAAGGGATGATAACCTTCCCATGTGGGGACAGCAAACATTAAAATCCAGAAAACAATGAAACCGCACTCTGCATTTTAACCTGGTAGCAGAACATGAAAGTGAAAAAATAAAAACAAGGAAAACTCCCCAAAAGGAAGGCAATTCCTGGGTACCAGCATGTGTGAGGTTTAAGGTGGGGCAGAATTGATGGCTTTCATCATTTTGGCATGTGAAAGGCTCACCATTTCATCAGATTAGAGATGGTGTTCCATTTTTCAGGAAATAACTATTATACTTTGCTAATCGTATTGTGTTAAAAGTCTGAGCAGCCTGCCTTGCCAAAGAAAAGAGTGAAAATTTTGTGCCCAACGGTGTTTGGACGAACAAGATAATTATACCCCTGTCTATACCAGATGCTCTGTTCTTCACGTTCAATTTCTCTGTTCAGTGTGCAAATAATTTTCTCTACTAACATTGGTGGTTATTTGCCTCAAATATATTTCTTCTCCAGCTAAGAATGGATCTTTTCCATCACCACTTGCAAATAGCAACTGGATTGATTAGAGTTGTTATTGTTTCAAACACAAGCAAAAATTTGATGTGAAGCAAAAAGAAAGTTAATTTGGAAACCTCATGTCCATCAAATACCATGATTGCTAGAGAAACATTTCTTACTGAAATAGTGGGAAGATTGAATGGCACAGTTGTATTAACACTTTAGAGGTTCTTTTGTTTTGCTTTTAATAAGTAGCAGTGTTGATGGTCAAATAAATCTTTTAACTCAAAAGAATTTAAGGACAATTTTTAAAGAAAACACTTTACATGTATTAGCAAGGTCATAAGCTCTCTGTACTCTATATCTGTAGTTCTGTGGCAGGCTAAAGTCCCCATATGAGGTGATCTTTAAAATGCAGCTTCAGTTTGGACATGTATGAATGTTTTTATTTCAAAACAAAATATCAGGTCCACTTCCTGTGTCCAATGATCAGCCAGTGATATATTTCCCTAAGCTACTATACTTTCTTCCTGCAGGATAGCCCAACTGCTGGCTCGTGCATGCAGGCAGCAGAATAACAGGTGTTTGGCAGAAAGGGGAAGAAGGATAAAGAGGGAAGCATGTCCTCCAAAACTCCTTTTACCCTTCTTAGTAGCGTCTGGGTAGCAGGCTTTCCGCAATCCAAAAGCAAGTAAATTTGTTCTTCAAATTGCTATGTTTTCACAACCAACTGCTTTAACATACACTTATCTAATAAAACTAATAATGCATTTGGAGGTTAGGCTCCTGAATGATCCACATGCTCCATTTCCTCCCATCCAAAAATAATCATTCTCAACAAGATTCTTGTGGTGAAATCCAATGCCTAGCAAATGATTATTAAATACCAAATAAAGGATTTGTTTCCAGGATAAATAAGTGTTGTGGACCAAAGTGTCAGACACCAGGTCCAGAGCAGACCAAGGATGCACTAGCCCCTGAAGGACAGACTATTTCCCATCAGCAGAAGCATGAGGAAAATGTTCACTAGCAGAGAGTAGAGAAAGCTGCCTGTGATAAAGATTTCTCAGAGGAGGTAAAACTCGAGTCAAATCTTGAGAATGAATAAATGTCCCCGTAGGTAAGCCATTGGAAGGATATCTCTTGTTGGGTAACAGTCTGATCTTTTTGGGAGCTATCAATTCCAGTGTTACCATACTCCTTTATCAGAACAAGCTTAGATGCTGTGACTTGCCATCAAGTCATTCATCTTTCATTTCCAAAACAGTCTAAAACTTCACCCCATGGGGCAACACCTCCTTATCATTGGGATGCTCCAGACTGTTCTTGCAGCCACTAAGCACATCCGTGCCTTCTTGTCCATGGGTCTCCTCTCCTAGAACTCTGCTGAACCATATTCTGTGGTGGTCCAGGGGATTTTCACTGGCTAAGTTTCGGAAGTATATGATCAGCCGCTTGATTTTCTAGTGTGTCTTAATCTGGTAGCTCCTCTGAAATCTGTCAGCCAGGTTGATCCTGTTGGTATTTAACACAGAGGATGGTGCCCAGCTAACAAAAGACATAGCATCTGAGGTCTTAAAGGTTTGAAGATAAACAAGCGGCCATCTAGCTCAGAAGCAACAAAGCCCACATGGAAGATACACACCAGTCTGCGTGACCACGAGGTGTTGAAGGTATCAGGCATCAAGGAACTAAAACAGGTAGGGGATCCAAAGACCATCTATAGGTAATGGACTTCTTACAGAAGGGTCTCAGGGAGGAGATAAACATGTTAGGGTGTAGTGTAGCAATGATGAAATGTACAGCTTTCCTCCCCATACTCTTCATGATCCCAATTCTACCTTACAAATCTGACTAGACCAGAGGTTATACACTGGCACAGATAGGAGCCCGACACATGGGGAATCCAAGATAGATGACTCCTTCAGGACCAAGGATGAGAGTGGCAATACTGAAAGGGGGGAGGGAGAGTGGTTTATAAAACCAATGATAAAGATCTACATATAACCTCCCCACTTAGATATGGTCAATGGGGAGGTGGGTGAAGGGAGACATTGAACAATGTAAGATATGACAAAGTAATAATAATTTATAAGTTATCAAGGGTTCATTGGGACGTGTTACAGGGAGGGGAAAAATGAGGATGCACTGATGCACAAATGTCCTGGACACACAATGGACTTATGTGTAGAGTGTGATAAGAGTTGTATGAGGCCCCAGTAACAGGATTCTTAAAAAATAAAAGTGTCTATAAACATATGTAGTTCTTGTATACCTTAGTCATCAGGTTTGAGTTATTATATAAAGATGGTAGTACAAATAAATAGGATAGTGATAGAATCTTAGGTACATCCAGATTAAATAATCTGCTTTTTTTTTGTTTCCTTAGTGCTGTGCTAGATATGCATTCTGAGGTCCAGATGAACAAAATTGTGTGTGTCAGCGCTCTCCCAATAACAAGTTCCCCCGTAATTAAAAACAAAAACTCTCTCCTGGCTCGTAGCAACCCAATTCGACAAAGAACTCCCCTTCGACTCTTTGTGGTGGTCAGACTCTATGGGAGCAGGAAGCCTCCGGTTTTCTCTCCAGGAGCAGCTCGACGGGCTCAAACAGCCCCCTTAGTCAACAGCCCACTGTGCCTACCGTGGCCCCTGAATAACGGAAGAGATCCTATGGGCATATGGGGATTCGCTTTCGTGTAGAATAACTATGCCTTTTTGGGTGAGGTGTTTTTCTCTTTCCTGTGTTCATGTAACCTTTCTCAAGGAGCCTTAGCAGTGTAGTGTGTTATTCGTTGGGCTGCTACCCACGAGGTCAACAGTGCCAAACTACCAGTCATGCTGTGGGGAAAGGATGAGCGAGAGTTCTACTGCTGTACTGAGTGACAGGCTCACAAACTAGAGACATTCTTCCCTGTCCCATTGGGTCTAGGAGTTGGAATTGACTCTTGGGACCTGCGTTGTTGTTATTTGTTTTCCTTTTTTTCTTTTTATCTTATCTCCTCTTTTGTTGTCATGCACTCTTAGGTGCATTAATACCTGTGCTGCCTTGACCTCTCAGTTTTTTCAGTGGATGCACGACAAAAAAAATCAAGTTGCATTTTTATGTTTTCCTTTTTTTTAAATGATTTTATCAGGGGCTTGCACAACTCTTATCACAGTTCATCCATCCATCCATTGTGTCAAGCACATTTGTATGTATGTTGCCATCATCACTCTCAAACATTTCCATTTGAGCCCTTGGTTCAGCTTGTCTTTTTATCCCTCCCTCTCACAACCTCCCTCCCTCATGAGTCCTTGATACCCTATAAATTATTATTATTTTGCCATCTCTCACCCTGTCTGATATTTCCCTTCACCCACTTTCTGTTGTCTGTCCCCCCAGAGAGGGTTTATACGTGATCAGTTCCCCCTTCCTCCTTCCACTTTCCCCTTACCTTCCTGGTATCGCTAATCTCATTATTAAACATGAAGGGTTTATCTGTGCTGGTTTTCCTGTGTTTCCACAGGTTTCTAGCCAGATTTGGAAGGTAGAATAGGAATCATGAGAGTGTGGGGGGGGGCGGTGGGAAGGGGGGCTGCTTTAAAGAATGACAGGGAAGTTGTATGTTTCATTGGTTTTACACTGCACCCTGACCGGCTCCTTTTGGTGAAATCTTTTATGATTTGAAAAAGAGGCATGATTGGCAAACAACTTCTCATCACTGTGCTATCATCCCCATAGTTTCTGTCTTTATTCTTGTGCCTAGTCATAGAAAATAATCAATTTTATGGTCATACAAATATTAATTTTGGATTTTGGTCACGTCAACAGTTGTTACCTTTTATGAGAAGTTTCACAAAATACTTAGAAAAAAATCCAGGCCAAGGACTACTTCCCCACCCCCCTTTCTGTGGAGGTATGTGTGCCTGCTCCTTCTTTCTCTAATCACCATCAAGGACTATTAGGGGTGGGGTGTGAGTTAGAACCAAAAACAAAGGAACATCATTCTTTCCATAAGAACGTAGTTACTCAAAAAATGCCTTTTTTAAAAAAAAAAATTATGTCTAGCATCTTCTGTCTTCCTGCTAGTTATCTATACTCAGTATTACCTCATTCATTTGTTCTGACAGGGACTGTATGTGTATCATTGCCTGACAGATGTGTTCCATGTTTCCATCCTAAAGTATTTGACTCTGGGCTCTGTATTGCATACTTGGGAGATGATGTTAAATCAGCTTCAGCGACGTGCTGCTGTCATCATTCCAAATAACTCAGGAAGAAAATAGGATAAGGCTACAAAGAGATCAATAAGTCAAGAGATCCCGTGCTTTCAAAAGTTAGGCAAAATATGAGTTAGATTATCAGTCAAACATTGGGGTGTAAATAAAGAAAGACTGTACTGTGTTTGGGATACTCTTTTGCTACAGGGAGTCATTATCCTACAAGAAGTAAATCTCTTATGTTTGCCTAACCCCTTTAATGGAGGTCATTGTAAAATACAACTGTAAGTTCCACTGGCACATTGGTCAGGGTGGTGTTGCTCTTCCTTCCCTCTTCGTGGGAGGATGATGTGGCCTGTGAGTGCTGAGAAGACGCCCGGATGTGAGTTGTCACATCAGAGTGTGCCCCTCTCTTTTTGAGCATTTGTCTAACCCACATCTTTGTGTAAGGAAATTATGGAAATGCAAGTCTGCCCTTTGAGATGATATTACCAAACAAGGCCCTCAGAAGTGTCCAACTGTGTTAAATTTTTAGACGGGAAATTGTAAAAAAATTTAAATTAGAAGATA